>VXAU01002829.1:278466-691317 GCA_013399695.1 Formicarius rufipectus
TGGGCTCGAGTGGGCTGCTGGCGTCGGGTCAGACTGCTGATCCTGCTGGACTAACGCCTGTGGGGCTGGCCTGGAATAAGTGTTGGGCACTTGTTTGATTAAGGGACACTAACAGTACTTAGAGTCTGTCCTGATTCCACACTTCCCCCACCCCCCCACCCCTGCTCTGTGAAGTGTCTTTGGATTTATTTATACCAATTAAGGCAGTGGAAAAAGTCCTAGTTAAAAAATGGTTGCCACCTCTCTCTCCTGACTTCCTCAGTCCTTTGGACGAAGAGCCTGATAAAGTCGGATAGGAGCAGTGCCGGTGTGTCCATGGTATTTACAAAGGTAAAAGACAGGGATAAGATGAATGACAAACACAAGGGTATGGAGTATTAGAGAAAGACCGGGAGGGTGGGTAGCAGGAGGGAAGCTAGGGGACAAAAGCCGTTAGCGAACAGAAGTGAGAAGGCAGAGGTGGAACCAGAGGGACCAAGTTTCTTCTTCTCGCTTCTTTCTCTATGTTCTTTTAAAATAGCTCCACAGTGGGAACGAAACCATCCCAAAAAGCTACTTCCTACGGAAATATATGAAAAGTTTTCATTATCAGAAAAAATGTTGGCATGTCTAAATTTTATTTTCTTGTGGATTTCTGTGTGAAACGCTCACACCGTGATTTCAGTTGTCTGTGAGTAAATTAAAAGCTGCTTTTCGAAAAGAAAGGGGTAGGGGGCTTTTTTTCTTTTATTTTTCTCCTCCTTATTTCCTGTAGATTTGGATTATTTTTTTGGTTGTTTTCTTCTTTGTTTGTTTGTTTGGAGGGGGCTTTTTTGTGTTTTTGTTTGTTTGTTTGTGATTTTTTTTGTTTAGTTGGGTTTTTTTTCTGTTGCTTTGGGGGATTCTTTTTGAAGTTTGAAGACAGAATAACTCTGTAGGCAGCTTGTGTTCCCAGACTATGGGGGAATTCGGGTAGCTGCAGTCCTTTGACTGTTAAAAACTGCAGCAACTCTTATCTTTTCAAAGAAAGTCTTGCATGCTAAGTCAGGTTTGGTGTGTGTACCATTTGGTCTAAAATGAATCACTCTCAGGTCTGAGAGTCATGTTTCAATTTGGCAGCCAGGGGTGTGTGCCATGTAGTCTGTTACTCTTGCAAGGATGGGGTATACTGTAGTACTGAAATAATATTTCTGGCAATTTCAGCAGTGGACTGAAGCAATACTCTGTGTGCACAGGCATGAGTGAAGCTCTGCCCTGCAGCTCACTATTACTGGCTATAGGCGTGCTGCATGTTTCTGTTTGACTGATATGTGCCCTGACTTACCAAGCTGCTTGGTAGGCTTGTGTTTTACCTTTGTGTTTTTTTTTAAATATGAACCACACAAAATCAAATGCTGTCTTGCTCCAGAATATATTGACAGTCTCATCCTGTGCAGTTCTACATGAACTTTAGTTATTTTCCCTTTTGTCCTGCAGATAACCAAGGAATAATTTAGGAATACTCATAAACTCTGTTTCGTGATCCATATGGTGTTGTCCTTATCACTCCTTAATACAGATTGCACTAGTTAGACCCATGACTGCTGTAAGTCTTGTTCTGAGAACTTAGCAGTAACAGCACTTGCTGGCTGGGGAGAAGAGAACACTGGCTGGTGTCTACTTTCTCTTCCTCCAGTCTTCAAAACAAATATTGAGGGTGGAAAGGTTAAATAGCTTTTGAGACAAAACACATGGAAAATGCAAAATTAAAGTAATACTACACTGCATGCCCAGCTTTAATATGTGAACTCCACATGTAAGCAACAGATAATCATACCACTGTGTGAAAATACTTTTGGTTGTGTGGTTTTCATCTGTAACTCTGTAAGACTGTAACTAAAATATAATTCCTTCTCTGCTTAAAAATTGGGAAAAAAAATATAACTTGGTCTTATAGTGTCACACAATGAAATTATGTGGGGAATCCTGGAAAGGGTTGAAAGTTGAAGAAAGTGTCTTGCTCTGGAGCAGAAATTTAGGTAGTTCTTACATGGGGTTCATTTTTACATCAGTTGTTATGAGCCCTTAATAAGACCTTAATGAGTAGTTTGTACTTTCTCAGTAGCTTCTCCATATTGAGCTTGCTTTGTCTGATTTAAAGGTTTAAACCAAAAGGCAAGTATTTCTTCCTTTCAGAGACCACCATCAGCTTTTCTTTGAGTCTGCAAAAGTTGAAGCACTAGCTCGAGGAGATGAGCTGCTTCCTACAGATGTCAGAAGAGCAGGCTTTGAGCACCTCTAGGTGGTAACCTGCCAGCACTTGCTGAACGCTTGCTGTGCCATTTGCTGTGTATCTGGCTTTTTTATCTTGTGAGCACAGTGCAGCTCTTTCATCATCAAGGCTGGATAGGGACCTCTCTTACAGCCGTTGCTTATGGTCTTGGTGATGTCCAAGGACAGATGAAAGAATTTGAGAGTGCTAACAGATTGTACTGTAAGGCAGTTGTCCTTTTCAGTATCATTTTTGTCCCAAAATTGGAATTTGCTACATAAATGGGATTTTGTCCCTTGCAGAAAGAAAAGTGCATGTATTTTAAGGTACACTTACATTCAGTTTAAACCCATCTAAATGGGATATTTGAAAAGCAGCTGCTACAAGTAATACTAGGAGAAAGATGCATACAAGTGTTTTATTGAAAGGATGATAGAACAATCAGTATTAGATCCCTCCAGCATCTTTAGTTTGTGCATTAGGTCTTTATATGTTGTGTGTTTCACTGCTTCATCTCTCACAATGGATTTTATTATTTTTTTATCAGTTTAGTAGTGTGAAAAGAAAAGCAAATGAGCTTATAAGAAAGTAAATGGTGTTGTTGTAAAAAACAATGTGCAAAATGAAGGCATTATGAAAATACTTTTTGTTTGTTTTTGTTTGTTGTTTTGTTTTTTTTTTTCCCTTTTTTTTATCCCATCTTCTTGTGTCCTTTTTTTAAGATTATTTTCCCTTTTAGGTAAGATCCTCATTTGTGGCCTTAGGATTTTTGATAATTTGAAGGGAGAACACTACAGAAGTACTTGATCCTGTGGGACTTAAGGGAACAATGGCTTAAACTGAAAGTGGTCATATAGCATCCAGTGTGTGTTCTTGACTTTTTTTTTCATGTGTCACAAGGTGACACTGTAGAAATGTGGTACTCCTCAATAGTGCAGCAGTAGGGCTGAATTCATGTTTTCCTCCCACGTCTTTCTTCATAGCTAGTGCTTAAGCTGAAGGTTTCATCTATGGCCCATGGATGTCAATAGTAAAATCTGTATTGGCATTGAATGACTTTGGATCAGGTGTAAGGCTGATGTGTTGCTTTGACAGAAATCCAAAATTATTTCCTGGGCAGAGGAAAGCTCTATCAAGGAAATAAGAGCTGCTGTTCTGCAGGAAACTTAAATTTTGGGTTTCTTCCTTTTTATTTCAAGCTTAGTTCTTTTAAAACAAGAATGTCCATGCACCTTCATGGACATACTGAAACAATTGACAGTAAACATCAGGTGCTTTGTTTTGATTCTTTGTGATGGTAAAGTTGCATTCTAAGAAGTACCGAAGTTTGTGTAGTGAGACTTCTCCTTCTCTCATCCATTGTTTCTTGACTGCCTGGCACTCTTCCTGTACTCCCAGGCTAATCAACCTGGCTTGCAAAATCTTGGTCATTGTTTGGCTGAAGGTTGCGCTCTAGGATCAATTTTAATTTTTTAATGACTGGTATCTCTTAATCTTGAAAATACACTTTCTATTTGTGCAGCATTGAGCACCAGTGAGGAGAAGAGCTATGTACCAGTTCTGGTTCAGCTGATACATGTGCGTCCCCATCCCGCTTGGTAATTCCATGATCATTGCATTTCTCTAATGAGCTCTTGACAAAGACCTTTTGAGGTGATAAAGGCATTAAATATCTGTACCGAAGAACTGTAGCTTTCCTTGAATCATAGCGAATTGTCCAGAATTTCCTGACAGCCTGGACACGTTTTTCTCAAACCTGTATCTGCTTCCTCCTCCATCTGGCTCTTTCTTGACCCAGATATTGTAGGCAGTTATGTTAGTGCACATAAGGAGGGAAGCACTGGCACATTTACACCAGGGTAAAGAAGCATTTCTTCTTAAAAAAAAAAACAAATCTTCTCGCTCCATGGCAAAGAACAGCCACAGACTTGTGTGGCAACTGTGGTTCAGGGAGCATGAGTAAGGCATGCCTGCCCTTGCCAGCAGCACAGCCGCAGAGGGGGAACCAGATCACTCCTCTTCAAGCTATTCCCAGAATGCATAACCTGAGCAGGGTCCTGGACTGGGGTGTGTAGAGTGTGTTTTGCTTTCCAAATGCCTTGAAGATTGGTGCTGGTGAACTTCATGATGGATTATGACCTGATGTCACTCCTGCTGGGGAAAGAGGAGTAAAGTGTTATACCTTGCTGTTTACCACTCACATATTGCATGGTCTGCTGCCAAGATAGTGGTGAACAGAGTGGGTTGGTGGCATGAAAAATGCCTTCATTTTTGGGAACACAGGTACCATATTGGTGAAAACTGTATATACAGTTCTGTGTGAACTGCGTTATCTTTATTTTAGATTGATGTAACTTGAGAGGCATTGGAACTGCTTTTCCTTTCATGTGGCATACCCTAAATAAAATTTGGAGGTGCTTTCACTTTCCCTTTAAAAAATACAAAGGTGCCAAGTATATAAACCTAATGTTATCTTTCTGTTTTTCCTTCTGACTGTGACTAAGAGGTGAACACCTCCTGAAGTGGATTTTTGAAATTACTGGACAAAATGCCTCTGAGTTTGATAGTCGTGTATGATAAACTTCAATTCTATGTAAGCCTCATGTTGTTGTATTACAGACTATGTAGCCTTTTGTGTAGGAATTTACGTGCCACCATGACCTTCTGAGTAGGGTGAATTTCAGAGGCACTCTATGAAGTACGTAATTTCTTTGCCAGCTAGAAAATTTATTGTATACTGCAGTGCTTGCAGAAGCAAGCAAAAAAGCATTGGATTGACATCAAAGGCAAGATCTACCTGCACAAAATGATGAAGATTTTGAGAGGTAAAAATCTGGCAAAGGAAATGCATGCTGTTTTTCATTTTAAGCCCCTTTTCCCTCCCTTCCCCCCTCTTTTTATGGTGTGTATGTCAAATATGAAATGGTGCGGGTACATTACTTATGGGAGCACCAATTTTTCTTAGAAATTCTTTTGCCATTTGGGGATGATTTTTGTCATCCTGGATGAAAAAAATATATT
Organism: Formicarius rufipectus; assembly: GCA_013399695.1. Taxonomy (NCBI): domain Eukaryota; kingdom Metazoa; phylum Chordata; class Aves; order Passeriformes; family Formicariidae; genus Formicarius; species Formicarius rufipectus. Next base: position 283,718 of record VXAU01002829.1, read on the forward strand.
TATAACTCGGGCAGTATCCCTTTTTAATCGTGAAAAAGTTAGCTGCAGCTTACATTTAAAAAAAAAAAAAAAAAGGGGGGGGGGGCAAGTATTCAATGCTTACTGAATGGAGAAATTTGTTTCTTCTTTGATTGGGTGGATAACTGTTTGGGAGCAGTGGTCTTAATATGAACTCCATCAAAGACTTACCAAAATCTGAGCAGTCAAGGGAGATGCTGTACAGGTCACACCTATTTGTTAGGTGATTATACTTCAGATAGTGTTTGCAAGAAAAGGAAAAGACTGATAAACTCTCAGGAGGAAATAGCTACATAGCTTGTAAGTGTGGCAAGTGTTGTTTTGTCTGGAGCAAAGAGATTTTGATAAAGAGTCTCTAGCCACTGGATTTCACTAAATGTTTAGTCATTGATATTGCAGTCTGCTTTTGACCTGTTTTAGTTGTCAGACCTGCAGGACAGTGTCCTGAAGCCTTGACCTGTTGCTGGTGACAGAGTGAGGGAACTGGGATGGCATTATGTAGCTGCAGTGTGAGAAAGACAGTGTACCTCCCCATTCCCTACACTAACCAGGCTGTGGGTGTCCACAGCCAGGATGCTGGTGCAGAAAAAGGGCTGAGTCTGTTTGCTGCTCATTTCCAAATCAGCTTTGCTGGCATCTAATGAGGTGGAAGGGCTGATCCTGGCTGTGGGGACAATACCTTTGGAACAGTCACTGTTCCTTCAGCACACAATGCAGAAGCCCAAAGCTTTGTTGAGCACCTCCATTCTCCAATTGTTTTGGGGCACGGGGAAGCAAATTGTCATGCCCTGGTATCAGCTGCAGCTTCTGGCCCTTGACTGACTAGCTGGTGGCAGCAGATCTCAGTGGAGGGCTGTGTAGGTTAATACCTCAAGCCAATGTCTGTGTCAGGAGAAGGTCACCTTGGCCCTCGAAGAAGTTGCTTTGTACTGGAAGGAACTGTGGTGGTCACTGTTGTATTCGATGCCCAGTGTTCTTCCTGTCCATGTGCCTGCATCAGGTGCTCACTCACTTTCTTAGTGGGATCTGGTTTCTTGTGGTTATTGTGTTTTTTCCAATCTCTTACTGCAGCTGTCAGGTCTCTTCTGAAGTCCTACCACTTTTAAGGTTTTGTCTTCATGTTACTAACCTTTTTCACAGTTACTTGTAACCAAATATGAAATAGTAGCAAAGGCTGTAGGTGCGTAAGTGTGTTCCTTGTTCTATCTGGACACTTCTGAGCTGTCTAACTGGCACTCCAACTGATAGAAGGAAATTGTACACTTTTTGTGCATAATTTAGTTGCTGTTTTCATGCCTGTTGTGACAGGTGTGTTTTCAGTGATTCCCTGTAAAGACTGGATCAGTAGTTTTACAAGATGCATTTAATCATGACATGAGTTGCAATGGAAAGATGTTACTTTTGTTTGGTAGTGAGGCTGTAATGTACAATATAAAGGGGAAATTTGGCTACTTTGCTTGAGGTTGTGCTTACAGGCTTGAACTTTGTGGCACAATTCTATATTTGCTTGCAAGTTTTGAACATATAAAACTAATTATTGCAGGACCCAGAGTAGATTCAGAATGATAATGATAAACTTGTCAATCCCAAAGGAGCATGAAGCATAGCAAACTTTGTATTAATAGTATTGCATGTTATTGACTACTGCACTTTGAAGATGTCTTTGCAAATACGAACACAACTCTACCAAAGTGTCTGATTGGAAAATTATTGGTACAGGAGAATAGCTTGAATGTTCTTTGGGTCCTTGCAGAGAATGTCCCCAGACATTCCTATTGTCAGGGTGAATGAGCCAAAGTAGTAAGAGCATATTGTCCTATATGCCACAGTAACACCTAGGATGTACTAGAAGTCACGTTTGAGCATATTTTAATCACATTATCATTAGATTCAGTCAAGGAGCAAAGCCTTAGCTTTCTTTTTAAGGATTCATTGGGGTGTTCAGCCATATCTATCCACATGTCCCCCCCCATTGACCACTGCACTCTTGCAGACATAAGTCCAGTGCCTCAACAGATCACTGCTCTCTCATTTCTCTTGCCAAGGGAGTGGGATTCACCAATTATTTTCCTGAGATATTGCTGTAGGGCAAACAATGTCTGAGAAATGAATGTCTGGATAGGTACCCAATGTTCAAGGAGTATTGGCCTGAATGTGACTTGTGCTTGAAAGACATCATAAATGTCTATGAAAATTTCTTGGAATTTCCTTTTCCTTCCTGTCCCTCCCAGAATGTGGTAGACATGGAGAGCAATTCTTTGCAAATGAGTCAGAGTGCCTTTGACCTGCCATTTAGCAGGGGTTTTGCACAGGGCTTTGAGAGTTGTCCCAAGGTGACTGGCAATGCATCAGGATCATTTTGTTCCTCCTAAAGCTTTGGATGGAGCTAGTAGAAATTTTACCTCAAAGCCAGGTATTTTCCTGTGTAGAAATCTTGCAAACTAGAGAAGACTCTTCTGAATTAATCTGTTTGCTCCTGTAGTCTTTTAGCATCTTTTTTGCAGCAGTTACAGTGTCCTATTTCAAATACCCAGTGCAAGTGGTTCTGGAAGATGGTTGAGACTTCTGACTATTAATGTGGTCAAATTCTGGTATTTAGTGAATAGACATAAAATAGACTCCTAGAATTGTTTCAATTTTGCAAATGATTGATAAGAATAGCATAGTGCTTGCTTCTCTGAGAAGCAGTATGTTTTCTGCTCCGTGCCTTGGGTTGCTTAAGGTTCATATGCAAAAGCATTGTAAGAGGTTCAGCCTAAAGGAAAAAAAAATCAGAGGGAGATGTGCAAGCTGACGACAACCTGATGACAGGAGAGAATTACATGATTATAGAACACATAAATGCCTTAAAACTAATATGTCTGAATGAACACTTACGCTGTGATCCTGCATATTTCTGTCCTCAGCATCTTCTCCACAAAGTTTCTTACAAACAGAAGCTGGTTACCCTGATTTCAATGACAAAGATCTGTTTGAGAGACTTGTTTACAGCTTTTCAGTTCTTTTCTCTAAGTTGTTTTTAATATGCTGTGAAGACTCTGTGAAGGGAACCTTGACATAGTTTTTGTGGGATGAGAATTGCTTTTTCCTTCAGAAGAGTAGCATGAAAATGCAGGAGAGGCTTTGGCAGTGAAGCTGTACCCTGCTCCTTTGTGGTTCATCGTTGCCAGGCATGTGGAAAAGGAGGGAGAGATAATGCTGACTTTCCTTGGAGCTACCAAGATGAAGTGACATTTCTTGGTTGGTAGTAAATTTGAATGTGAAGCTGCTACAAATCTGCCTCCTGCAATTGTATCAGAAGTCATTCTGTGTCCTGTGTGGCCCTTAACTGTTCCTCTTGTGGTTCAATTAATTTTTCCCCCTCAAGATCCTGCAAGTGGGGTCTCCTGCTCATGTAAGCTGTGTCTCCACTAGAGGGGGATGCCAGTATAGCCATACTGGGAAACTTTGAGATTCGATAAGTTTTAATGCTTTTCTCTTCTTCCTGGTTGACAGTGTTGCCTGCTGGGGTTAGTGGAATATCCTTGGAAGAAGGCTGCTGCAGGACTAAGGCAGCAGTTGACCAAGTAGTAGGCACTGGGTTTCTCCAAAACACTGTCAGTTCTACCATAATGCCATGATGCATTTTTGTATGGAGTCACAGAATGGTATGGGTTGAAAGGGACCTTAAGGGTCATCTTGTTCCTAGTCCCCTACCACAGACAGGACCACGTTCTACTAGACCATGCAATGTAACCTTGAACAATTCCAAGTATTGGGGATCTACAGCTTCTCTGGACAACTTATTCCAACGCCTCACTACCCTCAGAGTAAAGAATTCGCTCCTAGTACCTTATCTAAATCTAACCTTCTTCAGGGTCAATTACCCCTTGTTCTATCACTACATACCCTTCTAAAAAGTCCCTTTCTATCTTTTTTAATAAGCCATCTTTAGGTACTGGAAGGTGCTATAAGGTCTCCCTTGGAGCCTTCTCTTTTTCAGACTGAGGAGCTCCACATCTCTCTGTCTGTTTTCACAGGAGACATGCTCCAGCCGTTTCTGCTCTGGTTGTTTCTGTAGCCCTCTGGACTTGCTCCAACAGGTCTATGTCTTTCTTCTGTTGAGGTCTCCAGAACTAGGCATAGTGCTCTGGGTGGGATCTCCTGAGAGCAGAGTACAGGGGGGAAGTGTAAGACTGTCTGACCTAAGAGAGGCTACTGAGTAGTGGAAGACTGAAAATCAGATCCAGCATGTCTAAGTGGGCTTTGTCAGGGAGGGGAGTAGCTGTGCAAGGGCCTCAGGCATTTGTGTCATGGGCTCAACTGGTGTGTGCAATTGTGGGATGCCTAAAAAATCTGTTTTGTGGGTGGATTTCAGTACGTTCTCCTTTTGTGGCCTGGATCCCTTGAACTTTTTAGTTTATTTCTGTGGTCGTGAAGAAAGAGTCTTAGCGGTTCCCAAGTAAGGCTTTATGGCTTATGCTTTTGTTACAAACTCTCTTAAGGCAGCTTTGAAGTGTGTGTGTTTTTAATGTTTGTACCCATGCTAATGTGCACAAAGTTCCAAGGGGAGAACTTGAGGCAAATTGCTATTTAATTTTGATTTTCTCTCTTTTTTTATTTTTTTTTTTCCTTTAAGAATAATCCCAGTTGCACTTTTGTCCAATAGGATTGCTTTTTCTCCTTTCTAACTCTTGTGAAGAGGTGCAAGAGACATGTGTCTGAAAAGTGGTGAGACAAACTAGATAGTGCTTGGACACTAACCTTTGTCATCATACTGGTGTTAAGTTTCTTTTAGTTTTGTTCTGGTTTTACATCAACTTCATTCTGGCTCCTGACTTTTTGTTTTCCCCTTGCATTTGTAGCATCTTCCAAATATTCTGATTGAAATACTTGTTGTTTCTGTTTGTCATTGTATGTATTGAGGACCTAGTCAAAGAAGTTGAATGATCACTGAAGTATGGTGTGAATTTACAACAGCCGACTTAATGTATGTGACCTCTTGTATGCACTATGAGCTTGTCTGCTAAATGCAACTCACAGTTAATCCAAGTCAATTCTTAAAGTGAATTAGTCAAGCTGTGCACTAATCCTCTGTGTTTACCTGCTGATTCAGATAGGCAGCAGCCTAAGTTGCTTTAAACTTCATTCGATAATTGAAAGGGTAAGGATCAAAGGGAAAAGTGATGAAGTCTTGATTTTTTTTTTTCGTCATCTGTATCCTTTCAGGGCATATTTCAATACTGCTGTGCTTTTATTAATCTTGAATTCATGGAATGATCAGCATGAGCTACCTGAGGCCAAAACCCAGTGCTCTGCTGCAGTTCTCTACTAAGCATCACTGACAGCTACGGCTGCTCCCAGGATATTTTGGGGATGGTGTTATTTCCTGATCATCTGTAATAGCTGTTCCACAAAAAGTCCAACTGGTTGAGTTGGGATGCTGTAGACATTGGGGAATATGGTGCAGACTGCAAGGATGAGGAAGCCCTGTTGACCTCTGACAAGAAACTAGTAACAAGCCCTGATTTTACAGCACGGACTCAGAAATTCTGGCTGCATTGTTCTGGGCACACAAGAGACTTGTACTTTATAAGAAGTAATTCCCTTTCATTTGTCAACATTAGGATTTTTGTTGTCTTGAGCTACTGGGTTTGTTCCCTTCCATCAAGACAAGATCAAAGGTAAGATCTTATTTCTAGGTCACTGCTGTCCATCAGATAAGTTTGTTTGTGGCCTTGCGAAAAAGCAGTGATGTAAGAATAGGGAATTTAAACCCTGTCATTAAGATACTTCTTTCATATTGCCTATTGTAAGTTCTTTCAAATTTAACTCAGGTTAACTATGCAAAACACAGCACTGCAGAAATTACCTGGAGAACAGTCAGTTGAAATGATGCAGATGTTGCATAAATATTTCTGAAGGAATATGACTGTTATTTCTTGTTTGAGGGGTTGATAAAACAGTTACTGAGTTTCCATTCGTGCTGAACTGAACCATGTTAAGCTGTTTCCTTGCAGTCTACTGTTTTTTGGTGGGAATAGGGAGAATGGTTGGTAAATTTCTATTTCAGATAAACTCAGTGAAACTCCTGTTTGCATGCCATTGGTCATGGAGCATGTAGATCTATATTGGGGTACTGCATTTGTGATTTGGGGTTTGGCAAGCTTAATTGTGGACATCCTTGGTTTCAACATCTCGAGATTATTGTGTTTTGTGGTGGTTCATTCTGCCTGAAGGTTCAACATCTGTTTTGTGGATGCTGGTGGAAGAAGGAGGTATTTGCTTTAGGGCTGGCCCCCCTCAGTGCTGTTTAGAGAATTGTGACATTTTGTTATCCTCCAGATGTTTTTCTTTTTATCTAGTGGAAGGATATTGCTGGAATGTTTAAATACAAACTTGTTTCAGAAGACTATCAGCATACTGCTTCTTTTCTGAGTTCTAAACAAAAGGTAGGCTTGAAAAATGGAGTCTCTGTTGCTGATTCATGGAAATGTTGAATGGTATCCCTTTGTTACTTCTTCTTGGAAACAAATATTAAGACTGTTTTTAAGTTGTTGAGAGGAAAAGTTCAATACTTTTCCTGCCAAGGAGTGATAGTTGGAGAAAAGCATCCTGATGCCTTAAATGGTGATTTATACCTTGCTGGAATCATAACCATAGAATAATTGGAAGAGACCTTCATGATGATTTAGTTCCAAGACCTCTGCCATGAACAGGGGCACCTTTCCCTAGATCAGGTTACTCAGAGCTCCATCCAACTTGGCCTTAAACACTTCCAGGGATGGGAAATTGCTTAGACCTCCATCCACAACCTGGGCAATCTGGGCTAGTGCCTCACTACCCTCACAGTAAAGAATTTCTTCCTAATGTCTAATCTCAACCTACATTCTTTCAGTTTGAAGCCATTCCCCTTTCTGTCACTACATGCTCTTGTAAAAAGTCCCTCTCCATATTTCTTTCAGGTTCCCTTCAGGTACTGGAAGGCCTCAATTAAGTCACCTCTAAACTTCTTTTCCAGGCTGAAAAATCCCAATTCTCTCAACCTTTACTCACAGAAGAAGTGCTTCATCCCACTAATCAACTTGGTGGCCTCCTCTGGACTTGCTCCAGCATTTGAAGGTCCTCCTGTGCTGAGGACCCCAGAACTGGACTCAGCACTCCAGGTGAGGACTCACTAGAGCAGAGTAGAGGGGCAGAATCCCCTTCCTTGATCTGGCCTCACTACTTTTGGTGCAGCCCAGAATAAATACACTTTACTTTGAGCTGCAAGTGCACATTGCTGGGTTATGTCCAGCCTCTTATCCACCAGGACCCCCAAGAGGGCTGCTCTTGATCTGTGCATCCCCCAGCCTGTGCTGATACGGGGGAGTGCCCTGATCCACATGCAGCACCTTGCACTTGGTCTTGTTAAACTTCATGAGATTCCTGTGGGCCCACTTCTCGAACTTGCCCAGGTCCCTCTGGGTGGCATCCCATACTTCAGTTGTGTCAACTGCATGACTTAGCTTGGTGTCATCAGCAAATTTCCTGAGGGTGAACTTCATCCCTTCATCTGTGTCATTAATAAAGATGAGACGAGAGGCTTTGCCCACTGCTATCATCCTTAATGATATTGATTAGTAAGCAAAATAGTGATGAGAATGTAATAGGAGTTAAATTCTGCCACTGCAAGGCAATGGCTCTGTCTTGGCTCAGTGTTGTGAAAAATGCTTCTTGCAATCCCAGTGTTTAGAATAGTTTAATGAGCAGCTTCTTGCTCTCTCTCTTTTTTTTTTTTTTTTTTTTTAATAATGGAAGAGGACAAAAGCATGCATCATACTTGCTTCTTTTGCACACACTTGTGCATGTGATGCTGGCAGCAGTTAATTATGCATCTTAAATGACAAGCTATCCATGGTGACTTTGGACTTTTCTCCCTTTTAGTTAACTTCTTCAAATTTCATGTCTGTCAGTAGAAATAAAAACTTTAAAAGAGTTTCAGAAACTGTTTTGAAATTACCTTTTTTTAGAACTATCTGTTACTATAGAAATCAGTACAATTAAAGTATCTATTTTAAAACCATAGTCATATGACAGCAACTTCATTGTGGTTTTGGTATGACAGACCATCCAGGTTGTAGTAGCTTGTTTACATAAGCCTGATCAGATTGGAGTTGTTTTCTAGCACTTTCTGTCTAGCTGTATTTTTCCTCTTTAGTTTATGGTGATTCTTTCTTGAAGTTTAAAGCAGTGAGATAACATTGAGATTAGATAATTACATGAATTATTACTCTGGAGCCTTCCTAGTTCATGTTTCTTTGGCTTGAAATGGGAGAATTAGAAATTGTCTTTCAGGGATATCGTTGTCCCTGTACTCACCAATTAAAAAAATAGAGTGGAACTGCTACTGTTGTTTCTTGAATGGTGCTGTGGTTAGGCAAGATGTTTTAAAACAATTATTGCTTGTACGGTTTGGTTATATTACACTGACCTGATCTTCCTGTTGAAGAAGCTCCTAATGCATCTGAAGAGACGGACATGTATCTACCAGCCAGTGTCTCTTGCATTAAGGCAAATGCTCACTCTTTCCCTCTGTTAGAGTGGGGAGAGGTTCTCTAGCCTTAATGAGTGGCAAAGGAATTATCATCTCTTAAACAATTCTTAAGAGGCGAACATTAATGGAAATAATTAGGAGATAATGGTAGATAATGACTGAAATGAGTCTGGAGGCAATAGATAGTAATGGGAAGGCAACCTGATATGTTGCCTTTAAAAGGAAAACTGCCGGAAAACAAGAAACTGAAGAAACCATGCAGAATTTTCTTGAGTTTTCAGGCAATGCTCAGAAGAAGCTTTTCAAAGAAGTAAAAGGCTTCAAGGAAAGATGAGGTATCCTTTTGGATTTAAAAAAAACAGCAAGAAAATGCTTCCCAAGAGATGGGTGTGGAATAGACAAAATATGGAAATAATCAGGAAACAAGGTTGAGCAAGTGAGAAAATTGCACTGGATGGTGTAAACTGACCTAGGTCAGAGAAGTACAGAAAGAATTCTTTAAAAGGAGAAATACATTAAAAAAATTGAAATTTTGTCTGACAGCAGATAGGTGCCTCAGTGTGTATGGAAGAAAAAGTATCCGGTGTTTAACAGGGAAAAGGTGCATGATTCAGTTGTAGAGAGCACAGTGGTGACACTTTGAGCAAAAAAAAGTTGAGACATGAATAGAAAATGAGGAGCACATCTCTTTTTTTTTCTTTTTTTTTTCCATAGATTTTACTTCATCAGTATGCAGAGAAACCTGTTGTGTTACTGCATCCCTTGTGGGGGATGCTGCTGATGTAAGTCTAGTTTGTATCATAATTGACATAACTTAGTCTGAGTGTGTTCATGATTTCACATGTTACAATGCCAAATGCTGTGGGTTTGTCCTTTCAAAATACGTCTTCTGTCTATTAGTAAAATGTGACATTTTCCTCTCCCCCTGAAATAACCCAAAACAAGATACACAGCTCCAAAACAAAATCAATTCAGCTTGTAATTTTGGAAAAATTTCCTCACTAAAGATCATTCCTGGTGATAAAGTTAAACATCTGAAGGCCCCCTCTGGAGGTGAACATCAGAGCAGCTAAAGGAGAAAGGCAGATATGCGTAGGTTGATTACAGACTCTTGCACACACTGCCCTTTGGTGAAATCCAGTGCATGACTGTGGTCAGTCTGCTTTTGTCATCCTCAGAAGGGCTATGGGGCTTGATGACAGAGGAATTGGAGTGACATATGGAAGACTTCCCTGCAAGATAAATGTTTCAGGATTTTATACTATCAAATGATTTATTTTTTTAATTGCTTTCTTTTAGACATTCAGATAGATGATCTGCTTTTTTCTGGTGATGTGGGCTGGAGCTCTAACCTTGCTGTTGTGGGATGACTGGGAAGATATCTATACTGACCCATGTGTTCTTTGTGACAGCGGGTGATTCCTCTGAGGGAGTGGAATTGCACAGCAATACTATTTGATTGTTAGAAATTAGTTCAGTGCATGGTAGATGGTTAAAGTGATAAATTGTCTCCCTAATCTTACAGTAGGAAAGGAGTACAGTTTCACACGATGCTGCCTCTGCAAAGGTCATGTAACTATTTAGCTTGGGTAAGGAGGTTCCACCTGACACTTCTTTTCTGAACACCTTCCAGACTGTATCCTGTCATGGGAAACTTAAGCAGCAGTCTTGTAGTATTTGTATTATTAATTACTGAGGCTAGAACAATGGTCTTTCCCAGATTACCCACAGAGCTCCTATACAAAAAGGTTTGACTGATGTAATTCCCTTTTTTTTTCTTTTTTTTTTTTTTTTAAGATCGGTCTGCACTGTGAATGCAAATGACATAGATTTGAGATCCTCTGTTGACCATTGTGTTGTCGAAGAGTCCTCCTGAATGCAAGGGCAGTGTTTTACATTTATATTGAAAGAAATTTCCTTCTAGCTTCCAATCACAAATCTTCATCTTTTTTCCTTACATAAGAAAGATTAACAGCTGTACTATGCTCCTGAAAATGAAGTCTGAGGCAGTGGAAAGTCTTTTTTAGCTTCAGGAAGTTGCAGACTTCTACGGAGCAGCTTTTAAAAACTCTTTGAGGTGTACAGGTGTGAGTTGATGGAAGGCAGAAGGGAAAGTAGGAAAGATGAATTCCTTTCCTCCTTTTTTTTTTTTTTTGTTTTTTTTTTTTTTAATTAGTAATACACTCTAGGACTTCTGCATTTTAGTTTGGTCTTTAAGAGAGCTCCCTTTTTTGGGATTTTTTTTTTTAAAAACTTTTACTCTGTGCAGTTATTTTCCATCTTGGTGCATATGAGAAATCTTTTGCCCCTGTATAGTGTGCTAGCCCAACAGTGAAAGGAAAAAGTCAACGTGTTTCCTGTGAGGATCTCAGTGTCTTCTGCAGATATGAATGTAAGAAGGTCAGTTTCATTGCATCTTCAGTCTGTCCTTGATCTTTATTCTTGAGCTGAAAAATATAACCAGTTTCTTAGGGTTGGTTGTAAATTTTGTGATATTCACTCTTGCTAGTATCAAAGGGCAGAGACTGTCAAGTATGTTTTACTCTGGGTTTTGAGTTTGATTTTGTTTTGCTTTTATTTCAGTGTTTGTAAGCCTATTGTTGTGTCGGAACCTTTTCATATATTAGCAAATTCCATTCTGTTTTTCTAGACAGTGAAGTTTCAGACTCAAGAAATGTCTGGCTTTCCTGGCAGAAGCTATTTCCAGAGGGGTGATGGTACAGCCAGCATACGAAACAGTGAGCTGGTCCCTTGTTTTTGGCAGACTTTTTTTCAGACTTCCACAACCCCTCAGGAAAACCTTGCAAATCCATGTTCATGGTGAATTTATTCATTCTTATGAAAAGCTTCCAAGTGGGTGAGAAGCTATTGTTCTGTAGTTCTTTAGCTTTATTTAGCTAAGTCACATATAATAGTTTCAAGATCATACAGTATCACCATCTTCAGAGTCATGTAATGCAGAAACTTGAAGTCTGTGAAGTCAAGCCAAAGTGGTACCCAAACGTGTTTCGTAGGGGTGCAGGAAAACACAGAAGACAGCCATAGGTGGGGAAAATTAAATTTACCTTTCAGTTCCAAAACCTTAGTGTGTGTTTGTGAACCCAGATGATATACTCAGTGACGCAGAAGTTGTTGGCGTTGGTGTATCACTGCCATCTTGCAGATCACAGTGTACTGTACAAGAAACAAGGAGGCATAAGGGTAATAATTTTTGTCAATTATTTTGTAATGGGTTTCCCAGAAGCAGTGCCTACATGTATGATGCAGGGTGTTTTTGTGATACACAATTGTATTTCTCCTAAGTACTCCAAGTAGTGACAAAACTGTGTGGTTCCTCTTTTCTGTTATATCAGACAGCTGATCTACAAGGCATGATGCTTAATCATAGCATGTCAGAGAGCAGTATCTTGAGGATGTGTTTCTCCAGAGATAAGAAACTTTCTAATATTCATTTTATGAATTTTAGATACGGACCCAATGTGTTTCCCCAGTTTGCAGTTCTCTAGAAGTACTCAGTAAAGACAGCAGTGTCTATCAAGAGAAGAGTACACAGTGGTATTCACCTACACCATCTGTAGTTCCAGTGGTTGGGAATGATACAAGTGAATCTGCTTCCAAATTTGTGTAGTTTTTTTGAACAGTTTGTAGTGCAGCAAGATATCAAAATCTCATTAGTAAGAAACCCGTCTTTTGCTTTTGTGTGTCAGACTTTCTTTTTAAAAAGAGATTACATTTTCTGTCATAATGGCTTTTAATGAAGTTCATTTGAGGATTCTGTTCCCTTTAGGTGTATATTTTGAAAATATAGGACTAGACACTGAACTTGCATGGGTATTAAGTTAGGAGCCACCTTTGTTTTCTTCAATGGAGTCTGCCTGTTCTAGCACTTCTGTGTTTTATTAATGCTGCAGAAGAGGAGGCAGGTTGAGAGTAGGGGGACAGTCCTTTTGTACAGTATGTGACCTCTTTTCAGCTGGGATGTTTTTATTAGCCTTACCATTGGCAGAAAGTCTTTATCATTGTTTGCATCGTGCTCAAGAGGTAGAAAAGCAAGGTGTTTGCAGAAGATCCTTCCTTTTCTTAGCCAAATTGAGGGATCAGTAAAATACAAGCAGTGGAAATACAGAGAGGCATGGAAGGGGACATGTGAAATGGTCATGGGCTTTGGAATTTTTGACTAGTCTTTTGTTTTCTATTTCTCGGAGAACTGGTGAAAAATGACTGCAGGCATATTTCTTCTCTCCTTTGTATTAAATGCTCATTAAATTTTGTAGGTTAAGCTTTTACTGACATTTGTGTTCTACCTGGAGTATACAGAGTGAGCTAAAGGTTGAACAGACTTCGGGAGGAGGTTTTTTTTCTTAGTTTTTCTCTTCTGCTTTATGATGCTCCCTAGTAAAAATGTTCATTTTCTCTCCTTGTTCTGTGGCAAACAGGATTCTAAGCATTCCTCTGGTTTTGGTTTAGATAGTATTCCCTAAAGTCTGCTTCAACTGTAAATTGTTCTCTTCATTATGCAAAAGTGGCAACATTTCAGTATTAAAAAAAGAGAAAATATTTTAAAATAAGCTAATAATCATCTATTTTACATTAGGTGCACAGAAGCTGATGCTCTTAAGTGTGTTTTGAGAAGAACGGAAACTGAGGTCTTTTGAGATCTTATTGAAGTTACAACTGCAACAGCTCACAAGACTGATGAGATATGCTGGTTGAGGATTTTGAGGCTGTTGATGGCATTTTACTGAAAATCACTGATTTCTTTGTCAGGTAGCAAAAGCTTCCCTAACTCAGAATTTCAAGAGAATGCTGTGTGTATCCTTCATCTGTCAGGTACAGTGGATGGACTAATGAATTTCAGAAAATTGGCAAAGCTCTCATTTTTGAAAAAGAGAAAGGAAGCCTGATGATTGTTTTGGTGCTCTCACTTTGTGAAGGCTATGTTGAAGAGGTGCTAAGTCTCCATTTTCTGTACTCTCTGTGAGTACAGTTGTAGGAATTTGGGGCAAGGAATGGAAACTAGCAAGAAATGAGCAGGAAAGAACAGGGGTCATTGGAAAGCTATATAAAGATGGAAAAAGTGATCCTAGAGCTTGGAAGATGAGACAGCTACGTGTGACGTAAGGCATGTGGGAATGTGTTGAAATGTGAAGTAGGCATTTCAAGATCATGCTTTTCAAGAAGGAGGACTAATTTTCTCAGTGGCATGCAAAGGCTGAGTTTTAAGTGAACAAGATCCAAAAGAAGAAAAAAAAAAAGACATAACTAAATCAGAAAAGCATGTGGAGTGTAACTTTCTTACAGCACTTATCTGTTCTTTATTGGACTAGTAAGTTAGTGTTGCCTTTGAAAAAATGAACGGGTAGCCAGGAAAGTTACTGGCATTGTTGTATAATTACACCATTGTTTAAGTTTGAAAAATACCAGTTCAGTTTGGAGTAATTTTGGGTATGTTTGTTGGACGCCGATTACACTTTGTGTGAGTAGATTTCTGCTATGACCTGCAGAATAGGAAGTAGTAAACAGGGAGAGCAATAGGTCGCTCTCCAAAATCCTTTCTGTAGTGACTAATTTGTGGGTTGTGTTGTGTATGTCTAGCCTGATTGGGGGGAAAAAACTACTGCAGTTTTTAGTCCAGAATCTTTAAGTGGAATTAGTTTCTAGGCCATTTCGGTTTTCCCTGCCCACCTCCACTCTTTTGTTTGTTTGTTTTCTTTGTACGAAGAGTAGAAGAAGAAAGGAAAATAATAGAATATACATGCAGAAACTGGGCTGACTTTTATAAACATGTTGGCCATGGAAATAATTTAATTCTGTTGGATCAGCTGATCAAACTTTACATGACAGTTCAATGTATTCATGTACTGCAAATCTGTGACTACCAGGAAAAAAAAGGAATGTCATAATGTTGTTCTTCTTCATAAAGAAGAAAAGTTCTTGTGAACACGGAAGTGTTGAACAATGTTGTCGAGGGAATAAATGTATCCTAAATTCTAGCAAGTCGTATTCTTTTGTGGGGCTTTTCTTTTTTCTTTTCTTGGAGGGGGGAAGAGACAGTTCCAATGCTCTGCAGATGACCATACTTCCTTTCAAATCTGGTCATGATCTGCGCATTAGCGTTTTTGCTGAATTCAATTTGTGTGAATTCTAGTTTGTGTGGTCAAGTGAATTTTTTTGCTGTTCTGGACCAAATTCTAAAATACGCTTTGAAATGTCTCCTGCAAATGTGTTGTGAATGGTCATGTGAGCAAGTGGAGTGGTACAAACTCACAGACTGGTATTGCAGCAGCCAGGGGTGTTGGTTGACTATACACCCAGTTCTTTTGTTATTCTCAACAACTTTTTTTCCTTCTTATTAGGAGCAAATATCAGCATGACCAGAGTGTGAGAAAGGGCTTCTGTGTTCCTGCCAAGAGTTTGTGGGTGCAGAGGAACAGTGCAAGGACAGCAGAGGCATTTTGAGTTACCATAGATATCCCCACTGATTTGGTGCCATCCTCCATGATGTCCCAGCCAGAGGTGATTGAGGTGAGTAGACCGCAATGGCACTCTGGCAGGTGAACTGATTGAACCTCTTTCTCATATACTTAATGAATCCTGGCTTTTTCTCCTCTCTCATTTCTAAGTGTCAGGGGAATTTTTCCTGAAATATATTAAAGACTCTGGTCATTTACTAGAAATGTTATAGTTTGACACATGACTTTCCTGTGTTATTCTGGTATTTGAAGAAGAAAACACATAGCAAAATATGATCTCTGTTGACTCCATGTAGATGATCACTATGCTATAGTTTGATTTTTACTGTGCCTAATAAAAACAAAGTAGAAGGTTGTAATGTGGATAAATTAGAATAATACCAAAGGAAACCTCAGATTCAGTATTCTCAGTTTTAAGCTAAAAGTAGCAATAAAATTGATAATACCCTTACAAACACTAACATACTAATCTTACTTTCCAAATGTGTCTTTCAGTCTTCATATTTAAAAATACCTACAGGATTTCTTTAGCTCCATGTACTGAGCACCAAGCACTTGTGCATTCCGATGAAGTAAAAACCACAAACAGAAAAGGAGATGTTCGTAACAGTGAAGATTTAATTTCACAAAAGTATTTTCAAAGTCCTTTTGACTTCATAGAGACTCCGGTGCCTATTACAATTTAAGACTTTTAAGGATGTGTATTTTACTGAAAAGGGCACCACAGCTGATTAACAAAACACCTGATAGGAGGTGGATGCTGCATGCTTGTGTTCCAGGCTGCCTAGCTACTGCCAGACTCTTCTCCCTTTTGAACAAAGGCTCCCCCAGACCATCTCCTCACATGCTCTGGAAGGTGTTTGCACCCCTGTCTCCACTGGTTGTCTCTTTAGAGCTTTCTTTATGTGGGAGAAATTTGTGTATCTGAGGACTGTTGTTCAGGACAAAGGGTTTCTCAAAGGGAAAATAAGATCAGCTGTGGTGTGAGAATGAGTGAAATAAAATTATCACTTATAAAGGACTTGATGATCACTACAGTCGCTATTCTGTTGTGTTGCATAAATGTACGTGTCCTAGTCCTATAGAGAGTTTTGTGTAAGTAAATTCTGCCTGGACTTTTATCCCTAGGCCAAAGACTAGAAATAAATAGATGATTTGGATCATTGACAGTTCTCCCTCCAGGTTTCCGTTCTGGATACAGTGTTTTAATGAGATTTGACTTGGGAGTCAAAAAGAAATGGCAACTAGAAGCAAAGGAAAGGCTAAGCAAAGGAGAGACTGGTGTCTCAGTGTGGGAAATCATGGTAGAAAAAATACCATTCTCTCAAACTTATGTTATAAAAATAGAGTCAAAATTGATATCTGTAATTGAAGACTTAGATGCCTGCATGAATTCCCACAGATTTCGGTAGATCAATGTGGTGATGGCTGATACTAGTCTTCAATTGTATGCAAAAGAGCAGTATCTCCAAAGAATCAGCTGGGAGCCACATGTATGTTTCTGAGGGTAGGGGAAGACCTTTTTAACAGACAAGGACATAGGGAGACACATATGTAAAGGGATGATCACTGGATGGAAGTATTGAAGTAAGACATTTTTCATAATGGGACTTCAGATTTGCCTTTCAAGACTGTTGACATAAAAAATTAGTTTTTTGATATAGTTTAGAAAACAACGTTAAAATACCTTTTTTTTTTTTTTTAACCCAGGGGACATTGTTTTGCCTTTTAAAACTGAGCAGATGCCACAGTGTGCTGCAGAAGACATTTAGAGACTAATGTTTTAAGGAAGGATTTTTTTAAACTTGGAAGTAATCTTGCATGCTTTTTGTATGAGCTAGATGGCATCTTAGTTACAAAAAGTGTTTTGCTACTTTCCTTCAATCTTTTTTTTTTTTTTTCAATCTTTAAACTTTCCTTTAGCATTGCCAGAATGGTTGGCTTCCTTCAAATTTGGTCACTTTAGACTCAGAAGTAAATATTACCTATTTTGTATAACCATGTAATAATATGTACCTGTGTGTATGCACTGTATTAATAAATGCTCCTCTGCCTATCATCAGTCCTTTTACTGCACTGGACAAACAAGTACAGAGGCTTATTTACAGTGGGAGAGAACTCCAGAGACCTCAGCAGGACATTTTGCAATCCAGAGCCTACCCTGACAGGTTTTTGCTTGGACTTAAATCCTGCAGATGCTCATGGTAGCACCACAATAAGGGAAATTTCTGCTAATTTAGTTGCAAATGGTATTTTTCCCAAGATTTATCTTCTGAGTCAGGTAGCAAAAGATTTGCATTTTGAAGAAGTTTTTGAAAGTCACTTTTTGATACCAGATGTGAAATTATTATTACTGTCTTAAAAGATTATTGCTAGTGTATCAACATAGGAACTGCTTCTTGTGCTCTCTGCACCCCTCTATTGAAGCAAGGCATTTATCACAGTCATCTTTCTTCATCCTCTCCCAGTGCAGTGACCTATCCAAAACTCCCATCTTCTTATCCCACCGTCCAATATCTTGTTACCAGACACAAGAAGTGCTGATTAATTGCACAGGCATCTTGGTCATGTGTAAAGGTGAATGATAAGTAAAGTTTCAGGGTGGTTTGGCTGTCCGTAGCTGAGATCTGAAATAGAAAATAGTTGTGGAACAGCATTCACAATGTGTCAAAGAAGTCAACAAAACAAAAAATTTTTCGAAATATGCTGTGAGGTTGTGGCAACGGGGCTTTATTGTAAGGCAGTAAATTATCTCAAATAAGTCACTATATATCACAGTCTAGTGTTTTCTGATTAGGTAAGCCATTCTGTTCTTAGAGAGAAATAAAATGTAATACAGCTTTTTTAATTTTAGGTTGGAGATATTTTGTGGTACATGCTATGACTTCAAACCTCAGCTATGTATAAGAAAAATGATCTCATAGAAGCTTGACTAGTCTGATAATGCAGTAAACAGAAAGTTTAATAATTCTGTAAGAAGAATTTAGCATACCAGAGGGCTTTGCTGTTTGCAAAAAAGAGGAATCGCAAATGGTGATCTAAACTGATGAAAGTACTCTGTGAAGTGATTAGTATCTTCTCTCTTTGTGAGTGGCATGAGATGAATTCTGCAATAAAAGCTTTGAAGAAATGGTTTGAGGTCCAGTTGTTTAATGAACCAGGGAATTCCAGCAGTGCTTCAGAAATGCTTAAAACAAGAAAACAACAAAAATTCATCATTCTTTCTTTGCATTGCCAGCAGTGGATCCTACCAGCCAAACACTTGAAGTAAATGAGTACATTTAAATAACTGCCTTGCAGCTGTTCCAAAGAGAAATCCAGAGCAGTTTCCATTATAGTGGCCTTTCATAGCTGAGCCAGAAAACAGTTCTTCCTCTCTGTGCCATTGAATGCATTCTATTTTCTCCTCTTTTTGTTTGAATTGGAGTGGAAGAGATTTAAACTATCATTGCCACAGAATGGTCATCCTTTTTATATATGTTTGAGAATAGACTGCTGTGGGATGGCACAGCTGTTGTGCCAACACAGTTGAACACTATTTGTGTTTTGGATTTGGTGCCCAAATTTTTGCAGTCAACAGATGTGTGGATTTTTTTCTTCCCTTTGAGCTGAGTAAACACCTTAGCCTCTTTACCAAGACAGATCTCTAGTGGTGGTGAATAAGGTAAATGAGAGAACAAAAGGAAATGGTGAGACTGGCAGAAACAGTTTGTTATTAGAAGTTATATTTCTTATAGATCTCATAGGGGAAACTAAAATATCAGTATGTTTGGGAGGTGGTTTTTTTTATTCTTATACTAGATGAGATTACTGGCTGTTCAAAATGCATCTCCTTTTTTGTTTAAAGTAGACCAATACTGCCCTATTGGCAGTTGCTCACTACTGTATGAACAACATTGTTGCTAAAGTTCAGAGAGAGAAATACTTTTCTACATTCTGTTTATGTATTTCACAAATACTTCAGTACATCAAAGCCAAGAAACCCACATTGTTTAATGTGTATTTCATGAAGAAAATGTATTTTCTGTGGTAAACAAACACAGGATAGTCTTCTTGTTTCCATTTGTAAATCTCAATTTTCAGCCCCAAAATGAAATTTTCTATGTTGATTAACATAAGTATTTCACTTGTAGGCTAAACTCTCCCAAGTGCTCACTTTACTTGTTTGCCAGGGAGAGGAGTGATGGAAGGTGTGACCTGGAGATGGAAGCAGCTCCAATAGCCTACAGCATTTTTTCAGTGTAAGATGGCAGTCTTTCAGCTGCTGTAGCCAATAATTAATTCCAAGCTTGGCTTACTGAGCACTTCACTTCACTGGGCCTATAGGACACATGTCGTAAATCATTATGCATGGAAACCTCACTTGGGATGTTGTAGGTGCAGAGGTTTTTTCTTTCCATTGCTTCCTCTCTGGTTTCTGAAGCACACAGATAGGAGATTGTGTGCTGCACTTCTCCAGAAAGCTTTCTGGGGTTGGGGTCTTTGACAGAAGTATATCCTGCACTGCACTCATCTTCACAGCAGCATTCAGGGACTCACAACTAGTTGAATGTCTGTCTATGATATGCAGGTTGAGGCTTAGACAAGTGGGCAACTAGGGAGTAAACTGAGCAAGATAGTGGAGAAGCCCAGTCAGCATCATGACAAAGACTTTTTGAAGGCATAAGAGGTGAAATATTTCAGTCACAAAATGAGATGATGGAATATAATTGTCTTCCTTGTCTCCCACAAAGCCACAAGGTGTTGAGCCCTGTTACCCATGTTTGGCTAGTGGTTTGTGAAGCTCAGCTTGTCAGGTAAGCTTTCCCAAAAGGAAACTAAGCTTGAGGAACTTTGCAGAAACCCTTTCTGGGACACTTGGGCTCAGGTAACCAACATGGGCTCAATATGCTCTTTGTGTGGCAAAACCAATTAGCTTATTTTTGCAATACCTCCACATTACAGTGGTGATCTTCCTTTGAGAGAAGCTTGGAAGGCAGAGAAAAAACAAATCTTTATTAATCAAAGTATATGAGTCATCCTAGCAATGTAGGGGAGAGTGTGATGAGTGTAGGACTGTGCCCTGATTCAAACAGGCTTCGTTTCCTCCTCAACTGGACAACATTCATAGAAACATGTTTGCAGTACTTGTGAGGGATGCGGCTCATCTGAAAGTGCTGGATCTGTGTAAAAGGACCAACAATAAAACAGTGTCTGAATTACTGGCTAGGTTGTGGATCAGTGAGTTTACTAGCTTATTGTTGGGTTGGTTTTTTTGTTTTTCAATTCTTCTAGCTTTCAATGTCATAAATTTCCTTTTGCTTTCAGAATTCTGCAGTGAAAGGTGCCTCATGTGCAGGTGCAGGCACAAGTGTGTGCAGGTGCATGGTTCTTCTCTTCAGCAGTAGGAAATGGAGAAGTTGAAACCACAATGTTGACAATCTTGGGCCCCATTGGGCCAGCTCAGTGTGTTCCTGGACCATCTGTGCTCCTCACTTAGGCTCTTGAGTTTGAATAGGGAGTTGCATGGATTCTAATTTATCTATCCTCAAAAGCTGTAGGACTGATTAGAGATATTTGAGACCTGATAGTTGGAGACTGTGGCATCTTCCAAAAGTAAGGCATTTTTAGAGCCTGCTGGACTTTCTGATCTGGCATATTCCTCTTTTTAACTCATGGAAGCTTTTTTGAACTGATTTTTGTGGTAGTAAGCAGTGAATAAGCACTATAGAAGGTCAACAATCTCCCTGGTTTTATAGCAAATCTGTTGAGGTTGTAATCATAGTTTCCAAAAGGATTTGTGTCACTTGTGAAATTAAACCTTCCAACAGTAAAATTGCCACTTTTCCCAGTGTTGCTGGTGATTGGGTATCTTTGCTACAGAGTGCCAAAATATATTGAGTTGCCTTTTCCAGGTATAACTGTAGGATAACTGAGATTTTTTCTGTAATTTTTCAGTAGTTGGGACCTTTGTTAGCTCTAAGACTCTGTAATAAAAAAGCCTGATAGAAAAGCATCCTAAAAATTACTGCATATGCTAACTGGTGCCACACAATCCTTAAGTAACTTCATGCTTCATCATGTTGTAACAGAGCTAAAAGGAACCCCTTGCAGAGAGATTAATTTCCTCCTGTCTTTTCAGCAATGTGAAGGGCAAAATGAGTCTAGTAAAATGAAATAACCTCCTATAACAGGACCACCACATCTTATCATGCAGGTTTTTCTCTAAGTCCATTGAGTGATTACTTTGGGAGATGCAATTCTGAAAAGGAGGAGCTGTTTTATGTTAGTAGTTTTATACTTTCGTTGTGCAGATGAAAATACATTCATTCATAAGGCTATAATGAATCAGGACCCATGTGACTAATTTTTTTGTCTTCTACTTTTATCTTTAAAGAAAACATTTTTCCCCTTTAAGTTTTTCTTTTGTGTTCTGCTTTTTAAAAAATAGGTTATGTTTTTCATTAGTTAATGAAGAAATCTTTTTTGCAAATTGGATTTTTTTTTTCTCATCTGTTACAACTTTACTTTCATAAAACCTATGTTTAGCAGTTGTGGGTTGAGAAAGTACATATTGATTCAGTTTTCCTTTACTTACTTGCTTATCCTTATTTTAAAGAAAATAATTTTTACCCTCTTTGGAGATTTTAAAGTTGGCAGTTCCCTGATATTTCTCAGCTCTAACCTTTCTGGTATGTTGGTAAACTTAAGAGTATTTATCTAAGCTGAAAGTAGTGTTATTAATTTCCATTCACTGCTGAACTAAATGTAAAGATGTAAGACAATTATTGTGGTTTTGTAGTCTTAGTTTGCCATTCCCATATTAGCCAAAAAAATTGTTTTTTATCTCCTCTGTGATCTGGGTAAGAAACTAGCAGCGTGTCGAGGTTAAATCAGTAGAGGGGAAAAAGGAGAGAAATAGACTGTGTTTGGAGAGCTTAGAGTTGAGATATTTTTAAGAGTTTTCCTGGATATGTACTCATTTTTGTGGCTTACGAGTTTGAAAAATGCTGTAAAAGTCAGGCCTTGGTATTTGAAGAATATTCAGGTCTGTTTCTCTCAACAGGAAATAAATGGACTCATGTGTACAGGGAGTTGGAGATGGGGGCCCTTCCCTTTTCTTTTTTTTTTTTTTTTTCCCTTTTTTTAGGTGGACTGAGGAACTCTAAACTCTCAGACTGCAGAGTGGTTTTCAAACTGATCGTTTGCCCTTCTGGTGCTTTGTGCTAACTAGTGCTTCATTTAGGCAGTATCAATCAGTGATGTTTGAAAACTTTTTGGTGTTTGTTTTCCACCAGAAGTATCTCTCCATACATAGCCCTTACCCCCTGGGCTGTCACTCACAACTGAGCTGGCGGGATCGAGAGATGCCCTCTCACCTTCCTGCTCCAGGCAGCCCATGTCTTCTTCATTCTGATCTCTTCCCTAGGAGGGTCAGGGAGCAATGGGCTACTCACCCCTCAGCATCTCATGGTGAAGCTACCCCATGGTGTGGATCCAAATCCTCGCTCTAGGCTGTTATGAAAAGGTGGGGCAGCAGCAAGATGAATCAAGCACAAAACACAGGAAAGTTGCTTCCACAGGGTGCTCTTCCCAGTCTCCCCACTGTTACTCCAGTAAGGAGTAACCAGAGGAAAGGAGACAACCAGACATTTATAGCAAATAGTGGCTTAAAAGGCCAGTGCCAGGGTTGGTTCTAGCTACTGGATGACTACTGGCTGATTGTAGAAGAAGAGTGTGTTTTGTTTAAGTCCTGGTGTCAAATTTCCTGTTCTGTGCATACTGTGTTGTGGTTATAACTTTGTGTCATGATATTAAGAGATTTAACTCCATGTATTTGGGATTTTCTTGTTCTTTAGTTTGGGACAACTGTGTCTTGAGTCAACTTCATATGGCAAGAGGAACTTTGCTTTTAGCCTGCTTTTTGTCCATTTTACTTTATCTGTTCTGTCCGTTTATAACGAAGATGTTTTGTTATTCTACACACATGCATCCTAGAGGGTTTAGTTAATGTGGGTAATTTACAACTCAGTTTGTTTTAAACTTAGGTTGAGATATACTGAATGGATGAGGTAAATCTCAAGGCACCGCACATCTGGCTTACACAGGCAATGAAACACACTAAGTGAAACTTCAGGAAATTAAAATATAAACTTCCCTGCCCCTTTTCATGCAGGGGCAGGAGAGGGGATGGGGCTGCCTGCTTGCATATGTCTTTGTGGTATGTTAACACTTTCAATACTGAGAGATACATTGCATTTCCCTCCCACTGGAGCCCTTCCAGTCAACATCATGGCTAAATGTGATGCCTTCGGATTTTTGTGTTTGTGACCTGGGAGGCCAAAACCTTCCTTTACGATACATGCTGGCATCTCAGAAGTCCCCTGTTTGAACTTTTTCCAGAAAACTCTCTCTTCTTCTGCCCTTCTTTCCCTTGGGAGTGAAAAGAATACTTTTAAAGGACATCTCGGGTTTTAGATTAGAATGCCCTAAAAACAGAGCAATCTCTGAAATTCCTTATGTGAACACAGCATTTTGTTTTTCTGTCTTCAAAGTGAGAGAAGCAGCAAGTGAGCCTTATGCTAACTTCTCTGAGATTGCTCAAGTGCTCTCATGCTTTTAAATTTAACAAGTCTGACTCTGTAGCATTTTACATACTCTTATGTATGTTGCATACCTTCAGCCCTGGCTTGGCATTTTCTGAATAAGCCAAATATTTTTATCATACCTTTTTTCAAATTTCATATGAAAATATTGAAGAAGACTGTTACAAGATCAGAGAATAATTCACATCCTAAACCCATATGTAAAACAAAGACAAAGAGAAGAAATGAGGGGAAAAAAATAAAAAGGCTACCCCATTTTAAATTTCTGAATTAAAAGTATGTATTTTTCCAGATGTAGCAGGCCATGCTCTGATGGCGCCACAGTGGAATGGGACTCATTGACAACAGACATCTGAAAGAAAAAATCAGATCAACAAATATATAGGCAAAGAGAATTTGTTCAGGATCACAAAAATCCACTATATCCTGCATCCAGATATTCCTACAGGAAGCAAAAAAACAGCAAAAAAACAATGCAGATGTTGGCAAGCTTTTATAAGGGCCACTAATTCATTCATATGACTTCCTCTCTCCCTCAAGGGTTCTTATACTTGACCTGTTATTACTACAAGGTCTTTAACCAAAGAATTAAAGCCAGATGTCTCAAAGCTAGGTCTCCTTTTGTTAAATATCCCTTATAAATATTTTTTTTTCTATGCAACTGAGAGATCCTGCATGGGAACATATAAAAATTCTTCAGTAATTAAGGCTGAAGGGCTTCAGACCTAGAGATTTAATGTATCCAAGAAGAACAATAAAAGTTTTATACTCACTGTGCTGAGAAATACTATTTACTTTAGCTTTTAATTATCCTGGGCCTGCAAATGTTTCTGATCAATGTTTAGGTTAAAGGTAAAGTCTTTCTAAAAAGACTTTTTACTTCAACATAGATTTAAATGTCATGCAATGCATTTGGGATATAGGTAGAAAACTTTCGTATATTGTTTTATTAGAATTGACTTAAATGTGTTGACAAATGTAGAAGTTAAAAGAAACAGAAATAGCTTTGGGAAATTCTAAGGAAATTTTTATCAGATACTATTTTGGCTTGAGTCCAATGACTAATTCTGTTTCACAGTTCTGTCCATTTTTTGTTTCAACATGATGGTTAGGTTAGCTGTAGCATTTTCTGCAAAATGACTGGAACTGTCCAAAACATGGTTTAGTTTGTACGTTTGAGTGGGAAGAAAGTCTCATCCTTTTCAAACTGTTGCTCTGTTCTTTGATTAGGCTTACTGGTTGGTGGTTTTAGCTAAAAATTTTTTGTAAAATTCAAGTTTAGTCAGTAGAGTTTCAGAGCCATAAAATGAGAATCACAAGCAGGTCTCCTGAATCTCATGTAGAAAGAGACTTTTTTGACATGAGTTCCTTGGTGTGATTTTTTTTTTTCCCCAATTACTGCATTTACAACCTCATTGTATACTTATGCTACACATAAGGATACACATACTTATGCTACCACATAAGGAGCCATGATGTTATTCAGAGGGGTTTCTTTTTCTAAGGTTGGTCTTTTGGGATTTACACCTTGATTGTAACAGAGAAAGGAAACTCATTAAGCATTTTCTTGTGAGCCAACAGTTTTATGCAAAACTTCCACATTCTGATGAAGTGTGGGGCTTGTTTGTTGCACCCGCAGCTGTTCTTGGCAGAGTACTCTGAAAGGAAAATTAATCATGTGTTCTCTGACATAGTCATAACAATGTTTAATGCAGGAACCAAGGTTGGATGCTTTTAACACTAGTTAAGCAAAATATTGCTTTTCTTATTTCTTGGCTCACTCCAACTTGGAATAAATTGGTTCTGGTGAGTTATATTTAAAAGCATGGTGTATTCCAAACCCTGTTTAGAAACATGGTTGATGCTTATAGAAATGCAGTGTCAAGCTTCTTTTATTGTTCATAAAAGCACTTCATACTTTGTAGGCAAACACAGTTGCTGGTAATTCAGTCTCAGAGCATATTGGCAATCTTAATTTAGGGTGTTATTCTCACTTCTTAAGACAGGGCAAGAAGGAATGAACCTGATGGAAAACTGAATTAGTTAAAACCTGCTTGTAAATGTAGTCCACTTTTCCTTCTCTTTGAGAAGCTCTTATTTTAATATCACTGCAGTCAAACAACAGTTTTATGCACTGATAATGTAAATAAGGTGTCATTTTCGTAATTATGTTAACTTTTCTTAATTATGAATTGCATGCCCTTTCCTTTAAGTGAATCTTTCAGCAAGTCTGCTTGGCCAGAAGCTCATTTTCTATGCAATTTACAACTACAGCTGAAATCATGCTGGCTTCCAGAGCAGATGGAAGCATTTCTGGTTGTTTCTAATCTGGTTGCTGTTACTAGATTCCTCAGAGCAATTGTTTGCTAGTTGTGGAATGCCATTTGGGCTGAAAAAATAAATTTGTTCTGAAGTATGTTCCCTTCCTGTCCCCCTCCCTGTTCTTTGTGCATGTCTCATCCATGGAGGCAATCATATGTTTTCAGTTCTAATGTCGTTCTCTTTTTTTTTTTTTCCTCCTCTCTTTTTTCCTTCTTCTTTCAGTCTACAGCCATGAGTGAACCACAGTGTTACTACAATGAAACCATTGCCTTCTTTTATAACCGAAGTGGAAAGTATCTAGCCACTGAATGGAACACTGTCAGCAAGCTTGTAATGGGACTGGGGATTACCGTCTGCATCTTCATAATGCTGGCCAACCTCTTGGTTATGGTGGCTATTTATGTCAACCGCCGATTCCACTTTCCTATTTATTACTTAATGGCCAACCTAGCTGCTGCGGACTTTTTTGCAGGGCTGGCCTACTTTTACTTAATGTTCAACACAGGGCCCAACACTAGAAGATTGACTGTAAGCACCTGGCTGCTCCGTCAGGGTCTCATTGATACTAGTCTGACAGCCTCTGTAGCCAATTTATTGGCCATTGCTATTGAGCGGCACATCACAGTTTTCCGAATGCAACTGCATACCCGGATGAGCAACCGCCGAGTGGTCGTCGTGATTGTTGTTATCTGGACTATGGCCATCGTCATGGGTGCCATACCAAGTGTCGGATGGAATTGTATTTGTGATATCACTCACTGCTCCAACATGGCACCACTCTATAGTGACTCCTACCTGGTCTTCTGGGCTATTTTCAACCTCGTCACTTTTGTGGTTATGGTGGTCCTGTATGCTCATATCTTTGGCTACGTTCGCCAAAGGACTATGAGAATGTCCAGACACAGTTCTGGCCCCCGCAGGAATCGGGACACCATGATGAGCCTCCTGAAGACTGTGGTCATTGTGCTTGGTAAGTGACTACTTTGCCGACCCTGTTCTTCCTGCTCTGTTTCTTATCCGGTGATTTCAGTAATGCATGTCCAGCTTCTGGGAGGTCAGAGGATACCAGAAGAGGTGCAAACAATAAGAACCTCCAGAGTTCATTACTATGTTGGCAATAGCAAGCTTGTTTATGGAAGTCAATATAAGAAACTTGATCACTCAGCCCTGTAGTATGAAACTGATGAAAATCCAGAACCCCAAGATGTAATGTGGTGGGATTCTACAGCAAGGAACAATTAAAACCTCTTGCAGCAGCCTATCATATGCAGTGTTTGCCCTTTTGCCTTTGAAGATGCCAAATGATTGCAAACTTAGAATAGTACAGGAAGTCTCAATCTTCTGCTGAAGTACCTCTTGTCTCCTTTTTGCCACCCAAAAGGTGATATATGTTTTCATGCAAAGCTCCAGTATCTGGAGAGCAATGAGGGGCTACAGGCTGTTTATGAAAAGATTGTGTATTAAGCAGGACTGCATATATGATTCACTCAGGTCTAAAATGTATGGCACGTACCAGTATCTACCTGTTTGCTAATACAGAAAAGTAATATGAAGCACTGATGTTCTTTAGCACATTGCTCTAGAGGTGTCTAAGCCTCAGGGCTTGGGAAAAATGAGGGAAATATTATAACACTCTTTGAATCAGGAGGTTCCTGTCATTTTGTGAATGATTTTATTTGGGTTTTGTCTGGGACTCTACTTATGCAGAAGCACAGCCTGAATACAGAGTACCACTGCCTGGTGATGTTCTTTGGAGTTTGTTCTTTGTTCCTGCACATAACAGTGAGCTGAAGGTTGCAGGGATGGTGCGGGTATCTTCTCGTCCCAACATGTGCTCCCAACAATTAAGTCTTCCAGCATAGAACACTGATCTCTTGAGATCCAAGTACCAATCAACAGGTTGCCCAAGAAGTCCATAAATGCAACAGTATTCAGTCTACAGTGCCCAAAACTTAGGCCCATTTCTCACAGCTTTACACTATGACTTGTACTTTCTACTGCAAACATGACAGAATTGTTGCAGAGACTGGGTATGAGTCACTGTGTCAACCCATGTGTTAGTTTAAGAATTTATGTGTTGTGATCTTAGTGATTAGCTTTGTAACCAGAATGCAAATTGTGCAGTTAACCAACCTGTTCAGCCATTGATAAGATGTATTTCTACGTGTCCTTCTTTTCAGAGAAAGAATATCTATGAGTTTTGCAAGGGAGACTGTAGTGGTGGGGAAGACCTCTCATTACTTCCTGGTGGTTTGGAAATCTGTTGCTCCCCACCTCCCTGATTCTCCTGGCAGAAGGCAAAATGAGGTTAAGAACACAAAGAAAATTCAGGTTTTATAGTCTTCTTGTTGGGAAATATATCGTTGTTTTCCCTCCTGAAGGAATTGCTATTCATAGAACAATGTAGTATTTTCTGTGAGGTGGCAGACTGGCTCAGACTTGGGAAGGAAAAAGCAAAAGAAAAAAAAAAAAAAAAAGATGGGTGGAAAATAGTGAGCACTTACGCAGAGTTCTAGGAGTAAATAGACACTGAATAAATAGCAGATGTCAGCTAATACCAAGCATGTATGACTCTAGAGGTATGTATACAGCTGGAAGGGTAGGCAGTGACTGTAGGCAGAGGTCAGAGGGAAGATGTACAGGCTGCCCACTGTGACCACAACAGTACAGTTGTACAAGGAACATGTGACCCTTTTTTCCCCTTAATAAGTACCATATTTTTCAGGTATTGTTCTGGAAAGAGCGGAAAAACTTCAGGGGTTAACTGGCATTAGCTAAATTGAGAGTGACTCCAGTTTACCTGCAGATGTAGTTCAGTAATACTTCTGATTCCTTGTAGAGACAAGATTTTTCAGGACTGCAGTCAGCACATCTTGATGCTTTCTTCAAAATTCAAAGAGGAACTTATTTCTTGTTATTGCTGCACTTCATTCTGTGCTTTGAACACACTGTACTTTAGCACCTCTTCTAATCTGCATAAAACTCTATTTACAAAGAGTGATAACATTATTTTATCAAGTCTGTTTGAAGAAAACAAAGGCACTCCTTGACTGTGACACTCCTCATCCTGTCTTTGCAGCTCCCACCTTGGTATTATTTTGCAAAGGGTTTGGGTTTTGGTTTGCTTTGGGTTTTTTTCAAGCAGTATGGTTTCTTTCACTGGAGGAGGTCAGTCTTAGGGCTGTAGTGTAAAGAAGCAGCAATGCTTCCACCTCCTTACCACCTGTGAGACACAGTTCCAAGATAAAGATGGCTGGGAAATGGTTATGGGGTTTTTGTGTAGGTTGGTGTTTTTTGTTTTGTTTTGTTTGGGGTTTTTTTGTTTGTTTTTTTTTTTTAAGTAAATAAATAATATCCTGAAGCAAACAATTAGACTTGAGGGCAACAGCAGAGAGTTTAGGGGAGTTAAATGTCTGTGCATCAAGGTGTTAACCAAACTGTTAGTTGAACCATAAGAAATGTTCCTGAGTTACCATCAGCTAAGGAGTGCCATCCCATATTGCTGAATTTGCATTTCCAAGCCAGGATTATTTTATCATTCTAAAGAAAAAAAGCTAAGCATCACTTCAAAGCCCTTGGTTTGGAGACATATCTCAGTTTGGAGCGGATGGTGTGGTCAGCCTGTTGATTAGGTGGGTGTGCTGGTGCTCTGTCACTGTTTACAATCTGCTTGTAAGTCTGGCTTAAAGTTTTCAGAAGCAGAAGATTTAGTTTCTAGTGTCACACTTCTTGAGTACCTTCTTGAAAAGGCAGTACTGCAAGTTTATCTTGGGAAGGGCAGTAAAGGTGAGTGTCTTAGGCTGCATGGAGCAATTTGCTGAACAATTATCTCATGCTATCTGGCTTTTTCTGAATCAGTGAACCTCAGTAACACAGAGGAAAAGAACCCCCTGCCTTTCTTAATGGTGCATTGCTGTTTGAGGCAGAGACTTTTTGCAGGAGATGAAGATGGCAAAGGAAGCCATTTCAGTTTATTCTGGAGATCCTTCTTCCTCTCCTGCCCTACAGCTGAGTAGGGAAGTGAGCTGGTACACATCAGTGTGCTTTAAGCAGGAGAAGACAATTTATTTTGGAGGAGAGACAGAGTGCCCTGGCATCGAAGTGAAAGCAGAACTGGGAGTCTGGGTAAACGTATGAGGGTTGGCAGAAGGAAGCAAACCATTCCTCATCTTAGAATCTTTGTTGAAATGCTGCTCAGCCATAACTAACCTCCTAGTGAATTGGGCAGCATTGAACTCTTAACTTAACTTTTAAACTTCCATAAACGGGTGTCCTGCTGGCTGTACTCCCAAGCCATGCTGCTCCTGGACGCAGAAGAGCATCTTTTCCTCTTTCGCCATCCTCACTGTGTTTTGGGGGCAGGATAGGGAGGGAATTAACACAAGAGCTTCTTGTTTGTTAGCTGCCTAACATGGCCTGCCCTCCTTGCTGCCTTGTCCAAAAGCAGAAGAGCTGCCCTAAAGGGGGTGCAGTCCTCCAGGCAGTGATGCTGTCATCATGTGCAGGGAGGACGCCAGCCGCCTCTGACAAGAGGGTAATTGTGTGGGTAGCGCAGTGGGTGCTTGATGCACTGGCTGGAGCAGTCGGGATCTGGCACACTGCGTCATCCCACAGAGCGGGTGGGATGCTGAATCCTAGGAACAAGTCAAAAGTAGAGAACAGATTTTTTTTTTTATGCCCTTTTGTGTTTTGTTTTTTTTTTTCCTTGAGTAAAATATTTTGAACAGAAGGAAGTGATTTCATAGCTGAGCCCTTTTTTTTCCTTTTAACAAGGCTGCTTTTGAAATCTTTCACAAGTAACAAGAAACATAAAGCTCTTTCTCTAGACCATGCCTTTCCTTTGCACTGGGACTAAGGAAGGACTGATCTTTATACTGCACATAGCCATAAAATCATGTCTGGTCTGGCTTGCAACTCAGTGACACTTTGCCTTTCACCACCACAATGTGTTCTCTTTAAATGAGCAATCAAGGAACAGGCAGAAAACTGAGCAGATATATCAGCTGAAATTTTGCATCCTGTCTTCCATTCTCTACTTTTTCTCATTGTACATTTAAAGACAAAGCTAAACTGTTTTTTCTGGTGGAGGTCACAGTTGTACTCTAAATGCATTTGGCCGAACCAGATGCAGGTTTGGCCCAAAAATGGATGACAGTATCTAATTGTTGTTTTAAGAACCAATGAAAGCACCCAATGAAGTATTTCAGTGCTCAGGCCTGGAAAAACTAGCTCTGGTCTGGGCTTCTTTGGCCTGGAATAAGTCAGGAAAGGCTAGGGTCTTTCAAGTGTTCCTATATACCTGTGTCTGTAGAGAACTACCAGCTTAGAATGTTACTGTTGGAAAGCTAACATGTATTTCTCCTGCCTAAATACTGATGAATCATCCATCCCTAGTTTGTCACCTTTTGTTTATACAATGTGGGTAACTGCCATATACTTCCATATGCATCTTTGGGCATTCTTCTCTATTTAGAGTTTAGACTGTGAGATTGCAATCCTGAGGTTTCATAACTAAATTTTAAATAACAATAATACCAACAACTCTTCTTGTATGTATTTTACTAATCTTGACAACTAGCCTTCTGTGTTGAGTGAGTTCTCAGTGGTGCTTGGGCAAAATTAGGCATGCCTGTTAAGCAAAGTACAGATAGCCCCCAGGATGTAGCGAGAGCAAACAGTTATGTATTCATAATTGCTTACCCTTTGTGTTCCTGGAAAATAAAAAGACACTCAGGACTTCTCACCTGTAAGATCATCTACTTAATTTGCAGGAATGTGGTTTACTCTGTAAGACTGGGAAACTAATGTGGGCACAGATAAAGTAAAGGTTCCTTTTGTGTAAACTCTTGATTTTAAAGAGTCTCACTGTGTTAGAAGACAGTTTCTTATTTATTATAACAAAGGAATAAATGCAAGAAAAACATCTGGAAGTTCAGTACAAACATCTGAAAGAGTGGAATTGGCCAGTAACAGGTGTTTTTTTCTTGCCTTCTCTGCTGCAGTTATGAATTGTATGAGACTTACTTTTGTAGTTTTTCAGCTTTCCTTTCACATCTAGGTACCAAATGGGGTTGGAAAGCAGCAAGTAACTATGTTAATGCACATGAATGTTCACATATGCTGTAGCCAGGAAGTTAAAGCAAATAAAGTGTGTAATTGATAACTTTAACCTTTCTGGGTGATATGTAGCCTTTCATTTCAGGATGAAAAAAACCCTGAAGTTCTGTGAAAGCTTGTTTTTAAAAATAAGTTTTCAGTGTCTGTGCTGTCTCTTTTGACATGAGGTCTGCATCTTTACTCAGTTTCTCCCCTCATTCAGTAAAAACACTGGATTATCAGTAGAAAATAAAAATACAGTGAAATAAGTGCTATAACATGATCAACAGCACATCATGTCTTGACAGAGGCATGTCTAATGTCTTTGTTGCCATGCCCCTCATGCACTGTCAGGTGGTTAACTGGAATGGCTTACCTCTGTTGGCCCCTGAATCATAGAGCTTTGACCTACCTAAGCCTTATAAAATTATTTCACCAGTTACCCAATATGTGGTCCTGGACTGGGATGAAGGTGATCTTGTCTAGACAGAGCTTGGTTATGTTATCACTCAAACTTCGACAGACTTCCCTGCACATGGAAAGTTATTCATGTGGGTCAGAGCCCGAATAGCACAGTGCAGCTTATAAGAGGATCTTTTGGAGAAGCCAGTGTTTAGCTCTGAGCCCAGTGACTGGAAGAAGACTTCACCTATTCATGTCCCCCTTGAAGAGTCTTCCTGGTGTCAAGAGATGGTTCTCCAGCAGTGTTTTTCCTTAAATGACTGAAAATTGAGGATATTGTCTTAGCTTGGAGTTATCTTTCCATCAGGTACCAGTGGCACCATGATGGGAAGGGCAGTATCCAACTAGATTTTTTCTCTGTGATTTTATTACCTTTTCCTTAGAGAGCCAGGTTGAGCAGTTAGATCAAGCTGGAGTTCAGAGGAGAGCAGCATTTTTTCCATGGCTTCTTCTCTGGAAATGGGGCACTGCGAAACCATAAACTACCATGTTACCCTGTGGTCAGCACAGGGATCTGGTTAAGAGTCCCCAACCCAGCCTGACCCCTGCATCACAGTAATGTCACTTGTGTATTGATTTAGTCCTGATGGAAAAACAGGGCAATAAACCCTCGAACTGGTGCAGGCAATGCAAGGCTGAGCATCAATGACGTTCTGTTCTAGTACACAGGGTGCAGTTATGTGCAGTCCCGGTGTTTTTAGGTAACTGTCTTTTAAAAGTGCATAAACTGTGAATTTAACCCCACAGTCAAGTAAACTGAGAAATTTTGCTGATGACTGTAGTCTAAATGGAGAACTCACATTGTTTATAATATGTATTCTTATTACTATTGTATGGAGAGGAAAGGTTTGTCATAAGTGCTTTCAGAGCTGCAGTGTGACAGCAATACTTTTAAGCTGTATCATCAAAGACTTGCATGAAAAAGTGAAATCTTAATTGCAAATAGATGAGGTGGAATGAAAGTCTTACATATTGCATATATTTGTTAGGACACTTCATTGTGAAGTCATTCAGATTTAATAACAAAAATTGTATTTTTAGTCAGTGATTCATAACAAGTGAACTAACATTCTTTGTTTATATATGTAAATGTCTCTTTTCTGGATAAATTCAGCTTGATTGCTATATTAGACATGTCTAGCACTGTTTGGTGAAAGGAAGATAAAACTTCACAATGAACTATTAAATACCAGATAGGTTTTCTGCTTTCAGTTGAAATAATGTAGGCATAAAAACTTGCCAAGGATCTCAGCTATAATCTGTACATAATTATGGAGTGCATTTAATGTGTCTTAAGACCATTTGGACTTTCATAGGATGTTTTTCATGCTGCTGGTAAAAGTGATACTATGAGTGCTCTCTGACACTTAATCTGCCTCTCTAAATCTCACTCACTGATCATTTTTATTGTCATTTATAGTTCTGCAAATGAATTCCATCGAATCTTTTCCCATTACTGCTTGTTTAGTAAGTGTACTGAAAAAAAATGAGTAAGAAAGCATAGCATCTGCAAATTACACTGTGGTCAGCTTGTTTGTGTCCATAAACTTCATAAACAGCTTGCTTTTCCAAAACAAGCCTGTGCAAGCTTCACTGGATAGAGCAGAAATTACTGGTACCTTGCATTGAGGCAGCTCTTTCTCTGAACCCAAAGCATGGATGGGTATGTAGAGAGTCTTGTTCTAAATGTTTTGTTTAATTTCTTCACTAACTCGAATTTATGGCATCCATAGCCAAAGCTGATACAGCCCTGGTTAACTGTTTTTCTCCTAAAGTATTCCAGGTATCCCAATGGAATTCATTGCTTCACCCTGGGGAAACCATTTGGAAGTTTACCCCTTCTTTCCCCCTTCAGTTAAGAATAAGAATTTATTTATTTTCATTTAGCATCCTTGGAAACTGTGCTTTGAGGACCTTCTGTAATTTCCCAAAGCAGGAATGTGGTTTTGTTTTATTTTATTTTTGAGCGGGGAAAAATCCCTCTAGTAAATGCATTCCTTTAAGTATGATGAAAATGAGGCCTTGTTTAATAAAAGTCTTCCCCC
The DNA here is from genome assembly GCA_013399695.1 of Formicarius rufipectus. Classification (NCBI taxonomy): domain Eukaryota; kingdom Metazoa; phylum Chordata; class Aves; order Passeriformes; family Formicariidae; genus Formicarius; species Formicarius rufipectus. The sequence continues at coordinate 318,234 of VXAU01002829.1, forward strand.
ACCTTTTCAGGAAAGAAATAAATTAAAAGGGCAAAAGAAAGATCTCTTCATTTTTCCAAGAATAGTCAGGAAGGGGTAAACCCTAAGCAGTTTTTGCACTTGTGTTCACCTTTTGATTAAAAAAAAATTATATAAACAAAAAGTAAATTCTACATAGTTTTTGTCTTGTTTCCAAGATGCTTCTAAAAATGAATTACAATGGTAAAAAGAGGTATATTTCTCAGCAGCCTTAGGGCATTGATTTTTATTTTTCTTTATTAATAATTGGATTTGGAAATCACACGTTTACCCAAACAGTAGAATCCAACATTTTCCACTGGATCCTGGTAGAATAGCCAACTGCTGACTAAGGAGTGATATTCACTGGTGAAAATCTCACTAAACTCCACTTAGCAGTGCTACATCTGTGAGTGAGCACTCTTCAACATGGGCTTTTCCTAAACAATGGAGATGGGGATGTGTTACGGGACATTTCCTTTAAACCAGAGGACTTTGTAAACTTGGAGAAAAGCTAAAGACCCAGGACAGAAATTGTTATAAGGAGAAATTTTGAAAAATACGCTTGTAGAGAAAGACTTACATGTAAAATGCTAGCACGTGACCATGTCCTACTGATCTCAGGCATTTCGAGCTGAATTTTTTGGAACAGAAGATGGGAATCCATCCTTTAGAACAGGCAACAGTAATAATTCTACAAAATAGCTGCTCACAAGATATATTTTTGTCCTCTAGAAAGCACATAGCTACCTGGCGAGTTTGGTTCTAAATACTTTGCTCATTTTCTTCATTGACTTACTTATATTTCTTGCACCCTCAGATTAAACTGATACGTACTTGGTAACTGTTAAAGCAAAACATTTGGAGTCTGGAAGTTGTGGATAAGGTCCATGTCCAGCCTCCTACTTCTGTTTTCACTTTTGTGATACTATTAGCCTTTCCTGTGTTTCAGCAAAAACCCTTCAGTTGCTAAGCCAAGTTTATAGCTAGACCTCAGCTTGAGAAATTATGTGAACAAAAATGCTAGCTGTTAATGAGTGGCATTGTAAAACTGCATTCAGTGAGGCACTGAACTATTGTTTGTTTCCACCAGTGGAAAACACTGACAACAAGAGACTGTTTGTGGAAGAGGAGCAGTGGTGCTCCTTGTGCATTGCATCATTGCACATGAGCAGTGTGATCAAGTATTCTGTGTTGTTTGGGTTTGGTTTGTTTTTGGGGTTTTTTTTGTTTGTTTGGGGTTTTTTTCCCCCACTGGGATAATCCAGGTAAACAGAAAAATAACATTTCTAAATATCAAATTATTTTTGTCTTTATAGTTTCAGTGAAACTGTGGCTCTTAACATCAAAACAAGAAGTTACTGCTTATGGAAAAGCTTGCTGTGACATCTGAGATACAGCAGCCAGTCAGTGCAGCAGGAAATGGTCAGCAGTGAGTGCTAGCTTTCAGACACCAGCCTTTGTGCATGCCTCCTTCTAGTCTCAACTTGAAAAGAATGTTCAGTGAAATGGCTTAGTTTGTGAATTTTTTTTAATAAATGTATTTTGAACCTCAATGTGAAAGGGAAACATGATTCTGAGCTCTTCTGGTGCTGGCAGAATAGCTTCCTATTTTCCTGTTTCATAGTGGTGGAGATGCTGTCACTGTGCTTACAGGTGGAGTGCCTTTTATCTTCTCTTTTCTCTCCTCTTTACTTTTTTTGCTGTTCATCTTTTTTGGTTTTTTGGGGGTTTTTTCAGCCCTTCCATGAGGAAGTTTCTCTCACATACACATTTGATGCTGTTGTTTCATCTTTAAAGCTGGAAGCAACAATAGCATTAGAAAATCCCCATGCTTTTTGCCGTTCTCATTTAGGAAAACTTTGTGTTGCCCTTCCACTTCAACTCAGCCTAAAAGAAGGTCTTTGAAGTTCATTTGTCCTGTATCCACATGGAAAGATGCTGATACTACGTCCAAGTGTGCTTCATGTGTAAGTGTGGCAGGCCCAGTGGTGGACACATACCTTTCCCATCAGTGCCTCGAGAACCACTAAAAGGGCTCAGAGCTTGTATGAAAGGTCAGGAGACTTCAGAAGCTATGACATCATTTGTACATCTGAGGCATTTAATTTCTGTGGTCTAGTGTTGTCCATCAGTCTGTGCTGTTTAATGATGTATTGGAGCGAGGAGGACAGCTGTAAGCCAAAAATCTTTGGTTTCCAGACTCACAAGTGAACAGGAGGTGTTTGAACATCCAGGGCTGAGTGCTTTGAAGTTTATGGATAGGTGAGCCTAAGTTCTGCAACTGGGAAAGTGAAAACTTGGTCTATAAAACTGTCCCAGACGTACCTGCCTTAGAGTCGGCCGTCTGCTGCTGTGAGCTGATGTTAGGAGAGCAGCCTCTGTGTGTTGCAAAGGCTGAAACAGTAATTCCTTGATGTCAGTATTAAAAGCCTAGAGGTTACTAAAAAAAAAAAAAACAAAAAAAAAAAAACAAAAAACGAGGGAAAAAAAAAAGGCAAGTTTGAGGGGAGAAAGTGCAAGTCTGTTGCATTTCTTTGTATTGGAGTCAGAGCTATGTACTTGGGTCTTTTTGTTTTAATAAAGTACTCGGTATCTGATCACAAGTTTGTTGCTATAACCATAGATAAGCAAGAACAGTTAAGATCTTTGAAATATCTTCCTTCATAAAAGAAGTCGTCATCTCCTGAAGAAGAATGGAGGAATTTAGCTGTTACAAGGAGAAAAAGCTGCCAAGCTCCCCTGGACTCAGTACTTTTCTTCTAGAAGCAGTTTTGAGGGAGCTACTTCCTATCTTCTTATATTGATATCACCTCTTAAAGAACTTGTTCTGACATACGGCATTGATAAGTCTCATCTTCTCTTGTTTGAAGTTGCTTTAAGATGCCCACAGTTACCTCTTCTAGAGAAGTTCAAGGAATAACTTAGAGATGAATTTTCTAGGCAGAAGCCAAGCATATAGACAGTTTAAAAAAAAAAAAAAAAGTGTAGAACTATTGCATATTTGTAGAATGGCTGCCACTTTCTTGTCTTAAACAGATTAAAATTCAAAACTTTCATAAAAGGAAAGCTGAAGGAAAAAGTTTTACATATATTAAATGATTTTTAAATCAAGGATTTCCTTGATGATGCATTGGATTTTTTACAAAGTTGGTTGCCTTCATTAAATATCAAAATAAACATATTTAATGACGTATTTTCTGTTACATTTGTATCCTGCTTATTTAAGAGAAAACGGTGCACCTGAAACTGTGCTCACTTTTCCCAGCTTGAAACAGTTGTGATAACACCTCAAAGCAGACTGGGGCACCACAACAGGGACCCGATGTTGCCTCCCGTTCTCCCATGAGGCATGTTGCTCCTCCCATTCTGCCTTTTTTGGTGCTGATACTATAGAATGTGCATTTCTGTTAACTTCCATGAACTGGGAGGGGGAAAAAATCTGCATAATTAAAAAATAGGTAGTAATTTCACACCTTAAGCATACGAGAACAAGGCTGGTTTTTTATTCTTTTCAGCTGGCAGGTAGAATGGGGACTGACTAGTTTAGTGAATAATAGTATTAAAAAGATGAAGTAGATGTTGGTGCTACATGGTCTGCTTTTGATACAGGCAGGTCACATTTAAACATTTACTAGCACAAGCAAGACTTTGGGTATTCACTTCAAGCTATGAGATGTCTATCTTCAACCATTTAACTGGGAAATATATGTTTTTCAATACATCATAAGAAACTCGATTTCAAGTGGCATGTAAGATGGCCTCTTGCACTCAGTTAGTTGGCAAAGGGGATAAAAAGAGGAACTTAACTTTAGGCTTTGAAGAGCCTCATGGATGGGTATTGTTCCGGCCAGGAAGAGTTAATTTTTGCAGTAGCCAGGAGGGTCCTGGCTAGGACCTAGAGGTTATTCAATACCACCTTGTGTCATTGCTGATAGCAGGGGAAAGGCACTTCCAGGGAGAAGGGGTTCCTTTCAGTCAAGCAGATGTGGTATACAGAGCGGTGGGATAAGGCTGGTTCTGAGCAGGAAGGGGCAGTTTGGGTGGCAGTAGTTCCGGAGCTGAAGGGAGCAGCGAGGTGGTGTGCTGTGGCTGAGGTGCAAGCTCTGTGCATTCATTTTTGCATATGAATCATTCACAGAATCACAGAATATGCTGAGTTGGAAGGGACTCACTGGCATCATCAAGTCCCAACTCTTGATCCTGCACAGGACCATCCCAACTACTCTGCACTGGTGCAGCCTCACCTTGAGTATTGTGTACAGTTTGGTCACTGCAGTATGAGAAAGACATGAAGCTATTACAGAGCATCCAAAGGAGGACAACAAAGATGGTGAAGTGCCTTAAGGGGAAGCCCTGTGAGGAGCAGCTGAAGGCACTTGGTGTGTTCAGCCTGGAGAAGAGGAGGCTGAGGGAAATCCTCATTGCAGTTACAACTTCCTTGTGAGGGAAAGAGGAATGGCAGGCACTGATCTTTTCTCTATGGTGACCAGCGACAAGACCCAAGGGAATGGCTTAATGCTGTGGCCCAGGAGGCTTAGGTTGGATGCCAGAAAAATGTTTTTCACCCAGAGAGTGGTTGGGCACAGGAAGAGGCTCCCCGGGGAAGTAGTCACAGCACGAAGCTTGACAGAGGTTAAGAATCATTTGGACAATACTCATGAGCCCATAATGTGACTCTTAGGGATTGTTCCACTCTCTTTTATATACTTATGCTATTAATATTGGTGTTAATGTTCTTATCTGATTACTGTTTCCAGTAAATTGTGCTTTTCTCAACCCATGATCTTAATATTTTGTGCCTCTAATTCTCCACTCTAGCTCTCCACAGTGTGAGAGTAAGGGGGAAAAAGCTAACACAGAGCAGTGTGGTTTAGAGAGTCTCTGTGGGAGCAGTAAATTGGGGAGTACCATTCCTAAATCACAACAATGGGGAAAGGCACAAGACAAAGGAGTGAAGTGTTCTTTACTTTTAGTAAACATCTTCTCTGCAAATAGAAACACATAACTCCCATTTGCTTGTACCATGCTGTAGCAAGCAGGGTGGGAGTAACATATGGGTATTTTTAACTCCTGCTTGTACAGGTCAAAACAGAGTTTTATGATCCTCATTTGTTTTTCTTGAGCTGGCAGACCTGCAAAGCATGTCTGCCTAGTGTTTGATGTTAAAAGTCATGTCAGCAGGGCATGCCATATTCTGGTTCCTCCTCTGGAGGGAAATATAAAAATGGAGTTAAGTGCTGACCACTTTGTTTTCCACAAGATCCCTTGTGTTTTACATTTTAAAAAAAATGTAGTAAAGATTGCATAGAAATTAAAGAATATGAAGGCCCTTCCATACTATAAAAAGTAGTGTATTTTTAGTTTCCAGTAGGTGATTTCTAAAGTATTGTCAAAGCTGAGAGGTACTTGGCTCTTTAATTTCTGAGCCCAACCTTTGCTCAGTCTGATTATCCTTCCGATATTAGCCAGTCTTCCCTCCCAAACACCTCTTTCATTTACTGCTGCTGTACAGAAGCAAGTGCTATGTATTTCTTGAAGTTCTCATTTGAACCATCTTTTGAGCTGTCCAAACACCTATTGTTTGCCCTTCCTGTTCCCTGGAGGAGTGGCAGAGTGCATCTGAGGAGACCCAAGTTATTCTTCTACCTTAAGGAAAAAGATGAATGCAACATCTTGTGATCCTGCTGACATCCTCAGGTGTTTCAGTGTTATCCTCCATGTGAGACTTACAAATTTCTGTTTTACATCTGTGAAGGAGATGGAGAGGTCTGCAATTTAGATAGTTCTGAATTAAGCCTCTAGTTTTATATCTACTGATTCACTTCAAGCATATTGTTTGTCAGCTGGATAGGGAGGAGGTTTATATAATTTCAGTATAAGAAAAGTCTTTCTTGTCAGCTGCTCTTCTGCTGTAGGCTCTCGAGCACATACCCTTATAGAGGCACAACCTGAGTTTAGTAACTGCACTAGCTACAAATGAGACTTTAAAGTTACCTCAGTTGTAGGTGTCAGTGTTGAAAACAGAAAGAGGTTTACATTGACATGGATTCACCTTTCAGGGCCAAGGAAGATTCTTTTTGAAGAAGGTCTTCAACCTGACTTGCCAGAAATCACCTGAAGGGTAGGTTGTGCTGCGAGAAGCCACAGAGATGCCAGTCAGTTGCTGAGAGGACTTGCCATCTTAGCATGCAGGATTGACATGGTAGGTGGTGCACAAGCTTAAAGGCTAAAAAAATTCTTTAAGGCTGACAGCAACAAGAAGGAAAAACTTATATTGCCCTCCCTCCCTCCGCCTCCCAGCTCCATATTCCAGTTCATTCAAAGTGGCATTTAAGAAACTGAAGAATCATTTACAAAGAAAATAGCCTGACTGAAGTTCTTGTTTTGAAGCTGATGAGTCAATAATTACTGTTTGAGAAAAGGAATCAACTGTGTGTGAGGTGAGAGCATAAGAGATGCAGTACCTTAGTCACTGAAGCTGATACACTGCATACATTGTGAAATATGGAAAAAACTGGCATTCTTACTAGTTTCTGAAACTTGTGTGGGTGGTCCATGAAGACTTACAAATTTATTTCAACAACACATCTTTTGGAAGTATCTTTTATGGTATATAGCAGTGGAAAGTATTTAATTGTTCCTCAAAGAGATCACAGTTGGATTTATTTCAATAAACATGCTTGTCACATAACATAGCAAAATGGAATCTAATTGGCTTTTTGCTTCCTCTGCATTTGCTCTGGTGGAAGAATATAGGGTGGTCTGCGGGATTTAGCTCTGAAGTCAGCTCCACACCTCAGGGGCAGGAGGTACATGAAAAGGCCACCTGGATAACTTACACTTGAGAGGCGGTGGGCGTTGGCCGAGTGGCGTAGGCCCCCGCCTGTGGAGCCGGCTCCTCCTCTGAGGACGCTGGTTCGAATCCTGGAGGAACTCGCTGTCGCCGTCCGAGCTGCTCGGCCGTGGCAAGATGAACCTCAGGAGTAAAGGGGGTGGGGCCAGTTCTGCGCACCCTGTGCCTCACCTAAAAAATCCATTGCGCAGGCTTATCCCAAGATCTTTGTTCGCGAAGTCCAGCCAACAACAACCTGGATAACATTGCTCTCCTGCTGTGCCTCTCAGCATCATTCTGCTTGTCCTGTTGGGCAACTTTGCATTTTGCAACTCATTTCCCAGGGAGCCCTTGCCCTGGATAGATGCAGTGTTGTGGGACATAGCTGTAGGGCACCAAGGGATAATCATTTGCTGTTTGTTTGCTGCCTGATGCTCAGCATTGTGGATGCATTTGGCCTTTTAATTGTATTTTGGATTTATTCTGCTTCAACAAGGAGAGAGGAATATCAGAGTACATTGTAGCTTAACTTCCTTCCTGTTGTTGTCACACACATACACACACACAAAATAAGGTAAAGGGAATGCATGTTGGTTAATAGGCTATATGGCTTCTGTAGAACATGGAGTTTGAAAAAGGTTGTTAATTGAGGGTAATCCACATCTAATCCTTGGCTATTTAGCCAGTATTCTGCACAAAAAGAGTTGTGTGGGTTTCTGTCTTTCCAGCAGAAAGCTTAGCTTGGTTCTCTCTAGGGGGAGGAGGGGTCATTTTAAGTAAACAAACAAAGCAAAGTAGGTAATTTGAAATAAATAATGTAACATTCTTTAGAGGAACACTTCAGCTTTCAGCCTATTTATCCATCAAATGCATGAGTGCTGTGTTCACCTTGTGCTGCTGTGTAGTACTGTTGAAGAGCAGAAGGCGTTCAGGTACTCAGCACTGGCCTTGCTTGCCCTGCCAGCTAGTGTGAGAGGTCTGGCTAAAGCTGTACGCACTCCAGAAATGTGAGCTTTTAAGCACATTCCAGAGAACACAGTACTGATTGATGCTGTCTCCTGTGAGATTTTCCTTTTCTTTAGTGTTTTTTTTGGGCTTTGTTTTGTTTTTGTTTTTTGATTCTTCACTCTCCTCCCTTTCCCTTCCCCCTGTTCCTGTCTCTCCACTCCCTTTATTTTTATCTTCGTGGCCTTGCCCCCCATTCAGCTGGCAGGCAGGAACAGCACCTCTGAGAGCTCGCCCAAACACCTGGATAAGACATGGGAGCCTGAGCTGTGGGAGGATGTTGTGGGGCCATCACAGTCAAGACCGCCCTGTCCTGCAGCACTGGGGGCCCCATCTTGCGTGCCTCTGAGCTGGATCAGGCTGCCAGATTCTCCTGGCTGAGAAAAGCAATTCCAGGCCTACTTCCAGAAAATAAAGTGTAGCCACCTTCCTGCAAATCCATGTCATAGGCTTAAATATCCAGTACAGAGAGATTTACTCCTATAAGAAGAGCAAATTTATTTTTTTCCTGAGTTTTTGGAACCACGTTGTGAAATAGTAGAAGCATCTGTTCCATTTTTACCCTGCCAGTAGAAATACCATAGGATTTTTTCCAGTATGCATTAAAAATAGATGTGTTTAAACCATAAGACTAGATCTAATCAAACTGTTAGTGGAAACATGCTTTGAAGATTTGACCTCTTATATTTCTTTTGTGGAGACTGATGTCGATTTTATAAGCCAACATGGTTTAATTAACAAAGTGCTTTTCATTCACTATGCTTTTGCTGAATTGTTTAGGGTGGGAGTGTTTCTGGCCTTTGAAATGCTTCAGGGTTTTGTTTCTTGATTTGTTTTGCTGAAATTGCCTGTTTCATACCCTGCAGCCAGTTTGCAACTTGGGTACATTTAGAAGAAATTCTGAATTCTATAGAAACTTCGAACTGCTAGGACTTGAAAAAAAAACAGTCTGTAAGAGTCCCCCATTAATTTTAGATATGGAACTTTTTTTTTTTTTTCTTTGTGGAAAGCTTAGAAAATAGTACAATTAGATGTTCAGCATTAATGCCTCTCATTGCTATATCTCTGTTTGAAGGAAAGAAGTATCCCAGGGAGAGGAGTACTGAGTACCTTGCCTGCTGGGTAGGAAGGTATTTACTTCTCAGCTTCCCTGGCTGTGATGATCCAAGACAGAGGGGCACCAAGCTGCAAAAGACCCTGCTGTCCTTGGCCACTGGCCAGCACAGGTCAACTTACTGTTGATGCTGAGATTTTGGAGGGCTAAGGATTGGTTTTCTTGCTTTGGATAGTTCCCTCTGGATCCACTGGAGCCCACAGAAACCAGCCAGAGCTCGGACACTGGAGCCCACAGAAACCAGCCAGAGCTCGGCCACATCCTCTGGTTAATGTTGCACAGAATATGCGTCTTTCTAAGTTCCTCAAAATTTTCATTATTCAATGAAGAGTATAACGTCTCCTTAGTGTTCTGGGAAAATCCACAGCAAAATTTTAAACATTATTTTATTTTAATGTGCTTGTCTCATACTTCCAGTTTCTAAGTTCAGGATCCAGCTGATCATCAGTCGTTGAAAAAGTAGATGACACAGAAATAATGACCAGTTAAGGCTTGATCCATAAAGAAATTGTGCCCATTATTTACCATCAGCCACAGATACAGCAATTTTCCAAGATACAGTGCATACAACAGTGCCTCAAATTTCTAATGCCTCCACTTAAAACGAGTGGAGAGAATTGGCTGAAGCACAAGTTCTGCTTTTGTCTGTGTAAACACAAGGATTTCACTGCAAATATTGTTGAAATCTTAGCAGGGACATGAACCAGAGTTTCAAACCTGGCCTTGACCTTAAAAACAGTGATGAAATGTATTAAAAGTCTGACTGCTATCCATTCATAAGCTTTGTATTTGATGCACTTCACTTTGAAACATTATGCTTTTCCCCCCCAGAGCTTGCAGTGGTCTCCTGCATCCATAGGCTGACTATGAAAAGTTACCCTCAACTCACACAGTAGAGGGAATCCTGCAAATTGTCAGTTATGGGGTGTTCCCATGACACATTGGACTGTTGAGTACAGATTTTCCCAAAAATAACAAAAATTACTAAAGAAAATATACTTTCCAGGGGTTTTATTAGAGAAGCTTGTATTCTTATTTTCACTTGAAGTTTAAGTTCACCGCCTCTTTTTTATGTGGCTGCTTTCAAGCAGAAGAGAGAAATGTCTAATGGATGCAGTAATTCCACTGATGATCTATTCAAGTGTATATTAGAAAGCAGAAAGTACAACAAACAAAAAAGTCAGCCCAAGTAGAAAGCTTCTAATACTGTTGTAAAGAGTTAAATTGTTTTTTTTTAATAGAAAGTACTGTTAGTACACTGTATGGAAAAGGCACTAGTATCCTGATAGAATTACCTGTAAAGCTACACGTATACAGTTTTGCAGGCAGCGTTTTGCAGTAGAGTGATATAGTTGAGTTCTGTGTATGCTGAAATCTGCAATAGTAAGAGATGTATCTTGTCACATCTTGAAACCATTTCCTCCACTTCTGTGACACAGACTGACCACTTTGAAAAAAGCCCAGAAAAGTCCACATGCTTGGAAGATGGGTAGTATATTTTCTTTGTTTAAGCACCTCTATCTCTCAAAGTGCTTGGAAATGACAGACACGCTGCCAGCATTTTAAAGAGCTGTGAAAACAGAATTTCCAGGCTAGTGACAGGTTTGGAAACTTCATGAATCAACAGGAGAGATATCAGTAACAGAAATATCTGGAAATATTTAATGATTTGATAGCTTGTTTCAAGTATGAATTTTTCTTTAATTTGAATGGAGAGATTGTATTAGAATATTTTCTTTCTTTTTGATTAAAGGGTATGTATTCACATTTCAATTTGTTCCTTTGGAGTGAGGTTTTTCCAGGGGGGGTCCCTCATTGCTGTGACAACAGCTGCCCTCTTCGTGGCAGTGTCTTCTGACTCCAGGACTTGCTTACAGTTCATGAGCATTCAGGAGCTGATCAACGTGCCTCCGTGATGTTGTCACGTTAAGAGTAAGGCACGTAATTTTCCTGACACGTAAGAAAATTTAATGGAAAATAAACCCCCTTGTGTTCCAGCTGGCCCTCAGATATCAAAGGAGGTGGCTGTGGCTGGGCTTAATTTCTGGGTCGTAGCCAATTCAATGCTAAGCAACACAAATGCAGAGCCAATGCAGCATTCTAAGTCCAGTCATGGTCAATAAGAACTACCACAATTACAGACTCACAAGTAGTACAATACTATATGATACACTATAAGCACCCAGTGAACCCTCATGCGCAAAGCAGAAGTTGGAGTTCAGTAGTTCTCACAGTTAGGTGCAAAATAATGTACTTTAATGAGCAACAGAGGTGCAGGTTCTCATTGGCTTACTTATGGTAAATACACTCTCTGTGGAAGCATGCATGAATACTTAAAATATGTATAATACAGATAGTGGCAAATGCATTAAACTGCAAGATGAGTTTATCATGTTGAAAGTATGGTGACAGACACAAGCTAGAGCTCTGAATTTCCCAAAGAAGCACTCGGTAGAGCTGAGAGCTGAGTATTCAAGTCTCACCCAATAAGCACCCCTATGGGCGAGGAGATCACAGAATCACAGAATCTGCTGAGTTGGAAGGGACCCATAAGGATCATTGAGTCCAACTCTTAGCCCTGCAAAGGACCATCTTAAGAGTCATAGTTTAAGACAAGATGGTAGACTGATCAATATAAGCAGTGAATGCTTATTTTGTTAATGCTTGTTTTCAGAAAAATATGTGCTGAAAATACGATGATATCACCAAATTGCCAGTATGTCAGTTTGGAAGTTCTTCTTGACATTCCCTGTTCACTGCTCTATATTTTCATGTGCCTAGATAGATGAATACAGTTACAGTATCAGAGTTTGGATGGCAGGACAACAGCAAGAACACTGATGCCAGTAAAGATGCTTGTGGCATCATTGGATAGCTAAGGAAGCTGAATGATGATTAATTTTGAAAGGCAAGTAAGTGGACACATCCCTTGTTGCTTGCCTCTCCTAGAGGACACCAGAAACAAAAAAACATGTGCTCTTCTTCTCACTTCATAGTTTCCAGAACAGATAGTAAGAGCCCATCAGATCTGAAGCTTGCAGTGCTCATTGATTTGGCTCCATATTATTTGAGACACAGCTGTGATTAGTCTCCAGGCTACAAAGCGTGCCTGTTCAAGACAAGCAGCTGGAGGCATGGGCTTTTCCTGCAGCACTGAATTGACCCCTCTTCCATGCTGCATTTGTCCCTAATTTTGCTAGCTTTACTTCGTTACAGGCACTGCTGTGAGCTCTGTATAAAAATGAGAAGTCAACAAGTATCATCAGGAGCTTCAAATCGAGTCTAGCAAAGGCTGATTCAAGTTTGCCTGAGGACTTTTTGTTTATGCATCTCCCTTATGCACTACTGCTGTGTTGAAGTTTACCTCAGTGTTGACTCAATATTTTTTACATTGTTAAAACACTTTTAAAAAAATAAAGTCACCTCTGATTGGCACCTTCAGTACATTGTGGAATAGTTAAGGGGAGTTTATTCTTTCCTGAAAAAGGAAAAAAATCCTGTATTTCATTTAGAACATCAGAGGTACTTCTTAGAAGCACTTAATTTTCTGCGTAGAAGGATTTTTCAAGCTATTTTCTAACAATGTACTAATAGCTTTTTTATCTGTTTTTGGTTGGTTGGTTGGTTGGTTGGTTGGTTGGTTGGTTGGTTGGTTGGTTGGTTGGTTGGTTGGTTGGTTTTAAACCAAAAAGTTCCTCAGTGGAGAGCCTTTTGGCCTGAAAGGTCTCAGATTATCTTATGCAGCTTTCTGTTTGCTTTAGGTGCAAGCCTACAAGTATCTGCTAAAAAAAAAAAAAACACAGTCAGTTGCAGAAGTCTTGCAAATTCATACATCAGTGTGTCTGTCCCAAAATAATCTGACTTGAATTACTGTGACCAGTGCTGAATTAAAACATTGGAATGATCCCACAGGGACAATTTTGTGTGTGTATCAGAGGAGGAGTACTAGCTGTGCGTGCTTTGATTAGCTGGCAGTGCAATAAAACATATTTCCTGTGTCCCCAGATTCTACCTCCTGGGCATGTGCTGGTACAATTGAGCGCTGATAGTAAACACAGCCTGTCTGCTTGGTGCTGTATGTTTGGGGTATTTTTTAACATGGGGTAGTCCAAAAGCCGGCAGCAAGAATTTGAGGAAGATTTTTGATCCTCTTGGCCCTGTTTCACCCCATCTGCTAATCTATCAATTTACTGCTTCTCAGCCCCATAGCTGACCTGCAGACACGTGCAGCTGGTGAAGCTAATGCAACTGTAAATTGCCTTTATGGTTTGGTAGCAGTCTTAGTCCTTCAAGGTACAGCTCTCTTCCATCAGGGTACAGCTGATATTACACTTGTTTGGTTTTCTGTTTCACAACCCTGCATCCATGATCTCAACCTTCTACTGTTTAAAGCAGAAGGATGCGATACAGTAGATGGCCTAGGCATACTAAGAGCTTATTTTGAGGACTGATAATGTTGCCAGAACATCTTGTGGTTTGCCACAGAGTATGGAGAAGCCTTTTGTTTACATGTTAGAGGCTGGCTTCCAATGCATCTGTACCATTTGCAACTCTTTTTACAACTGCTTGTGAGAGCAGAGTTTCAGTTTCTTTGGTGCCTGACTCCCTGCTTGTAGGCTGTACCCTCTCGGAGCAGGCATCCAGCCCTGCACCTAGAACCTGTTCCCACAGAGTGATCAGGGCAGCAATGTTGCACAGGCATGGCTGGTGAAGGGCATAGCATAAGGGATCGGTAAGGGCTGTAAGGGCCATCAGACAACACAGAATAAATTAGGCTTGCTTCTTGGATGCCACTGCTTTATCACTGTCTGCATGCAGTCTCAGGCATTCCCAGTGTGAAGTAAATGCTTTCACAGGTATCTTCTGTCTCTGGCAGCCATTGGTGTGATCTGCACTGTACATAGCTGATCTGCCACATCTAATGGAGCTGTTATTAGTGATTTTCTTAAAAATTCAAGTTGTATCCTGCTGTACATAATGGTGATGTGCATTTTTAACAGATCATCTCAGTATGCATCTTAGAGAATTGTTTAAATTGATTTTTGTATTTTGAAAGTGTCTCGATGGTTTCATTTTCAGTTGGAAACGATTTTACATTGGATGGCATTTAAATCCCTTATCCCTCGAGGACTGAAGTCCCTGGCAAGTGGACAGTGCTAAAATGGAAGAATTTCCAAGCTCTTGCCCTACAGAAGCAGCATGTTCACCAGCAGGTCCGTGGGGAACCCTTTCATAAGCACAGCCATGAGCTTTGCCCTGGCAAGCAGGTTGTCTTCTGTGTCACTGTAGGAGACAAGCCCTTAGTTTGAAGACAGGTGACAGAAGAAAATAATTACTGTTGCCTTTGACAGTCTCACTATAGAGGCCAAGAGTTCAGTGCGAATAGAGGCAGCTTGCTTATGCCCAGCAGCAAAAGACTCAGGACAAAGCTTGGCTGCAGGCAAGGCATGCTACAGAGAAAGCATCAATGTTAACACCTCTGCCTTCCTTGTGTGGTAGATGGAGGCCGGATTTAAGTGACCTTTGTCTGACACTTCTCAAAAACACCCCTGAAAAAGATGAAGGTGGCAGGGAATCAGCCCACTTTTTGACATGCACAGTTATTTCAGTATTCTGCTGCTATACAGTTGCTCCTTCATGAGTGAGTGGGACTAAGTGAAACAGAAGACTTAGTGCCTTTGTTTTCTCTTCACCACTGTTGTTCCTTTTTATCATAGCCAAAATCTGCAGTCCTTTTTTAGGACACTGAAGCAAACTGTCTGCCACAGGGCAAAAGAGTCACATCCTCAGAAACATGCAGATTAAGCAGTCTTCGAAATAGCATGACAGTGCTTTTTTTTTGCAGCTTCAAAGACTATTTATATAGAAATCTTTAAACCAGAGTGACTGAGTATGTGGTGCTAGCACTATTCTTGGATGCTTTTAGGTGCCATACTTTTCGTAGCAGGGTTAAATTTAGAACAGGAGAGGAGGCTGCCAAAGGTAGACAGCTGTTCCTGTAAGCCAATGGAAACACAAGGATCAGTTTAGTATGCCGAATCAAGCTCACATCTCCAATAAATGCAGTGATTCTGGGAGGAGGACACATCACTCACCTAACACGAAGCAGTTTTAATGGCTAACCCTCTAGGTGGGTGAGACTGGGATTCCTTCTTTTATAGGGATGAGGATGTAGCTCCCTTTCCAGGACCTACAGAGATGCATAGTGGTGAAATAAAGCTAGCTGAAGATGCATGGTTTTTTTCTCATTGTAATGCATGGTTTGGCAATGTGATTCTTGACAATATGAGTTGAAATAGAGGATAAATTTTGTTAATTCTCTCTTCTGTGTTTGCCTGAAAACTTTAAAACAGTATAGATTCTGTAATGGTAAATAATAAAGGAAATCACAGAGAAGCTGCCACTGGGACCTGTCCATTTACCACTAACAATGAAACATTCCCAGTTCTGTTCACTGAATTTCCTATTTTGAAATATGGGAAATACTGTTGTTGCCACAATAAAACTACGTGCTGCAGGACAGGAAACACTCTTCTGATGAGGCAAAAAGTACCTACTGTACACTTTTGTGGTGCTTCTTTCTACATGACAATATTTTTAATTAATCAGAGACTAGCTTCATAGAATTTGATTAAATAATAAACTGTCATTTTCCCTGACACCTAAGACCTAAATTACAGAATGAGGGCATCTTTTCCAGACAGGGAATACCAGATGTTCATGGGAAAGCCAGAGGCACTTGTGAGAACCAAGAGATAGCTGAGTCCATTTATTATTAAACTTCAGTATGGAAATATAGACCAAAAACTGTATTTTTTGCCTGAATATATTTTCAGCCTTATTTGGATAGCTTTAAACAAGTACATTTAAAAAGAAGTACTAGAACCTGGAATTTACCCTTTTGATAATCTTTAAGTATATGCTTACCACAGTCAAAGTACAGGTAGTTCTTCACTCAGTGTTTCTCTTGAGAAGTGCAGTGCCATGTCTGTTACTACCCTTCATTTATCATTGCTATTTGTAGATGCCTCACTGCTAGTCTGATAGCCTGAGTAGTGTCCATATGACCTTGACACTGCTTGGGTGGTGAGGTTTACAGGCAGCTTAGTGTAGTGCCAGTGTTCATGCACAGTCTGTCCAAGGCTGCTTCTGGCCTAAGGCAGTAATTTGTTTTGTTAACATTCAGTTGAGGGAATAGAAAGTTTTTTGGGGGAAGAGACTATCCTAACATGTCCTAAGACAGGCAGATTTTTCCCTAGGAGATTTATCCTGAAGTGACATTCCCTTTTCCCCTATTGTCCGCTTCACCCTGGAGCCAGAGAGACACAGCTATCACAATGGATTTTGCTTCTTAAAACTGTTTTGTTTAACTGGTCTTAACGCAGTTCCATCAAGGGCTGTCTACTGCAGCTTAACCAGATAGCTATAATCAGGTAAATGTCAGTATGGCTATATAAAGATAAAAGCAGACACAGTTTTTCTGCAGTTGACACACAGCTGGTATATAATACAGTCATTTACCCTTCAGTAACACTTTCTCCTATTCACAGTCTGTTATTAGCATGGGAGAAACAAATTTTATTCCTATTAAGGAAACAGATAGAAGCTAATTTTTTTTTCTAATATTACTAGTTTTGTCTTATGAAATAATCAAAGTAGTCTTTCACATATTAAATTGCATCCACCCATACTTAATTTGGAATCTTGTGTTGCCACTGGCATTTATCTAAACATAATATCAGTAACACTTGATGTCCATAACAACAAAATAAAATACAATTAAACAATCTCATGTACCAAAGTTGTTTGAAATCTGCTAAACAAACTCTATTGTTTGAGCATAGCATTGTGACCATGCCTGAAGAAGGACCAGACTACTGCAAGGGGTATATGGATTTCTGTCAGAAAGTGGGCAGAACAGGGCTTTTTCAATATGGCTGGGAATTATTTTTCTGTGTTTGGAGACTGCAGCTACTAGAGAAGCAGCAAAACACCCCAATCCCAAGCATGCTAAACATACCTTGCAGAAGCAGGCAGAACAGAGTCCTGTCTATGAGCCCTGCTTGCGGGGTGCCAGCTTTCCTGCTCCTGCTGCAGATGACCTTGGCAGTGAGCCTTCACTTTTGCATAGCCACGTTCCCATTGCCACCACTGGAAAGCCTCACTCAGACTTCTCAGAGAGGGTGCACTGGCTGTTCAGAGTTGGGTCTGTCCCAGGCCATGACAGTGTGAAATTAGAGCCTCTAAAAGACCATCCTGGCTGACTTTGGTCTACAGGATGAAAACAGGTTGCCAGGTATGGAGTGAAGGTGGTTGGAACTGATCCAAAGGTGATCAGAGGGCTGAAGCAGAGGCTGAGAGCATTGAGGTGGTTCAGCCTGGAGAAGAGAAGAATCTGGGGGGAATTTATTGTACCTGTCAGTACCTGAAGGGGACCTAAAAGAATGCTGGAGAGGAACTTTTGACAAGGAGTTGGAGTGATAGGACAAGTGGGAAGAGCTTTAAATGGAAGGAGAGTGAAGGAGAGTGATTCGATATTGGGAAGAAATTCTTTACTGTGAGAATGATGAGGCACTGGCACAGGTTACCCAGAGAAGCTGTGGCTGCCCCATCCCAGGAAGTGTTCAAGGCCAGTGCCCTGAGCAACCTGATCTAATTGGTGGACATCCCTGCCCATGATGGGGTTTAACGCTTCCTCTGGTCCAAGTCTTTCTGTGATTCTATGGTTCTTTCTTCTGGTTTCCCCTAGACATGTCTTGACCGCTTTTGTTTGTGCTTTGTCATCATGACCCAGGAAGACCAGTACCAGGAGCTGATGATGTTGATGATGATGTGTTCTTTTTCCAGTCAAGCTTCCAGACCAATTTGGGTCTATAGAAGCATTTTCATTCAAAATAAAGCATAAGGACTTGTCTAGAACACTCAAAAGTTGAAAAAGACAGCAAAATTTCCTCTCTGTGTCAGGTTCTTTGGCAACAGAGAAACTCCACAGGGACTACTGTTTATCTTTACACAGAGATAAATACTCAGATTGAATTGGCAACAGCCAAACTTTTATTCAGAAATTAGCTTCACATATCTTTACCATTGGCATCAAATGATTTCCTGTTTTTGTCTAAAATGCTTTTTAAAGATGAGACTTAGTTCCTCCCTTTGCAGGGAGGCAGTGCACCATGTGTCTCTTGCAGTCACTAGATCAGAGGTAGATTACATTTTTCTTGATTTGAGGGATTCAAATGAATACAGATACATTGCCATGGGTTTAAATTTTTGATTTTACTTTTGGAAAGTGTTTTGCATGTGCTGCCTTTGCAAGGTGTTCTTTAAAATCATTCCAAGTGTACATTCAGAACAAGGACTATTGAAACACCTTTGCTTTGCAGGTGTCAGTTAAAAAGCACTCCTGATCTCCATTTGCATTAACATTTCTGTCCTTCAGTGATGTCAGCCGTGGAATACCTTGGGGCAGATGAGTCAGCTGGTTGGAGACCAGTGAACTCATTTTGCTGGACTGTGAGCATCAGGCAGGGAATGACATAAAAAAACTCTTAGCCTGGGCTAGAGTTTGATTAGCACCCCTGAAATAAGCAGATCAGTTCTGGGCCTGCTACTGCGCAGAACATTTTCTCTTCAGTTCGTCTTGTTTTGTTTTCAGTCCTCCCTAGGCTTTTCTGTCTATTTGCTGTTTCCAACTTCAAAAGCCTCAGATATGGGGAAACACAAGTGCTTGGAGACCCATGTGGTATTGGAAACATCCACAGCTAGTGCCAAGCTCCAGAGAAAGGCCACTTTGCATCCAGGTACGAAGACATCCAGCAGAAAGGACCTCCAGAAGGACAGCAGAGAGGCAGTGTCAGCATCCCCTGCCTCCAGCACATGGCAACAAGCACTCAGGGCTGTAAGAACAAAGTGCTCCCAAGAGGAAGCTCACTAAGACACCCACAGCTGCCATTTATGAGTCCTACTGAGGGAAACCTGCTCTTCATCACCCCTGGTCTGGCCTTGCAAACTGAAGGAGGAAGAGAAGACAAAAGGCACTGGCCGCACTGAGATAAAGGAAGGCATGATGTCTGTAGATGCAGCCCCATTGACCCACAGGCATTTTCTGGTGTTCCTGCAGCAAGTGGTGCCAGTGGAGTTGTTAGCTAATGGTTGTTAGCACCCTGTCAAACTCCACAATGGGTCAGCTGTTTCTTCAGCTGGCCCCATGCATAGCAGATGTAGGTGCCAAAATGTGTCTGGTTTAAAAGAAAGACTTTGACATAAAGATTTCAGCAAGGAGTTCTGAATATTTAAATGATAAATTGTCAGGAGCAATGTTGTGATGTGACCATTGGAAGAGATCTGGTAGAGCATAGGTCAGACATGTAGCCTTGTTAATGCACCAGCAGAAGTATCACTTGTGGTCCAAGATGGTATGTGTGTTTAGAAAGAGTTTTTTGCTTTATTTTTTCTGAAAATAAAAAAGGTGATGAGGATTGGACAGATGAACAGACCCAAGTGAAATACAAAGATTTAAGGTCCAGAATGAGGTGAAGCTAACATACACTGGACTTCACTCTTTGTGGTCAGCACTTGCTGTTCCTCCCAGCCCAGCCAGAGCACAGACAGAGCCCCAAGGCAGTTTTCATGTTAAGTCAGTTACATGTTTTAAATCAGATACATGTTTCAGGATGGAAACAGACAGGTTTCTCAGAGAAGTGGTGATTTGTTGACAAAGATAGCCATGCCTGGAACACCAAATAAATCCTGTGCACAGGAGATTAAAGATGAAGACAAATTTTGAAGGAAGACACATTTTGTATTCCTGCTGGGAAGGGAAAATACATTTTTGAGCACAACATGATTTTTCTGTTCCTACATGATCCAGACATTATTTTGAGCAAAGTCTGACCAAACTCAACAGTTTTAATTGTCAGAACAGGATTCAGGAAGAGGCTGGACTGTGCATGTACCTGTAGCTTTGCAGAAAGTAGGAAATCAGGGATCAGATGCAACTCAAAGAGTTGCTTTTAAAATCCCTTTACAAACCATGGGTGTGATAGACTCAAAAATCTGGCAAACATTTTTATGTGGAGTTCAGATACTTGGTAAAGCTGAGGTCAGGATTTTATCTATAAGATGCACATTCAGAGCTGCTCAGCTCATGGGAGACTAGCACAGGGATTCCCAGCGATCAGGCACCTATAGTGTTATTGAAGACAAGCTGATGGCCCGTACCACCCAGCTCCTCCCGTATGCCGTCTAGCTGTGTATTTTCCCTTATATGCTCATGTCCTCTTTCATCAAATCATCATAGAGAAGTTCATGTTTAATTTACCTTTGTTTTGTTTCTCATTTCCTCTTTTGCTGTGCTGGAGGTATCCCCTTTTTCTTGCCCACACGGTCCCACCAGAGAAGTTCATGGTTTGAAACCCGAAGGCACCTATAGTGTTAAAGTCTCCCAGACATATGTCAGAGAAGGCAGCATTTTGCACTCAGTCAAAAACTATATAAGGGATGTCCTAGGAATCTCTCACTCCTTCAGAATTCATACAACTTCCTTAAATAAAGACATCTTCAATAAATAAAGCTGTTTTGATACCACTGTTTCAACAAGGCCATTCTTACTGGTACCCTGTAGGCTGTGGTCCCCCACCTGGGCTATTTTTCAAGGACTTTTCATCACTGTCATCCTCCTCAAACATTTTGCCATCTGTGGATGGAGGCAAGGTTTCCATATATGAAGTTCTGCAGAATTTGCCAAGTTTAGCATACAATTATCTTACATTTATTAATCTGGTCTATATTGTGGTAGTCACATTTTTTTCTTCACATTTAAATTCCATGGGTGGAAAAAAACATTACCCAAATGCTAATTATTTCCAGCAGAAATTACAAAAAACAGCAACATCTATGTTTTCATTCACCGAGGACTATATGCTGTATTGTAGTAATGTTGTGGCAAAATCGGGGAAAATTATGTCAGACTAGAAACAGAAGAATAACTCCTACATTGGTATGTATACAGCATGAGAAATGATCTTCATGATCTTTTCCATATATAATAATTCAGCATTCATTTTAGATTTCATGCAGTAATATTTGTGTCAAGGGGAAACAATACAAAGATAAATAAGCACTGTTGCGTCTATTGCATGCAGTTCTTCCCTCTGTTCATGCCAGGCACAAGATAATGCTCAGTGTGATAAGGAGGATCATTGATACAGCTTACAGATCGCTGGGACATGAAGGAGTGTAGTTGTGTTGCCACCTGATGAGCTTGCTCCTCAGCTAGCATGGCAAATGACTTTCCCTGCTGAGGTTGGGATTGCACCAGGATGCAGAAGATGCATGGCATTTCTGTAGCCCTTTTCAGCTATGGTTTTGTTAAATGAAATAAATATCTACCCATACCATTGCTTTCAGCCTGCAGAAAAACAGTTCTCCCTGTTGGCAACTGTGATAACAGTGATAACAGTGATGCTTAGTGTCCTTTCCTCTCTCAGTCATGTTTCCCAGAAGAGGAGGTGGTGCAGCTGCCTGCCACAAGTGCCACTCTGAGAGCAGGATGGGATTTGGACAGGATAACAGATGGACAACAGCAGGTGGGAAACAGAAGCAGATTGTAAATGTTCCTGCATTTCAGCTGGAATGGATCTTTTCCATCTTTGATATGGTAGTTCCTTATTCTGTTTGTGTAATCTTAACAAAACTGCAGTCACAAGAGAGATATTTCTTTTTTCCTTTTCTACTCTCACTCCCAAAAAGAGGCCCTTTTAATATTTTTCCCCTCCATGCAGACTGAGGAATTTGCAGGGGGAGTGTGAGCCCATGCCAGAAATCACTAAGTCAGAGTTAACACACAAGATGGATAGCAGAAGGCACATGAAAGAAACACAGTATGGTTAAGCAGGAGTAAAAGGGTGTTTCAGAATAGGTGCGTATTGACAAGCGCTGCATCCCTCCAGAGCCTCCAAGGGATAGCTGTGTGTGACTTGGCACAAACAGAAGTGCTTGTTTTATTTTGCTGTTTTGAGTTAGAGGAAAATAAATGTTCATGAAATAAACACAGACTTAGACTGTCCAAGGCAAAAGACAAAAAAAAAAAAAAAAAAAAAAAGGCACTGCTCAGGAAACACTTTGCCTGCTAACACAAGAACTTTTGTGAGTAGCTATCCAGTTTGGTATGCTAGTAATGAGTGACTAGTTCATCAATGTTTATTCTCATGTAGCTTATTCTTTTCTGCTGTAGGTTTTTGCAGGTGTTTTCTCTTTTGTGTTTCTACTCCTTTTGTGTGATTTATCATGTCTTGTTTCATATGCCTACTGCCCACAACAGTTTTTATTCTCTTGTGATCAGATCTTTCTGTGAGGCCATATCGTGCTTACCCAGGGGTTTCTAAGCATCCAGCTACCATAGAAAAACAGTCTGCACTGGTGCACCAGTTGTGGATTCAAGACAGGTGTGATGTAGTCATATTATGGTCATTGGAAAACCCCCAGTGGACTTCTCCCACACTCTGCAAGGCAGACAATGCCCAAAGAGTAGAGTTTTAGCCCTGGGTGAGAGCTATCACGCAGAAGCAGAAAATTAAGTTAGTGTCATAACTGCTTTGTTGTAACTCATGTTTCCTCCTATAAAACATACTTCTCAGTCTGTAGAGACCCTTTTCTTCTTGTTTCCTTAAATCTTTTAAGTGCAATTTCTCTGGTTCTCTCAAGTTTTCCTGTCTAATGGCTAGCCCTTTGCCCCTCAGCCTAATGACTTCCTCACCCAGCCCTTTATGGCCAGACCTTCAGGGCAGACATTGGACATGCCCCGTAGGCGCATTCCTCCTACTGGAAGTGAACAGCTTGTTCATCTTCATGTAGTACCAGTGCCTCCTAAGGACTGCCAGCGTTGGAGGTGACATCCCAAGGTCCTCTCTGTCCAGGCAACAGTGCTCTTCAGCCACCCAAGAGTATACAAACTGCACTTTTATTCATGCATGTTGGGCTCTCCTAGTGCCATGGTATTACAGTGGCATATGAACAAAGATTTGATTCACTGAATGCAGCAGATCTGCTTTGTATGTCTTTGTAACCTGGGTTTGACCAAGATTGTAAAAAGTTAGGATGCACTCGAAAATTACTAACACTGTATTTTAGATTGCTCTCAGTTCTGTTTCTGAGCAGAAAAATATATCAAGATTTCGGTGTATGCCTAAGACTTTCCTGTATATGACAACAAGAAGCTTTTGGATCTCAATATTTTATTAAATGTGATGTTTTTAGATCTTCATTCTTGGGGAAATCAGTGCACAACAGATTTGTGGGAGGGGAAGAATTTAACCTCAATTTTAGCTTACTTTGACAAATATTCCAAGTAAGAAGTAAAAAAAAAAGAATGAAAAAATTTCAAGCGTTGTTTTCCTTCCATATTTCACTTTCCTAAATCTGAAGTAATAAGAGCCTGGTATTTTTGTGTTTCTTGCATTGTAGCTGACTCAAACATGCCCTTACCAGGAGTGATGCTTTCTAGTATTTTTCAGGGTACTAACAGTTACATAACAAGCCAGCAGACCTGAGGCATTTTTTGTGTTACCATTTGCAAACACTTACTAAGTTGCTGGAGTCACCAACATGGTGGGAAGTTTTCCTAGGAAAATCCCAGGGGCTAAAGTAATATAAAGAACACTAGACTCAATGGGGCTGGCTTCAATGGCTTTTACTTCCCAATAACAAGTGAGCACTCTGTTCAGAAGCTTAAAGGAAGCTCTGTTTGTACAAAGATGTGGTTCTGGGTGCTGTGTGTTCTCTGCTGCTATTGTTGCCCCATGGAGGAAACCAGTTCAGAAGTCAGCCTGGCCTGAGGCTGAGGCTAAGGCTGAGAGTGAAGATGAGGGCTGTGGAAAAGCCCACTTTATCCAAGCAAGTCTGGAGCTGGACAGCATGGGCTTCTTGACCCAGCTACAGGCCTGGCTTGAGCTGCAGGACGACAACTTGCCCAACAGTGATGCCCTTCCAGAGCTGCATGGGAAGGCAATCCTTAGTTTTATCCCTTGCAGCATGAACTGCACATTTAGTTGCTTGCTCAGTTACAGTCCACTTTTTCTTGAGTGCATTCAATCAAGCTTCAGTATACAGGTTATCAGACCTATCTGAGATACTAAGGCACCTGGAGAGGCTCAGAAACTCCACCTGAGACCAGTGTTCAGTGCAGTGGGTTGCATGTGGACTTGTCTCCATGATTTTGGGGCTTTCTCAGGAGTAAATTCCTACCTGCCTCAACCATACAGCTTCTTGTTGCTGTTTTTAATGTATCAGAAATTATCTCAACAGAATGTTCTGTTGTTTCTCAACAACAGATTAAAAAAAAAAAAAAAGAAGTTGGAAAATTGGAAGCTTTCAGTTGCAACTTTGAACAACGGTTTGAGAGCTTTCCTGTCAGCTCCATTGTTCCCACATTGGACTTTTTTGCTACAGGCCTGGTGAGGATCCTGTCATTGCCTTTTGTCCTTCAATGTAGATCGCATGACTTGCATGGTTCCTGTCTCTGATGTTGTTTTCCCAAGGCAACATATAATGAAGAAAATACATGCTCAAGCTAGAACAAAGTCCACCGCTGCCTCACTAGCTAGGAGGCTGAATACAACATGTACTATTTCAGCAGTAAGTGTCTGAATTTGAATGATTGGCTTGGTTTCTGGAGAAACCAGCTCAGCAGAGCTCTTCAGTGCAGAGGGCAGACTCTTTGTCAACACAGACAATCCTGCAAATAAAGAGATGTGATTTTCTACTCTTATGGGAACAGGTACAAAGAAGGGACAAAAGACTGTAATCCTTTCATGGGTTTCAGGTACACTTTTCTAGGACTGCTGGACTGCAAAAGAGTGGCCCACAAAAGCTATGAAGTGTACTCATGTTTTTAATGCCACCTCAGTGTGGGAGAGTTTCATCCTCCCAATGCTGTAAATTTGCTGCCAGACCCTAACAAAGTAATTTGGTCAAAAGCCTCACTGCGTTGCACTGAAAGCTCGCAGTTCACATCCCAGCTTCTTTTCCTTGGTGAGCTATGTTGGTCAGCAAAGAGATTGGTATAAAGTGGCACTGTGGCTCCGTAATTGCGAGCAAGCTCACTGCCTAAACTGAAAAAGAACACCTTCTTGGCATGGCAAAAAGCCTATATGATGTTGGAACTGACTTGAGTTAGATGCCAGACCAGCAGAGAACATCACTGAATTAAAAACGGGAGCAGTACGTTAACAAATAAATATCACAGTGACAGGAGAACCAGTTTGAAAACAATGCCCAATGGGTAGTACTGGGAAGCCCTTGTTGCTGCTGCCTGCACTTATCCTGCTAATTGATAAGTCTTTGGTTTCCACCTCAGTCCAGGACCTCAGCCTGGAAAATCTCAGGAGCCCCATCGCCATTCTGACATGATTGGTGTATAATGGCTTCCTCGGCAGTGCTTGTATATAAACCCCCTCTAACCTTATCCCAATAAAGTACAAGGCGTTTAATTTCATTTCTGCATTGAACTCTGAATTTTGTTCTAGGCTTTGTTCTTCTCAGCTTTGCAAAACAGAGAAAGGAGCGGGCGAGCATTTTAATCAGGGTAAGGCTCTTTGGCTTTGACACTATTGAAGCCTGAGGAGCCTCTGAATTTCAATTGAATAGAGCCCTAAGAAAAGATCTGTTGAAGGACAGCATTTCAGTGCAAGAAAGATGTGTGTTTAGGACTTTCCATTACATAATGAGGCTGAAATGGATTAACAAGACCCAGGCTTTCTTTTTCTTGAGAATTGCTGCCTGCACTCTTTCTCTATCACTGATGCTTCAGTCACAGCACTCACAGAAAGGTTTTGTTGTTATTAGTTTGAGAAGTAAATTGCAGCATTGTTTCTCCTGATCAAGAGATTGATTAGTCAGAGGTCTCTAGCTGAAGGGGAAAAATGTTCCTCATTATCAGCTTTAAATGCAAATGTATCTGCCAAGCAGAATTTCAGATGGTGGGGAGGGCAGGGATGGGGCATGGGGGTGTGCCTGGCTCTTTTGATGTGTTTCCCATAACCATTTACAGATCTCTGAAAGGCATCCCTCTCATCAGGTCAGTGAAAAAAGTGTGGGAAGATGCTCTTGAAAGAGGAAATTAACCATTGCCACTTCCAACTGGATGGTTCTTGTGGTATTTTGACAAGTAATGGTGCATTAGTATGTTTGTGAGGTTTGTTGTGTTTTGTCCATTCTTTCTGTTCCTAGGTGCTTTCATAATCTGCTGGACCCCAGGATTAGTCTTGCTGCTCCTCGATGTTTGCTGTCCCCAGTGCAACGTCCTGGCCTATGAAAAATTCTTCCTGCTCCTGGCAGAGTTTAACTCTGCCATGAACCCCATCATCTACTCCTACCGAGACAAAGAAATGAGCACAACCTTCAAGCAGATCCTCTGCTGCCAGCGCAGTGAGAGTGCCAATGGCCCCACCGAAGGCTCCGATCGATCGGCATCCTCGCTCAACCACACTATCTTGGCTGGTGTCCACAGCAACGACCACTCTGTGGTGTAAAACCACAGCCAGCCACGTGACCAACAAAGAGCAGCAGGCTACGTCACAGAGCGGGTGGGCTCATGGCCCCAGGGAAGGTAACCCACTCACAACATTTTCTTAAACACTAATGGACTACAAGCGCATCTTTTCCAGGGAGCCTGGCACACCAGTGCAGACCGCTCCATCCACAGGACTGGCAAGGCCTTTGATTTCTACTTGCAAAAGGTAGAAGGTAGATGCCTTGTGGCAGAGGTCATCCATAGCCCATGGAAAGCTTCGCTGAGACTTTGTTGGACTTCGCTGCATCTTGGTGCCAGTCTGAATCAACTCTGATTAATTAAGCTTATAATTGCTTCACTGCATTTACATGTAGCCACTTAGTATTTTTAAAAAGGGAGTAAAGGGGATAAAAGTATGCCTATCATTTAATAGACATGTAATATGTATCACCATCAGCATGCTTGTGATGAACATTTTCTGTGCAGGGA
This sequence comes from Formicarius rufipectus, assembly GCA_013399695.1. Taxonomy (NCBI): domain Eukaryota; kingdom Metazoa; phylum Chordata; class Aves; order Passeriformes; family Formicariidae; genus Formicarius; species Formicarius rufipectus. The sequence goes on from VXAU01002829.1 coordinate 345,183, forward strand.
GTAAAACTGTGCTCTAGTCTTTGTATCTTTAGCCACACTGCCATAACTACAGTAGAAATAAAAGTATATTTTTCTAACACAGGAAACAGGAAGATCATGGAAACTGACTCTTCCTACTTTCATTACTGGCGTTAGGGAATGCATGTTCTGTGTGTATGCAGATTGCTATAATTACGAAAAAGAAAAAAGCTCTTTGTAAAGTCTGCAGGAAAGTAGAAAAGCATAGACTGTATTCTAATGTTTGTTTAGATTATGAAATAAACAGTACTTTAGTCACAATGTATATAAGGTTCTTCTTTGAAGTGCAGTATGAAATGTGTAATATGTGAGGGGTACCAAGTTTTTTATGGACAAGTTCTTAAAGTAGAACACATCCCTAACGCCCTTAAAGGGCAACAATCAGGTTGATAGATTGAAAGAAAGTATAGCATTGAAATGCTTTTCTTGTTCATGGTAAAAAGCATAGGCATTTTTAAAGTGAAAAAAAATGTGTTTTTATTGAACATTTCTCATGTAATTGAAAATAAAACACCTTTTGCATTTTTGCACTGAGAAAGCAGTGAGCTACCAAGAACCAAACTACAATTTTATTTTGTGAAGTCAAGATTTTACAAGGTAGTCATCTATTGCAAATTACTGGACTGTGCTACAGATAATAACCACACATATACATTGTTATAAATAGCTAAGCTAACAGGTGGATATTTTCATACCAGACTGTTCTGAAGTGAAATGTCACTCATATAAGTATTGCTTGCCAGGAATTAGTGACATTGAACAAAACTCCTTGACAGGAGTAAATGTGAGCAAAGGTGGGATCTTGCTGATAAAAAACTTGGGACCTTTCTCTGAGAAACTGTGTGTTCTCCTAACAATGTAAGATATATCAACAGTAAATTTCTGGGCCATTTTTCTCATTGTAATTTGTCTCTATAAAAACCAACCAAACAAAAAAACAAACAAAAATAAACACAGGGAAAAAAAACCACACTAAACTCAATCAGAGATGTATGTCCTTCAGTAGACCATACTGGAATGTAACCTAGGGGACATCATTCTCCCATTTGGGCAGGGAGGAAATGGAGGTGAGAAGGTCAGCCCGATAAAATGCAGGGTTTTAAATATCTCTTCCTTTGAGGATACATAAAACTGCTTGAAACAGGCAGATCCTTGCTGAGGGAGGGAAGAGAATCAAGTAAGCAAAACCTGCTTCCACTGAATAAAGTGGGAGTTTTGACACTGCTTTCAGTAATACTGAAATTCATCTGAACATCAAGCTGATTTTGTGTGGACACTGTGAAAGGTGGTGTAGGCAGAGAGGATAAACATAACATTATCTGCCAGTTGAACAAGGTTTTGAATACAAACACTTGCCTTGGACAAAACAGCTCTTTTTTTCTGACTGTATTTGAGAACAAGTGAATGTACAGGTTGTTTCGATTTTATTCACGTAACCATACAGAGAAAGAGAAGAACAGACTCTTCATTTAAAAGAATCTGCTTGCTAATCCACTCATAATTTTAGTGCCTGCTTGGTGTTTGAACGAGTGCAGGTAAGAAGAAGAAAGGAGAGGGTAAGACTGCCTCCAAATACAAGGGACATTAGATTGAAAACCAGTTTCCTTCCTGTGAGAGTGTTTGGAGTTCCTTTCTTCCTTGGATCCAGCAAGAGCACTTTGTCCTGTCTGTAACAGCCCCACAAAAAAAGAACATGACAGACACTTTTTTTTTTTTTTTTTTTTTTTTTTTTTTATTTGGAGGGGCTGGAAGGGGATGTTGCCCTTTCCAAGTGTATCTTTTACTGCTGGGGAGGATGATGTTACAGAGTAACTGCAAATTATTCACCCTGCTCAAAGTGTAGTGGTTTTTGAGAAGCCACGGATGAATAATTTGAAGCAGGGGGTGTGATCATTCAGGACATATGGGTGTGTCCAGAGGCCGCTTGTGAAGACAGATGCCCAAGGAGGCTTTTCTGTTCTCATTGGGATGGCAACAGCTGGCAGTTGCTGTCCAGGTACATTGATCAGCCCTTCTCCAGGGAGTCACTGGACAATTCAAGAAGCTGAACCCTTTGAACCCTTGAATTTCAGTTGTCAGGTATATCAAACCAGGAGCACTTCTGGCAGCAGGTGATTTTCTTCTAAATGGTGAAGTACAGTGCTTTAGATCAAAGACAACAGGAGGTAAATGTTGCTTATATGATTGCACTAGAGGAACTCACTGAGCATTTGGCTGCTGTTTACAAATTTGGTTAGTCCTTTGTGTTGTTGACATATTGTGCCTATATCCTTGAGAAATCTGATCTGTGAATTGAGTGGTTCTTTACAAGCTAATGAAATAAAAGCTGCAGCAAGCAAAGAGAATAAAAACCAGAGCTTGCAATAGAAGGATTCATTTGCTGTCTTCTTTAGAACGGTTCCCATGCCATTTGTTTTTGTGTCAGAATTTTTTTAAGTTCCACTTCTCTATTCAGATTTTCCAGCTTCATTGTGCAGTTTCAGAACACAGTTCCACTATGTGAAAACATGGTGTGAAGTACTTAGGGGAAAAAATCTCCCCACTTATTTTTACTTATCTCAAATTCTTCAAAAGGTTTTAGAAGACTTCTTAAAATACCAACGATCCTCCCTCAGTCATCAAAATTCTTCTGTTGCTGGCTGCCTCTGGTCCAAGTAAATACTCTTGAAGTTAAAATGTAATGATGTTTGTGTCAGGAACTGTAGTGGTGGGGAGTTCTGTATTAAAAGAAATATGGTTGATTCAATCATTTGCAGGTCAAGGAAAATGTGTTTTCCTGCTTCATGTGTTTTTTTTAGTGGCCACACAAGTGTGAAAACTAATTGAAAAGATGGCCTGTGAATGAAGGACTGCTAAGTAGAATTTTAATTCCTTGTTGATGTGTATAGAGGCTGGGTGACACATTGGTCAAAAAAAGCACAGCTTTTATAGAAAAATTTGGAAGTATATTCTATGTATGTTTGACACATTGATTTTCATGTCAACCCCTTTTTTGTTCCATGTTTTCTGAGCTCTCTTGGTAGCTTCAGACTGGCTTCTGAGGTCCTAAAAGCTTGGCAGATAGGAGAAAGGGCAGATCAAATAAAGGCTTTTTCAGTGATTCCTAGAACTAAGCACACCTGTCCGTCTACAGTGCACTGGTAATGGGAGTTTTTAAATAATTGCCACAAGATCCAACATTGTTTTTTTAACTCTGTCTTTCCCAAATAGTCACAGATGTGGCACTGTTTAAACAAGCTGGCAACAAAGGCTCAGAATAGGTCATTTGGTGAAAAGGGCAGGTATGCAGTCTTCATGATGCAAATTAAGTCTGAGTAACTTAGATGTCAGAGAGAACAGGACATATTTTTATGTCCAGCGTCTTAGTTCTCCTTGGCTTCCTAAATAACTTCTCCATATCAGCATCAATTTCTCCCAGTATGGGATTGCACTGAAATGAAACTTTCCAGGTCACTTCATGGAGTATGTCTTTTGGTCTGTATCTCTGTGGTGATCAGGGGTTTGGCCATGACCAGTCTGGATCCTAGGAGCAATCTGTCTTGGAAAACTCAAGGGAGCACTGTTTCTGAAGAGGATTTTGCAGCTTTTTTTGACCTCCCTGTTGCCTCAGAAGTATGCTACCAGATATCTTATTTACCTCCTGTAAAGCAGTCTAGGTTTTCTGTCTGTGACACTGCCATAGCCAGATCTGTCTCCTTACTGCAGTAGGTGTCACAGACTAAAACTACACAGCTTTTTTTGTGAAAGAAATAAAAGACCACCCAGCAGATTGTTCTTCGCAGGTGGGATTAAAAAGTGACATGAGCAGATGGAGAGGCTTTGATGCAAACACCCCTTGTCTGCCTTTCAGTTAGTGTGAATCAAGGTGATTTCAAAGCAGAGCAGGCAAAGGCATTTCTCTAGGGCATCATCCCCACCCCATGTGGAGGCATGACCCCATCCCCACTGTACCAGTCATTCTTTTGGGTCCCTTCTAACCGCAAGACTGGATGGAGCTGACAGAGGTCAGCTTTGCCTTAGCAAACTGGATTTTTTTCCACTTGCTGCAGAAGTAATAAACCAAATGCAGGCTTTTCCTTTTTTTCTGATCCTCTTTAAGGCCTTCCATTGTTGCAAGTGTACTGTCATGTCCTTTCCAACCAGTTCTTGCTGTTAGCCATCAGTCTGTGCTATACACTGATGTCTGTATGCAGGGAGGGATTTGCTTTTGCAATCTCATTTGTTCAGACAAATTGCTTGGGCTTTACCATTTTATTGGAAAAGCTACTTTCAATAGATAGCTTAAAGAGTATTAACTCCCACATGTATGCAGTGCCTCAAGAAAAAGTGCCCATTTCCTTCCTCCCTTTTTCCTCTCTTAGAGGATTTTCCAAGAAACAATTTATCCAACTCCTGTTTTCTAAGTCTATCAAGGAGAAGAAAAGAAGTCGATACTAAAAAAAAAAAAAAAAAAAGTGACAACAAACAAAAGCCTCACAAAATAAACAAACAAACCAAAACACAACAAACACAGAATACAAGGGTATTAAGCTATGCTGTTGTCTCCTGTGGTACATGGAAATCCAACCCACTAGTAGCTGCCAACATTTTAACAAGAGCCTCAAAGAAATGTTCCCGTTTGCCTGTGATAAACTTCTGATAACCAGAAGTGCATGTGGGAGACTCAGGAATCTGTTCATTTGTTTTCCTGTTTAAATAAAGACATGTTTGCAATTCACAAGTATAGAGAGAGCAAATAAGGTTTGGCAAAGAATTTTGTTATTAAGTGCACTTACTGTAAATGTTTAGAGTTCTTATCTAGTACAATAAAGCATCTGGCATGTGTAATATGGAGTGTGAAAGAAATACCCTTTGTCAGGAGAGCTGGTATTTTGGATGTAGAGCGGAATTACTCAAAAAACATGACTGAGGCACAGACTTGTCTCTTCCAGGAGATGGCAGAGGGCCGAAACACAGAGACAAGGAAGGGACAGGTTATTTCCAGTAAATCACTTAATAATGCATTCTGTTCCTAATTCTTACCTGCCCACCTTCCTTTCAAGTGCATATTGGCACCAATTAACCTCAGGCTTCTCTTGTTGCTATATAGAAAATTTTTCCTGCACAGAGAAAACAAACCTGCTGCATCTTTTCCCTCTCCCTCTTCTTTCTTTTCTCCTTCAGCTTTTCTTTTCCTTCCAACCTGTATCTTCCTTTCCCTTTTTTGCTGTGCATAGATATGGTTGCCCTGCAATGTGTCTCCAGAAGCTAGCTGGTTTATATGTATAAATGAGTGTGTCCACACACAGATTTACAAAGCCATGGGAAGGAGGCAGAAATGAAATAAAAAGCATTATTTCAGTGCTGCTAAAATATAGCTCATATAAGGCTCTATTTTTATGCTAACTTATATTTCACATTTTGAAGATGAAGACTTATGTAAAGGATTCATTAACCCCCGCCTTTTGTTAGAGAAGCAAATCACACACTGATAGAAGCCAAGTGTCTGCTTCAGTAAAATGAAAGAAAATAAAGTAGGTGTTCCTAATGAGTTGGGGCATTATTAAGTACAAAATGAAAAAAGAGAAGAGTTTCATTTTTGTCACCTCCTCAGATCCTGGTAATTCATGACTGAAAGCACCAATGTTGCACTTTTCATGGCATGTCATGTGCGATGTAAGGCAGCCCCATACAGCCTGAGTGCTGGATATAATGAGCAGAAAGCCAAAATACACAATTGCTAAATAAATCATGCCTCATGAAAACACACTGCAATTCCTCTGGGATTTTCTGTTTAAGCCCTGGATCACCATTTGCTGGGAAAGTCAGACTGTTTGTATGGTGATCTGTTAACATTAAATACACAACACGTGCAGCAACGCAGGACACAGCCTCAGCACACAGTAGGCAGCACACAGAGCAGGAGCTCTGAGAGCAGAGAGCCAGCACATTTGAGGTCACTGCCCAGTGCCTGCAGCACACTTCCCTGTATTGCATGGGCCAACACTCCCATCCTGCTTTGTGCCTGTCTGTGCCCCTCAGGCTGGGTGTGTCCAGGTGGACAGGTCTGCTGCATGTGCAGAAGCATGTGCAATACTTGCACAGCAGAAGCATGTGCAAGTCAGTCTAAAGCCTTTCTCCTCTTAATTGCCACATAGTTACCAATCTGCTGCTCCCTCCTTTAGTCCTTCCATTCTCAACCCCTTGTTGAACACTCTTGTCACCCCTCAAAGAGTCCTTCCAGTCCCTCATTTGTGTTGTCTTTCTCTATGCCTCCTCCAAGAAGCCTAAACCACCGTTGTGTCAAACTGCAAGGTAAATGCCAGATGCTTTACACCACAGATACAGCTCCTTTATAGTTCCCTGGGGAGAAGAGTGGGAATGGAGTTAAATCCAGTTGGCAGCTCATCACAAGTGGTGTTCACAGGGCACAGTATTGGAGCCAGTTCAGTTTAATATTTTTATCAATGTTGTCTAATGGGTGTCACTATCCCCGGAGAGATTTAAAAGTTAAGTAGATGTAGCACTTAGGGACATGAATTAGTCGTGGGCTTGACAGTGCTAGGTAAGTGGTTACACTCAATGATTTTAAAGGTCTTCTATAACCCCAAACACTTCTATGATTATAAGGGAGATAAATAAATAAGATATACAGAGAACAATTAAGTGAATCATTGTGGGGAGGAAGGGATAACACAGAAGATATTCCCCTACATTCTGTGCAGGATTTGGTTTGTGATCTTTTCAAAGGCTTTCTGGCAAGTTCAGGAAAGAATGCTGGGTTGTGGGTTTTTTTCAAGAGGAAAGAATTATGGCCCTACCATGGCATTACTTTTTTTTTCTTTTTTTCTTTTTGTCTGATTGTTGGTTTAGGTGTATTTAATTTATTAAGAGATCAAAAGGCCAGTTGAAACAAGAAAAAGCCTTTCCATTTACCACCCACACTCAGCACAAAATTAAACTATTTTTACACAAATGGTGTTTTACTACTCAAAGATTGAATGATACTTCAAGGACTGCTATAAGCTGGGTTTCTTTTTACTTCTCTGTTTTTCCAAGGTTCATGATATCTGGATATTTTACAGCTTATTCTGCCACAGATTTTGAAGTTTGTACATTCTTCATGTCCTCAAGTGTCTCTTTGCAATCATACTTTTTCAAAATATGTAAACAGTCCTTAGTTCCAGGGAGTTACTCAAAAATGTGCCTGGCTTGAGCTAGTCCAGCTGCTACAGCCTTCCAGACCTCTCTCCTATTTGCTCACAGTGAGGTCTGATTTTGAACCACAGCTAGATGCTAGTAAGTGACAATTATTTTGTTTAGAAATTCTTGTGTCAGGGGAAATGTCAATAATGTATATGTGTCCCTACAGCTATTGCAATATGCTGCAGGCAAGCTGGCTGCCCCTGTAGTGTTTCTTCAAGAGACACATCAGAAAAACATATTCTCCTGAGCTGGACTCAGTTAAGGGTTTAAAAAGGTGACTGACCTTTCTTGTATTTTTGAAACATCATTCCTATATCTTCTCATGAACATGCTTAGGGGTGAGTTGTTGTTTAGTCTTTGGATCATCTGTCCTTTCTCCTGCTGTTCAGAGATATACACACTCCTGTCTGTGGCCCTGATACCCCCAAACACTGTCAGTGGCAACAGTGCTGGGATGAGAAGTGCTCAACATGGGACAGGTGCAGAGGCAGAAGGGGTAGAAGGTCTGTCAAAAGGCTCAGTAATGGTTTAGCTCTGGCCAGCACAGATTTGTGCTGACCTACTGGTGTTAGCAATACCCTGTGGGCTCCTGATCCACAAGCTTTGCAGTGCCAACTACTCATTTTGGATGTGGCAAACCCGCTGCAAGGGAGAAGGAAATTCCCAACCTATGCTTAAGGAGGTGAAGGGTGAAATTGTGCTTCTGTGGACATCTGCAGAAGTCTGGTTCTTGGCATTACTTTTACTTGTTGTTCTTTTCTTCTTCCTACATCACTGATTTTGCCTCTAATGTCCAGGTGGAGACATCCCTCTGGGGATATAAAGTGCTTGGCACACAGGAGCCCAGCAGCAAGTATCCTTTTTGGGTTGCTGGCCAAAGGGTCTTCTGCTCACAGGCAGGGATGGTGATGACGCCAGTCCAGGAATGGCAACCTGACATGTCCATGGCTTCTTCCTTTCTTCTTCAGGAGAGAGAGATCTTCTATGTTTGGGGAGTTTGTGAGTGCTGCCTCAAGTGGGCTGACAGCTCTTCAGGAACCCATGCAATGGAGGATAGCTTTGTGGCAGGGAACCAGTGGCCTGGCTGGGGTATCTGGTCATGACCACATCAAGCTGGCACAGACCCACAGGAGTGGGGGAACTTGATGCAAATGGTAGGTGCTCTGTGGTTCAGAAGCTGATGCTTCCTTGTGGATTCATTCTTCGAAAACATGGCTAGAGGAAATGGGGGCAGGGAGTATATTTTCTATACAGTGGAAAACCTGATTTTCATTCCACATGCCTAAAAGCACAAGCAATTCACACCTGCTCTACCAGAGGGAGTTCACAGGAAAGTAAAACAGGAACTGGGGCCCTTGTCTGTGAGACCTCTTTTTCTTGTCTACTGGACACATGCACAGTCTGTGTTTTTGGTCTGAGAACATCAGACATGCTAGTAGCTTATTCTAAGTGCACACATAAAACACCATTGCAACACAGGCCCTGATTTTACTCAGACAAATTCCACAAAAAATTGCAGTATTTGAAGACTTCTGCTTTAAAGGGGGTGGGGTTTTTTTAATTATTTTCTATTTTATATTACTATGCCTACAACTGGGAAGCATTACTTTAATTTTTCTAAGAACATACCCTGAATTCAAGTAAGTGTTCAAAAATCCTGGAAAAGCACAAAGAGCAGCTCTAAAGGGAGAAATTATGGGGTTTGGTTTGTTTTTGTTTTTGTTTTTTTCTTTTTATTACCATCCATAGATGACAGCTTCCTTTTTTGAATGAACCATGTTAACCTAGCTGCTATAGAGGGATTACTTTCCTTGAAAGCTGCCAGCTTCTGAACTTGACCTGCACCCTGTCATCTCAGGAAAGGGAACACTTGTGAGGTGTTTTCACCTTCATGATTTTCTGCCCTGCTGTGGCTGTGGTGGTGTAGAGGCAGCAGGGGCCAAAAGACTGTGGAGGGGAGCAGAAGCTCTTGTCTCTGTGGGGTGTGAAGTCAGCCCAGGTGAGCCACAGGGCCATGTTGCAAGAGGATCATGGCAAAATATGTTTGCAAGTACTTACATGAAATGGAACCAAGCTGGACTACACTCTTCCCTGCTTCTAGCACGTTACAAAGAGGTGAAATCTTTGTGGGGATGCAACAGAACACAATTAAATTGCGATTGAATTAATTATATGGTTATAATGAACCCATGAAGTGGATTACAAGGATTGCACACCTGGTCCAGAGACCAAGGATTTTATCTTGGACAAGACTTCTTGTCAGGAGGCATCACAATGCTCCACAATGAACTCAGGATGGGCTTTTCTGCACTGTCTTTAAATTGTGCTCTGTGGCTATAACTCAGCCAAAATGGATATGTCAAGAAACATATATGGCTTTCACAATATGAGAAGGTCCTCCCAGGAGTGTTGAAAAATTGGCAGCCTGATGGCCTCTCTGCCTCTTCTGCAACTCCTGAACAGTGGACATGTCTGGATTACATTGCCTGGCTGGAAGGTTGAACTATGGCAGCAGAATCCATCCCACAGCAGATGCTGTTTATCAAGATGTGTGTATCCTGCAGATAGAAGCATGGTGTGGAATTTTCTTTCTCTCTAGCATTTGAATAGCATTTTGAAAGTTTCTTGCAGCACAGCTATAGCCAAGCTAGATGTTTTATTAGTGAGCAGACACCAGGCAGTGGTTTAAGAATAAACATCTAAGTCGTCCATGCAAAATTCAAGTTCTTGCTTTTTCTACTCATGTTCCAGGAAACAGTGGTATAAAAGGAAGTCTTTGTAGCACAGCTGAGGTTTCTTTCTCTTAATCTTAGTGCTCTGTTCCTTTATTTGGAAGGCTAACATTTACCCAAAGCATATGAATAGCTGAAGAAGCATAAAGTTTTGTTAAATTAATTAGGCTGAAAGTCAATAAGACTTTTCCTCACAAGTGCCCTAAATCACTGACAAATGTGGCTGCATTCATTTTGCTAAGTTTCATGTAAGAGACATAACTCTGCTTTGTGTCAAGATATCTGTGCTAGTCTACCATTGCTTGTGCCAGTCCACCATTTCTTGTGCCAGTCCAGGTTAATCTGGTTCAGTAACTAAAAGAAATTGCACTAGTAAAAGGCACCTTTGTTGCAGTGTCTTGTATTACTGTTTGAAGGTGCAACCATTGAAGGAAAAACATCACATCCAGTCCAGTATGAGCCAGTGAAATTTTCCTGGTGTAGGCTGTGGACTCCTAAGTAGCTCAGACACTTTTGAAAATATTCCTCTTCATCCAAATAAAGTAAAATAACAGCCAATATTCAGAGTAAGTGGCTTTGCTAGTAATGTTCCTTAATGCAACCTCCCACATGTTTCACCTTCAGTGAGTAACTTCATAACTGAAAAGTCTGGAGATGGTCCAAACAAAACAGTGTGTTTTCCATTAAGAGTGGAAAAAAATTACACAGTGTACAAATTTACTATGAAGCCATGTTGTTTGCTATGAACTAACAGTGACATATGTGTGATTTTAATAAAGAAAGCCATGATTTCATTAGTTAACACTGTGTGTAAATCAAATATACAATGAAAAACAAAGCAGATCCACCATTCATCAAAGAATTGTTCATCAATAAAGCTACATGAGCCTTTGCAGTCACACCACCAGTCTGGGTGGGCTTCTGCCTCCTTCTTCTTCCCTAACCTTGCCCAGACCATTCCCAGTCCGGCTTGCACCATACTGAGAAGGGCTGTGGCTGTGGTCCAGAGGCATGTCCCTCTCCTGAGGTTCAGTGCCTGCGCACAAGGCAATCACATAATACGATGTAGCAGTCCAGTCACTGTAGCATCCTGTGCCTTCTTTTTTGGTCTTACCTCTAACCCAGAGACCGTGAATGCAGTCAAAACACACAAGGAATAATAATAATAATAATAATAATAATAATAATAACAACAACAACAACAACAGGAAATATATCCAACTGAATAAAATACTCTGCAAAGACTGGAGACAACAGTTATGCTGGCTCTGCCACAGGCTGTTTACAACCAGGCAATTAGCCTTCAGTGTCTAAGTTTTCCATTTCAGTAAGGGGTTTATGCTTTCTGCTCCCTTTTCATCAGGAATTCCACAGTATGGGAAGTACCTTTTTGTAATGTTTTTACAGAACCCAGAGCAATAAATGAACATGTCATTGAGAAAGCACTTACACCAGGAATATAGGTCATTTCTGGATGAAGACTCAGGAATCATTCAGTGAAACAACTCAGTCATCCAGATGACTCTCTGTCTTAGGCGTGAGCTGGTTAGTAATCTATTTACCTCATTCTTCTAGAGGAGTTTGGACAGAAAAGAGGGAATTACATAAAAATGCTGTTGGACACCAAAAACTAGGAATAAATGAAGAAAGCAAAATATATGTTCAGTGATTATAAAGTAAGAGGAAATTGTAGGGGGAAAAAAGGTAAACAAAGGATTAAATGTAAAGGTGAAAAACTCCTTGTGGTTAAGCTTTGCTGAACCACATCCAGAAAATTAATGGGCTGCAAGGCTTGATTTTCTGTAGGACTGGAGATGAGGAAGCAATCAAAGGACCCGCTGGAGAATTGTCCATCAGAAAACATCTATGTTTCTTGAAAACCTGGAAGGCTTGAGTTAGTCAGCAGGTTTATAATTTAAGCAAACCCAAACCTCTACAGCTGCTGAGGAGGGTTATGGGAAATCAGTGCAACTATGTGGACCTGTGGAGTGCTGTTAAAGGGGATCCTGCGGTGCTTGGGAGAAGAGAGGATGGAATAGGCTTTGCCTGAAAACAGGGAGCAGAGCCATTCAGCTTCAAAATATGACTAAAACACAGAGGAGTATTTGTTGGAGCAGACTCAGTTAACAAGAGATCCATTATGGAGGACCTTGGCTGGAACCTACAGCATCAAACTCACTAGTGGGTAAGATGGCTCTTGGATGGGAGCATGAACCCGCAACACCCTATGGAAAAACAGGACCTGAATTTTCCCTGGTTTTCTCTCCTGGGTTTACAGTCCTTTCAGTCATGGAAATTGCCCAGGGGCAACTAAGAATTTTCATTCATAAACATGGAGATGAAATGTCTGATCCAGGGAAGAGAAGGGCTCCAGTGACCATGTTGAACTGCCTCTCTGTGGGCCAGCTGCAAGCTCACTGAGGCTAATTTCCATCACACTTTGTGCAGGATGGAGCTCAAGCCATTCAGCTGCCAGCCACTCTGTTTCCTGTTATGCTGAGCTCAGTTGGACTTCTTTCCTCCCCGTTGTGAGAGCTGGAAATGTGTTCCTTGCTTCCTTCACCAGAGCCAAGGCCATGGCCATAGCTATGTTTTGCTGAAACAATCAACCTGACACTCTCCTGCTGAATTTTGTTGTAACAATCAAGTTCACAAAGAAGGTAGTACAGTTGCTCAAAACCAACCTCATGGCAGAGTGCTCATGTCTCTCTGTAGGGACTGAGACAGAATGGATTTTCCCCTGCAACTGGAAACATAACTGAATAGGAATGGGACATCCAAGAGAGACAAGGTTGGTGCTATTGGAAGGGATTTCCTTCCAGCATAACTGAAGTATTGGATTTCTAATGATCTCAGGGCACATGAAAGCCTTATCACTTAAGTTGTTTTGAAAGATTATTGAGTTCAGGGGCCTACTGCCTTCTCCCAGGGCACTAAAGGCGATGGAAAGGAAATCCAGCTGACTTCAGGGACTTTTTGGTTGGAACATCCCTTCTGTTGAGGGAAGCATGAGTCTCACCAACAGTTCCAGGGGCTGAAGCCAGTACAGAGTTTCTCATGCTGCCCAACACCATGCCTCCAGATGGGATGTTCAGGATGCTCAGGATCTCAACATCCACCTAGTCCTTGGACATGTCCTTTTGGAGGCAGAAAAAAAGGTGCCACACCAGGGATTTAACTGGAATACATAATGCCAACCATCTGTGAACACTTTATAAGAGCACTTGTCCATTAGAGCAAAGAAATGCTCTTCAGACAGGCCAGTGGCCATTCTTTGGAAGGAAACATCTTTTCTCATTCATGAAGTCTCTACCAGGTTTGCTGCAACGCTCAGTGCACTGGTGGGAACTACTTCTGTAATAAGATCATTATTATAAAATTATTACATCATTAACTGGTTTGCACAGTTTTGCAGGTGGTATACCCTGGAAAAATCAATCGTCACAGGTTTAAATTCTTATTCAAATAGACCTTTTAAGCTGTTTACAGAACCACACAACGAAATACAGAAAGCGGTGTTACTATCATCTGTACAGTCATTTTCTTGACTCATTTCTCTGTAAATGCCAGATGATCCTATTGCAATCAGAAAATCAACTCCAGATGTATGTCTGTAAGACCAAGATCAAAGCCTGGGTGCTGCTTCTACTCTTTTTCAAGTAGAAAACCTGTCTTTGATGTAATCTCTGAAAAGTCTTTAAAATGGAAATGAAGGCTGAAGTCTGTACTAATATTAAGGACAAGCGCAAAGTTCCCCTGTGCCAAGGACTGGTACTAAGTCTCTGAGCTGTCTCTGTGACAGCAACTGATCAGGGCATGTAAGGCTACAAGCATGGCTGTTGACCACTGATAACAGCTGGATGAGCATTGGCCTGGAACCTGAATTTCCTATCATGCTAATCATTAGCCTGATAATACTTTTGGGTTTGGTGTTTTGCTTTGCTTTGGGTTTTTTGGGTTTTTTGGTTTTTGTTTTTTTAAGGTAAAGATTGAGTTTGTAGTTTGAGATCATACTGATGCAATAAATTTTACACTGGTATAGAGTGGTTTTCTTCAGAATATTTGTTTTTCAGCAAACAAGTTGATGTCCAAAAGTAAAGTGAAAAGGACAACCAGAAATACAGGTGCAGTGTTTGGTGTATAATTTCCTTCTTCAACTCCAGTCTGACTACATGGTAGGTTGTTCTCAGGAGGTGTTTCCAAAGTTTGTACATCTGCTGAGGGGCAACTCTCTCCCTTGTACAAAAATCCTAACTGTGTTGTGACATTTATTATAAACAGAGGTCACAGGATGGTGTGGAGAGAGGAGAGCCTAGGGAATATACAGGAGACAGGCTGAAGGACACTTTTGGCACATGCTTTATTAGCCAAAGGGATGATCTTAATCAGATGAAGAATACTCACAGTTCCAGGCTCAAAGATGGTCTGTCGTCAGAATTTCTGACCTCCAAGAATTATTTCTGGGAGTTAGAAGGCAGTACATCAGCAGCCCATACAAATCCCAGAAAGTGTCTCTCTTATCTCCAGCTGTAGCAGGAGGGCTGAGGAGCCAGGGCCACTCTGTAATGACTTGCCCTCAGCAAACTCTGAAGCAAAAAACAGCAAACTGTGAGAGACTAAACAGAACACAGTTGAATGAGGATGGGCTGCTGGAGGTCTTTCCAGAGATGATCCATCATACATTAGCATAGACACGTCAGAAGCACTGACTGCATTTCCTATTATTTTGTGAATGAGCACTAGTAGTTGATGTGGTAAGAGTAGAAATGAGCTGAATGATGACTCTAGCAAAGGGATGTCATTTCAACATTCACAGTATGAAGAGGTGTTAACAGCAGGAAGGGGAAATTGTTGGGAAAAGGAAGTTCAGGACCCTGTAAAAAGGAAATAAAAAATGAAAGCTGAGCCCACATAGATGGAGAATTTTCTTTCTGTCTGACCAGGCAGTGGTATCAGTACAAAGAGGTTCAAAAACCATTGCTTTGGATATTCCAGTCCAGTGCACACACTGCTTGCACCTTGGGAAATGTCTCTTTCATACAGTTGTTTAAAACAACTTCGTTATGATTCCAGAGGTGTCTTTTTCCATAGGACTTGGCACTAACCTTGTCTCTGAAATTGGTACTAAAATTCCAGTTAAAGTGAGGAAAATAGCAAATCCAGTACAAAAAATTTTTGTTTGTTTGTTTAGAGTATCATTCATCAGTACTATAGGATGGAAACAGCTTTTAAGTCTTATGCTGACACAACCCAAACACAAATGGACACAAAATGCTTGTGAATCCAACTGAAATCTGAACTTCCTGCAAACCTAAGAGGGGGAAAGGCAGGCAGGCATCTGTCCTGAGGCACTTGAAAGATAAAAAGAAACATCAGTGAAGCAAGTAGAAAATGTCACCATCTTTCACTGAAGGCTTTCCACCCTAGAGGACCTCAAAGCACTTTACAGACCATCTGCCTGGATGCCAACCCCTTGGGAGGGTAATGACTGCAGACCTTGGCAGAAATAGACCAAACCGTGTGTGTTGGCATAGGAGGATCTCTTCATCCACAGCAGTTGTCTCTCTGTGGTGAAATGGGAATACAGAAATCCATCAACATTCGATACCTTAGCTCTATGTCCAGAAGAGGCAGATTAATCACCTAGTCTATTTTCTATATTATCTTAAAGTGAATCAAAACATATGCTCCTAAAGAAACTGCACAAAGCAACATAAGCATGTGAGCTGTACTGTAAAAAGCTATCCCAGAATTTGGGGCTGCTCACATTAACAAGTCTCTTCCTGAAGCTGGAAATATGTATTTCAGCGATGTGATGGTGAAGGGATTATTAGAAATTCTTGTGGGATGGATTCTTGCAAGAAGGGGTGTTATTAAGTGACCTTTCTCTCATAAAAGTCTAGAGGTGATCTAGAAAATTCTAACTGCCAGGAAAAACTCCAGGCTGCTAAAACTTACCCTGACCATTGCAGATACAAAATGTCTACCTTAAAAACAGAGAGGAATTCCTCATTTTGCACCAGCTGGAGATGCTGATTGCTTCAGCTCTGTTGCCACTTAACAGGGCTCTTCTCTATCCACCACTCCTTCTCTTCAACTTTCTTTGACCATGCTCCTCATTTTCCAAGGGCTTCCTGAGTTAGTAGTGTTCTTCCTGTCAGTTCTACTCCCTATGACATTATCTGCTTTGACCAGTGTTCCTTCAGGTTACTTTCCATTAGCAAATTGCTTCTCTTTCTGGGTCAAACCTTCTGCAAGAGAAGGAGCTGAAGATGAGCAATACCCAATACTTCTGATTTTAAGAACTTTCACTTAAGGGACACATCTCTCCATTTTGAGTTCAACTCTTAATCTCGGGGGGGAAAAAAAGGAACTGTAGCTCTGGATGTCCCATGCATAATTCTTCAGGAACATACAGTCTCAGCATTTCTTTGTGTCCAAGTCTTGTGAGAAGAGCAGAAGCAGTTTACACAATCTAGGAAGAAACACAGCTGCAGAAGGTTGACTTCCCGTGACAGCTCTAAACAAATTAGTTGCTCTTGCCTATCTGAAAACATGCTTATATTGCTATCTTACTCCCTTCTCTCTCTGCCTGGCCTCTTGTTTCCCCCATCTGCGGCATGTTGTCATAGATACAGGGCAAAAATATCCTGTTTCCTGAATGCTTTTGCAGTACCTAGCACCATAAAGTCCTCCAACTTTACAGAGAGCCTTTGGATACCACTGAGGTTTTTGCACCAGATTTATACCTCTTAGGTTAGGCTCAAAGGATATGTTTTGAGGATTTGTTCCAGTGGGAAGAAATAAAAGTTTGGTATTTTGCACATGCATAATGATCATAGCAAAATTATGCTATTTTTCATCCTAAATAAGCCCACCCTACAGAAAGAAGTCTCTGGAAGTCTCTTGTATGCCTGTCCTTACATGTTAAAGCAAGAGAAAAATTCTGCTGTGAGAAAAACGGCATGCGAAACTCATGAGCTGTATACTCAGTGGTTTGGAGTGTCACATGTGAGGTTCTGTCTCACTCTGTTGCTAAGTCCTTTAAAATTCTTTTGAACAAATAGACAGTTACTCTTTCAAGGACTCTGATTCAATTATAAAACTGTTTTTTGGATCAGTGAACATATGAATACAGCAAGATGTTTGATGGTCTCTTCATTCCACAACTTGAAATAATCTTACTGGAAAAAAAAGAAGGTCAGGACTGTGGGGAGCATTTAACACGAGTTTGGGAAGATACATGATAGATACGTATTTGCAGGCCATTTTTTCCCCACAGTGGTCTGTTCATTTTGTTCATGCACTCTAGAATTGTATTCCATAAGCTTTCTTCTACTGTAGCTGTATGCTACTAACAAAGGAGCTGCAGCCACAGAAGAAACAGCTGCATAAATGGTAATATAAATATCTCCCATTTATCAGGTTTATTTAACTGTCTGTGACAGATGGTGGTACTGGTTTTAGTGGGTCTGAAAGAACAGCTAACTGTGACCTGGGCAAGGAGTCCCTGCTTGTCCCTGTTGCAGGGGTGGAGTCAATCCTGTAGTTGCAGGAAGAAGTTGAGTGGCTGTGTGACAGGGTGTTGACGGTGGGGACTGGCTCCTCACAGCCTCTGGCCTGGGGCCGGTGCTGGAAAACCCCTGTGCTGGAAAATCCCTGTGCTGGAGATGGTGCAGATCACAAGCGGATCCCTCAGGCTGAGTGGGGAAGAGACAAGCTCTTTTCTCAGTGTAGCAAGGAGTTATATACCCCTCAAGGATGGGGCTGGCTAGGGAACCCGGTTAGCCAATGGGAGAAGGGAAGGGTCACAGGCAGGCAGGCCCCCAGGGATTGGGAGATAAGACAGGGGGTTAAAGCAGGGGCGGGGCTGGCTGGACAGTCTGGCTCAGGTAACAGATTCACTTGGTGGGTGTACATATTAAAGGAGAACCTGTACAAATAATGCAGTTTCCAAAAGGTCTTTAATGTAGCAAACTCCTGGCGTCTGTTGTCCTGATCTTCTTGCTTCATCTGTTTCTTCCAATCCTCATAGTTTGATTGTCCTCTCACAACTGTGTGCTCACTGTGTTGAAATAATAATGACAGACTGAGGATTACTTCATAGAATTCATTCAAAACTATTCCCAGCCCACTTCCTATCAGCAGTCTGGTTAATGAATCAAAACTCTTTGAGCTGGTAACTGTTTTCCATGAAACTGTTCTGGGATGAATTTTTGGCTAGTCACAGAGGCCCTTTTAGTCAGAAATAAATTTTCTGAGCAAAGAACTGGTATGGGAATCTTATCACGTTGCAATAGTACAACCATATGCAAAGATAAAAAATTGCTCCCAAAGTGATTCTAAAGAAGGGAATAAATAAAATGAACTCATACCAAATAACTCCTTACAGTCACATGCCTTGAAATTAAAACTACTGGAAATCATTAGCAGCTTTGGTAATAACCACTATTACTTTAAATGAAAAACTGCTGCAGAGTTACAACAACAATTCCTACTAATCAGCACAGCCCCATTAAAGTCACTCTTCAGCTTCTGAAACCTGAGGTTCTGTCCTGGAGAAGATCACCGGAAAGGCAAGTCATCTTATCCTATGTCATCCTAGTAGCATAGATCTATTCTACAGGACTCTCTAAATATCTCCCCAGACAGGAGGGACACCATGCACTGCAGAACAATTTCGGCCATAACTCACATTGAAGTTATGCTGGAAAAGATTTATTATAAGTTAATGCAAGATTTCAAATGTTTCATGCTTAATGTGTGTCATGAAGGATTTCAAGTAACTCTGAAATAAATAATGACTAGAGATGACTCATTGCCCTTTGGACTCCTTAAAAATTGATTACCTGTCACTAAGGCAAACTATTAAGCACCTATTAATAAAAATTTTTCAGTAATTTATATAAAAACCTCCATGAAAACTATGACCTATGTTTAATTTCTGATCTTCTTCTTCTCCAAAAGTCCTGGGTTTCCAACAAATACTGCTGCCTCTACTTATCTGGAGCTTATGGTATGATTCACTGATTTCAAAGGAGCTGTTCTGCAAGTAAAATACAGCTTACACTGATGAAAGAGGAGAAATCTATCTCACAGCCCCTGTTATTCTAAAAGAGGATTTTTTTTTCATAAAGATGGGGAAAACTGTGAGTGGATTCATGGGGAGAAAGCAAGTATGAGACATTTTCAGACAGTTGCAATGGAGAAGTCAGAGTCAGGGTGGGTGAGGCACTGGGCCTGCCAGGCACATAGGCAGCAGCAGATATACACTCCTCCAGATGACAAAACCACCTGCCGGGGTCCTGGGAAATGCATCTCTACTCTGACTAAGTCATTAAAACTACCCTGTTTTGTCCTTACTGCTGGGCAGTAAAGTAAAAGCAGTCTGTTCACTTTCACAGAGAGAAAGAATATAAAAGAAGGCAACAAGGTACTTTTAATAATTTGGCTCACAAAGATAGGAAAAACCCTATCACACCATCAGAAAGCCAGATTTTCTGCACACCAGTTCAGATTATTAGAAAACACTCTGGAAACCTCATGAAGAGGTGCTTGGGGATGATCTAGTTACCAATTTTTTTCTCCACACAGCTGGCTGCCCTACAGCTTTTTAAGTACTAACGATTCTGAATTAGCACAGCAAAGCACCAAGGATGCAGCTGGCCAGGGAGTACCTTCAGAGACTCACAGTGGTAAGGGAGGAGTTAATAGTAAAGATTGGTGTGAGGGCTGAAAATTGGCAGAAGCGTGCTTGCTGCTTTTTGGGAAGCACGAAAGGGAAGGGATTTTTTCCTCCAACTTGTCTTGTGTTCAGCTGTAGACTGAAGAGAGAACCTCCTGGTTAGCTATGTTGCTTTTCTGAGTTAAATTTATTTCGAGAAAGCTGTTGTTTTTTCTTTCCCTTTTGCTTCCTTCCCCTTTGTTTACAGTCCCTTTCATGAAGGCCCAGGAGGACTGGGTAAGAGCATGGCTGAGGACCAGTCCTGCAGCTGCACAGCTTGATTTTACTCAGGTTCTGCATTCAGCTTGATATTGTTTTGGGTTTTTTCATCTGCACCTTGCTTTTCATTCCCTTTCTGCTCACAGATCCCTCCACTGTGTGTCACTCATGATCCACAGCTGGGCAGTCCATGCATCCCAACCTTGAAAAAATGAGCCTCTGGCATGTTGGCTTCACATTGTCCCTGCCCACTTCCTGCAGCCCCAAGTGGTCACATATCACTCTTTAGTCTTCACTGGCTTTTAATGCATCAGCACCTGGAAACTATGTGATACATGATACCACTAACATCCTTGTTGGGTTTTGATGTATTTTGGTTTGGTTTGGTTGATATTTATGGTGGTTTTCTCTTTTGTTTTGGGATTCATTGTTGTTTGTTTGTTTGTGTTGCTGATGTCATTGTTCTGCTGGTGGTTGTTTTGACCAGCTAGATTTTTCTTAGTACAGCTTTCCAAGGCTTGGAAAACTTGAAAATAATAGTGTCTCCTCTCTTCTCCCCACTTTCCCCATGTCCCCTGTTCCATCCAAATGCATCCACATCAGCAGGCAAATGGTGCAGCCTGGTGCCTGGTGTGACTTACATCTTGTGAAGGCTGGGATTTTGCCAACGAGCCGGGTTCTAAATCTTTCAGGCAGAGATCTAGCTTGCACCATGGTTAATGCCATGTAGTAACATGTTTTCCCATGCTGTCAGAAACTGAACTACACCAGCAAAAGCAGGAAATCTGAGGAGTTTAAAAAAGCCTTTTACACAAAAGGCCAGGGAGTACAAAGCAGCGGGCTGCCCAGGATGGACGATCCAGCCTTTGCATATATTCTGCTTGTAATAAAATAACAGAGATCCTGAGTCACTCATCACGGTACAGTGTCCAGTGGAACAACACACTCCTGCTATTTGGCCTTTCAGCATCTTTTGCTCTATTAATTTTTCATATCTTGCCTCGCTTTGATTTTGTCTCTGGATTTTGCTTTCTGTCTCTTCTTTCATTCTTGCATTGTGCAGGAAAAAGTACAGTGAAAAGCAAAGGGACCAGAACAGTGGTTGTGACTCATTCCTGTGCAGACTTGGTGCAGCATAGACAGGTGGCAATAAAGCTGATGGCTTTCAGGCTTTCAGGCTTTCAGACATATGTGTACTTTTTTTTTCCCTTGTAAAACACATGGTAAGTTCCTGGTTTTCAGGTTCTGAATTTTCTCAAGGTGTGCAATACATTCATTTTATTATTTTGTAAGACAGTCTTCAAAAATTGTCCCTTGTTGACTTGTCATTTAAGTCAGGCCATCTAGACAATTGTATCTGTGGGTTTTGTTACTGTAAGACAGAGCAGGGGTCCACTTGTTAGTTGGATCATTGCATTATTTTGGCCTTAGGCAAGAGGCAAAGAAGGAAAAAAGGAAGGTATTCATTTTATATGTGCACACAGACTTTCAGCTATTTTCCATCTTCACCAGGAATTTATCCTGCTATTTTTCACTCGTTTTGGCACTCCTGTCATGAAGTTGCCTGTTTGCACTTGACAAAAACAAGATGCTTTCTTTTTAAATATCAACAGGATTGGGCTCAAAGACCTTAAAGTCAGGTTTGGACTAGTTCCTTTTGCTGAAATAAAGATCCTTCTGGCACTGCACTAATATTTTCAGTGTCTCTGGATCTGTACTACATTGAGCATCAAAAATAGTCCATTTTTTAAATTCATTTTTTAAATTCCCCTACCAATTGGTGGAATGAAATAAACTGAACCATTGTGTGATATTCCAAGCTTGGATGAAGCCAGAAATCACACCCATACCAGAGATCAAGCACAGTCATTTCTGTACATTTCTGGAAAGAACAAAGTTTCAGCCCTTCAGTCTTTCCTGTAGTAGCCCTAAGAATTTCTTTAGTGTCTTCTGCTTTTTAAATTTG
This sequence comes from Formicarius rufipectus, assembly GCA_013399695.1. Lineage (NCBI taxonomy): Eukaryota > Metazoa > Chordata > Aves > Passeriformes > Formicariidae > Formicarius > Formicarius rufipectus. The sequence continues at coordinate 367,027 of VXAU01002829.1, forward strand.
TTTCATTTTAACATGACCATTCAATATAAACCCTGCAATTCCAGTTGCCTTTGAGCATGTGACATTGCTACATCTTTTAAAATCATATGTAATATTAAAGTTTGACATGAACTTAATACCATTTCTGATTCACTTAATTATCTGATAAAATAAATGCATAGTCCTGTGCTTTTTCGTTCTGTCTCAAAGTAGTTATGGCAACTATTTTTGAATCTTTGGCAACCTCCTTCTTCAACATTTTGTAATTTTGTATTGATGGCTGTTTTGACATAGTTTTTTTTGTGTAATGAATTGTTGTGTAACAGTATATGCATACCATGAGATATTCAAGAAATAAGTAAGGGAATATATGGAGACATTCTGTGATGGAAATTCAGCATTAAAACCAACTACATCTGTGGTTATATCAGGGGTTTGATGGGGAGCACAACCTCTGAACAATAAAGACCGAGCTTGTAACACACAACATTTTTGAAGACCCATTACTGAATGCATTGCTTTAGTATCAAGCCTCAGTAATAATTCTAAACTCAGATTTCCACAAGTTATGGTATTGCATTAAAAACTATTAATAGATTAAAACAACGCCTTAGGACATTTTTGCCACTTGCTTGTCCCTCTTCCTGGTATTCTAGAGTTTTTCCAGAATTTTCTTACCAGCTACAGAAAGGTTCAGCACACATATTCAGATTTGGACTTAAACACCAGCATTTGCTGAATTTATAATATGAATTTGAATACACTGGGAGCCTTGTGTTTGAAACTAGATAAGGAGCTTATTTTGGGTTACTTTTTCACCTGCTTTGTGCTGTACCCCAAGTAATTCCTGTTCACTCAGGTTCCCTGTAGCCTGCAGAGAGGTAAGTGGTGAGGTTTTGCAAGCTGCCTTGAAATCCCCAATCTGTGGTTTTAAACAGAGTTTATTGCACTTCTCTGTACCAGGGGCATCCCTGTGGTAGTCTGCAGAGGAAGGTATAAGAGTCTCCCTGGCACAACTAATACCTTTGCAGATTGTCTTTGTCCTTGTATTTCTAGGGTTTGTTATGGAGTATCAGACAGTTCTCCTGGAGTACTAGCTTGGGGCAGTCTCTGCAGCTTGCAGTGAAGGCATTTACTACTATTTTCTTTTTAAGTTTGCAGCCAGCACGGTTGCCAAAGCTTCCCTCTCCTCTCTTTGGAGGTATTCCCATAATTTGCAGTTGTGTGGTCCAGAACACTGTGAGAGGTGAAGAGGTGTCTATTACTTTACAGAATCTTCTCTGTCCTCTAGTCTCTGAGAAAATGCTCTATTCAGGACTTTGACACCAAAGCAGTATCACAACAGTAGTGAATAATGTGAAGGAAAAACTTGTTTAGCATTGAGTTTGTGCTGACTTATTGTTGCGCTTTTGGATATGTTTTGGCTCAGCTCAAGTTCAATTCTTCAATGTCCTGAATATCTCCTGCCAGGGATTGGGCCTTCTTTTGTTTTCAGCTGACCACATTGTTTTACAGAAGTGGTGGAAAATTAATCCTAACAATATTTTTTTTTTTTATTTGTAAGTCTCCCTTGGTCAGGGGATAATGAGCTAAGGAACAGTAGACATCCAGGGCTGCAAACATGAGCACATCCACGGACCTTAGTAACAGCTTCCATCTTCTGTGGCAAGGAACACAATATGTGTTGCCCTCTGGGAGATGTGCTTCCTCTCCTCAAAAGACATTGTCCACATTGTCTGAGCCATGTCAAGTCACAAAGGCTGTGACCCTTCTCTTGCATCACAGCCACCACTTGGCCACAGATGGGAACTGCCAAACAAGGATTGCAAGACCTTTTTCTTCTCACAGTGTTCCCTGCAGGAGCTCCAGTGCTTTACATGCTGGACAGGGAGAGGCACTTCTATTTTGCACTAAGTAATGCAGAAAGATCATGTTTTTAGATAAGAGTTTCTCCCCTACCTGTAGCCAGACCTGAGCTGGAAATTTCTGTGGTATCTTCACTGAAAAACAGGAGTTGGAAAGAACTTGACCAGTTACATGTGTATGAAAGGGTAGGCTGAAGGCTGATATCTTCCTGAGTTTTTGCTTTCTGACAAAGTGGGATACGGTATAAGTTACACATGCACAGATCATGACTTATAATGGAAACATGTTCCAGAAACACAGGACAGGCCTTTGGAACTCATATTTCTTAAACAAATCCTGCAAAGCCTCTGAACTCTGTACATTTAATTAGAAGAAAACCACTGGCTGAAGACCGGTTATTTCTGGGGTTTAGTCTTTTTTGCGAAGTTGGTGCCTATTACTGATCCAGAAAGAAGTCATAAGGCTTGAGTGACACCAGGTTGTTCTCTAAGGGCACTTACCTCCAGGTGGTCTTTCTTTTGTTGTTTAATAATAAGTCATCTGGTACCAATACAGCCTTAAATAGAATATATATTGCACCTCCTGACACACAAGTGTCCTGTGAAACTTGCATTCCTCCTCCAGACAGTCAGCAAGGAAGCATTTGCAAAGTCCAGGGACAGTGCCAACAGCTTATGGACCTACTTCTTCACTGAGGGAAAAGATCTGGCCAAAGGATACAGAAAAGCTCCCTTGGAGTGCTCAGGAACCAAATGGGCAGAGAGATAAGTTTCAGCTCCTGTACTCCATTAAAGAGATCCCTCTTTAATAAATTAGATACTTTAATGAAATTTTTTTCAATTAAAAGAAATTTTAATTAACATGCTTGATTCCTTAAATGTGGAGAGATTCCCACAGGATAAGAGACTGAATTCCTAGCTCTGCAAAATTCCGTGGGGAAAGATTTGCTGGCTTCCTAAGTGCTGGGGTGCCACAACAGTCCCTGCAAAGGTCAACTTCTACCGGTGAGTTAAGGCTCTGTGCTGCTCCAAGCAAAGGATCTGAGCACATGGTTGAAATTAAACATGCATTTATGTGTTTTGCTGAGTAGGGGAGAGCAGTAGTATTGAGGCCAGTGGTAAGGAAAAGATTAAATTTTGAAACATAATGTAAAGGCCTGGTTATGTCATTGAGCTATATCATTTTTTCTTCCTTTTAGAAAAGCCTGTAGTGAAATTAGGCTCTGTCTCTTGAAGAAGTGCATATCTTGCTTATAGATAGTTCTTAGTTTTGCAAAATATCAGTTACATTCACCGTGGCTTTTTACAAATTTTTTCAGACATACAGTTTTTTCCCTCTTACCTACGGTTTTATACTTCTCTGCCACTACAAGAATATTGCAAATCAGTAGACTCTGGACAGATATCTGCTGTTCTGTATTTCAGAAGACTCAGTCCCACCAAAATTGCTGGCATTTTTTGTCACTGTCCCTCATCTAAGAACAAGCAACACCCTAGTGAATTATCTCACACTGCAGCATTGATTTTTGCAAAACATTTCAGCTCTTTTATCATAACTAGTTTCCATTTTTTCCACTTGTAAATTTTCCCCCAAAATCAGTTATTAAACTTGTAGTTTCTTAATCTCTCATCATTTGTATTTTATAGGACAAGGCTGTTATAGTTTTCCTAGGAGCAGGCAGAATTTTCCTTTCCCCTACCAACAAAATGAAGGGCTAATGGCCCTGATCTTCTCCCACTGCAGATATCAAAGAGTAGATTAGGGCTGAAAATGGGTTACTTAGCAACGGTCAATCACTGGGGTGTGGTGAGGGAAAGGGGGCATTTTTTCTGTTTTTTGGGTTTTCGGTTGCCAGGGGGAGGAGGAGGACTGCTGCAGGGAGAAACAGAGAGGGACAGCTCTCGGGGAAACCTTTGCCCTACAGGTTTTGGTCTCCTTCTTTTTTTTCCTCCTGTTTTTCCAATCCCTGGATTTGTGGAGTTCCCGGTGCTCCAGAGAGAGAGAGAGAGACATCGCTAGCTGGGGCCTTTTGCATTCGGCTTCCTGAAGGGGCCAGTGGCTGCCAGCCCAGGCACAAGGGCCTCTCAGCATTGGTGGCTCCAGCTCAGAGTGGCATTCATTCTCCAGTCACAAACCAAGGAAAGGGATCCCAGCTCTTCCCCTCCCTGTGCGGCTTCTTCCCACCGACTCCACAGAGGGATTCCACAGCCTCAGAGGAACACACACACCAGAACCCTCTCCACCCACCCCCAGGGGCAGGTCAGCTCAGCACCAGCTGAGGAGCAGCATCGCCACCCGCTGTCCATAAATATTACTGCACCCAACGGAAGCAGAAACCGCTGAGGGGTTCAAAAGCGGGTTATCCCACAAATTGGTTGTTTAGTTCTGCTTGCTATGTTTTCTTTTGAAGATCTATTTAGATATATAGATATATATATACTGTAGTTAAGAACTGTTTTCCTTTTCCATTATCACATCTTAATTATATTTGTTTGAATTTAAAGGAAGTTTGTCTCTTTTTTTGGTTCCTAGTCAAACAAATTTCTTAATTTCCTTTAAACTAAGACAAAAGCAAAAAGAGGTGTGAAAGGAACATGCTGAAGTCTGTTTCATTATTCAGCATCCTCCATTTTCCTCCTTAAAACTCCTGACCACACACAGAGCAGTCATTAGCAGTCTCTATAATTTACTCACAGATCAGAGCAAACAGAGAGTGTCCACAGCTTTGGAATGGAAGATTCCAGTGGCAGAAGTGAGGAACTGTCATGCCTATAGGACTCATGTCCAGTCTAAAGGATTTGATATGATGGGAAGGTCATGATGTTACTCCATCTGTGTTATGATCTGGGCCCACAGATACTCACCTCTGTGGCATCTGTTAGGATAACAGAACTGTGAGTGCCTTGCTTTTTGTGAGTAGCCTCAGGAGTAGACAACATGGACATCATCAGGTACATTGTTGTCATCTTTGGCAAAAATATGAGATTTTGTATTGGCTGCCTCCATTCCTGTAGCATCAGACACTCTGGAAACACCAGGCACATCTCTCATGTAGTCTCATCTCGTTGAACATCAGAGTGTCTTATGTGATCACTGGTGAAAAAAATGTATGTGTCATCTTTCTCTCACAACAGGCTGGACAGAGGAAGTGTAGTGAAGCTCCACAAACTCCCCAGGGTGGATATGGAGGGATAATTTAAGCAGGACTCAGGATTTTCAGACTCTACAGGCAGGCTCCCTTTGTTCTTAGCATGCTTTAAAAGGTCTCCAGCACCTTGAGTTTCTGTGCCTTGCAGGAGCCACAAAAAACCCTAACAAAACTACCTCTTTTTCAACGTTTTTATATAGTCAACATCAGAAAGCGAAAACAACCAGCAAAAAGAGTAATACTCGAGAATCTTGCTATACAGACCCAATGATGCACTGAATTACTGACCAAAACACCCCTTGAACATGAGCCATGGCTTACGACACAATTCCTTTACAGAGTGTCTGGTAAATAAAATACATCAAGAGGCTGCTGCTCTTCAGCTATTGTTTGATTCCTGTGCCCAGACCTCATTGGAATCACAGATCCATTAAGCTGAGTGCTGAAATAACACAGAGTAAGAGGCAACCTCTCTCCAAAAAATCTTGTCTGTAACAGCTAATGGCAAAATTAAGTCTATGTGGTTAGAATCTTTACCCTAGTTCTGGCGAGGACAGGGTTAATTTTTGCAGTAGCCAGAAGGGCATGGCAGGGACCCAGAGGTTATTCTATATCACCTCACATCACTGCAGGGTTGGTTGCACAAGGGGTGGTTGGATACTGTCTGTTGTTGAGGAGTTTCCATCTGAATCATTCACCTCTTTCTTGTATCCTCTGTCATTAATATCGTTGCTGTTGCTGTTCATTTTTTTACTCATTGCTTTTTTCAGTAAATTGTTCTTATCTCAGCCCATGATCATTACCTGTTGTTCCTTTGATTCTCATCTTCAGCCTGCTGAAGGGGGAGGGGAGGAGGAAAGGGGAAGCAAGCGAGCAGTGGTTCACTGTTTGGAGAATCTCAGTGGGAGTACTAAATTGGGGAGTACTATTCCTAAACCACAAAAGCTTTGTGTGTTCCAGGATTATACTTGGAGTGTTACGTAAGGAAAATTGTCCAAAAACAGGTCAGTCAGAACAAGACCTAAGCAAATGCCATATACTGAGCCAAAAGGCATGTTAATGAAGAAGCAGAAGAGAAACAACTGAAAATGGAGTAATGTACCTTAGCTCTGTGCATTATCCACAGGCCTCAGGTTTTCCCTTAGCTGACAGTGCTGTGTACTCCTGACCAAATTAGGAGCTCCTAGGTTCTTTAAATCCCTGTTGCTGAGTGACCAGTCCAGCCCATTCTCCCAGACCTTTGGGTTCTGTTTGTGTCTTATGTGAGTTGGCTCAGAGAAATAAGACCGTCCATATCAACCCTCTTATTTCCCCATAAGCTGTAGTCTCTCACCTATCCACAGTGGATAACCTTTGCCTTTCTATTTCCTGGATTACTGACATGGAGTATTGTTGATCAAAACATTGTTCTAAGCCTTGAGATCTTTTACCATGGTCACTATAAACAAACAAACAAAATCCCACCACATAGAACACCAACAGCTTCCTTGTTTTCTGCAGTATATTTCTACTAAAAAAAAAATCCTTGCCCTCTTAAAAAAATTCCATATAAATTTTCAGAAAGACATTACTTTTCCCAAAAAGCCATCCTCCAAGAGTGCAACTTGGCTTCTTCAGACAAAGACAGCATCCAGCTTGCAGCAGCAAATTTCTCATTCTTCTAAGGGCAGCATAGCCTTTAGAGGCTTAATTTAGTGCCTGCAGATATAATGCAGCTGCAGGAACTCCAAGGGAGATTAGAAGCAAGCCCTTAGCCACAGACATAGGCACCTTGCTGATAAGTCTCTGGACCTCCTTACCAAGGGAAGGGCAAGAGCAGCATTTGTCCCTGAAGAAGATTCTCTGAATGGCTGTCTCCTCATTAGGAAGCACGGTAGCAAGTCAGGACACCAGAGTGACCTTTAGTTGTCTCCTGTTGACACTGGCCAAGACTGTATGACCTGGGATTCTGGGTCATGATTAAAATGATGTATCCGTTCTTGATTGTCTGCAACATATGAGGGTATGGGGAAAAGTTATTTAGTCTCCCTAAAAAAGAGACATGCTTAAATAGGATTTCAAAAATACAATGGCAAGGGTCACATATTGAGCAGCACTGGATTTCACAGCCATCCCCCAATGTACATTCTTACTTTATTTGTAAGAAGGGAGAGGGAGGAAAATTGCTTTCCTTGTGCTCATAGATGATTTTGCTGGGTGACTACCAGACTAGATTAGTCAGGCATGCTGAAGTCCCATATCCCCTATTCTGATCCAAACTGTCTAGCTAACAGGTCCACACATCCCAGTAACTGACAGACTTTTAAATATTTATGAGCTAATTCTGTGCCCTGAAACGCAACGGGTGTTGTATGTAAAAGTCCTTAGATGTTGTGTATGGCCTGAGCCTGCTTGCTTGAGTTGGCGGTCATTGCTGCAAGCTTGAGAGCACACATTAAGACACAAAAAATGTGCTGGGCAAAGAAAATTGTGGTCCAGAAACAAAGAATGAAACAAAAGCTATAAACCTTTATGGTTCCCCTTCTAGACACGATATCAACTAGCCAAGAGTCAGTTTAGTCTCCCTCACAGTGCATATAAGAACTGAACTTAAGGAACTGGTAAATGACCTTAACCTCAGCTCTTCATCCTGACTTTTGCTTTTCTGGCTCTTCTGATTTCCTTCTCCTCCCAGAAAAATATTTTGTGCCATCATCTCCTTTGTGGCAGCGTATTCTGTGGCTGTGATTTGAGTGTTCATCATATTTTGGCAGATCAGCATCCTCTAAAGAATAGACACATGTTCCTGCCTAAGCATGTGAACTCCACAAACCTGTTGTCACTTTCTGAGCCTTTTGCTCTTTACACCTGTACCTGTCTCTTGTGTGTGACCTCTGCCCATGGTACTCAACAAGCAATGAAGCTCAGCAGTTATAGTTCCACTTGGGGTTATTTTTGGAGAGAGAAACTTACCTCTTCCTGTCATTTCTTAATTCCATGTACATAGGTTTCAGTTTGTATTTTTTTTTTACATTCTTGAGTTTCTAACTGTCTGTGCTCCCCTCTAATAAAGATGCAAATTTTTGGCAGCCCCAAGTTAGTGACTACTCATGCCTCAGCCTCCACAAACCACAGTACTGGTGAGCACAGTGTTAGCCTTATCTTGTCCTCAATTTGCCATTGAAGGTGGAGAGCAAAACAGCCTGACTCAAAGACGTATTGAGTCCTATAAGTTATTGCCTTGTTTTCTCAGAAAGAGAAGGTCTCCCATGGTCAGGACGGAGAATATTTTGGGCAGTCACTGTGAGATTCCCCCACTCCTCTTCTCTGTCCTTTGCATAACTAACATTGAATCAGAGACAGCACAAAGGTGCCCAGCCAGGACCACTATTAGTGAAGATGAAACTCGTGTGGTCCAAACCACTTTGAGCTCTGCAGCAGTATTAATTTTGTCCGGTATTCATCAAACAACAATGCTTTGTGCCCCAGGACACATACAGATGTCACTGCTTTGTCAGTGAAAGCCAGGGAATAGCCAGTAAAATTATATATATTAGAATGAAAGAAAGCAAAGAAAGATATCCTCATCCTCCAAGACATTTTCCCAAATACTGTTTTAGTGCACTTTCATACTAACTGATTTCTATAGTACCTCTGTGGAAGAAGTTTGCTCATGCATGTCAATGGACCTGTTTCTTTGTGAAATAATTTTTCCCAGAAGATTTGTTGTTTTGCATCCCCAAGGATGCCAACACCAGGGAAAAGCAGCCATTTTGGCAATTCTCATTGCTTGCTGAATGTTTGGATTTGTGTTTATCTTAACTACAGTTTGCTATGAAGTGTAGCCACTTTCTAAGTGAGGTCAATTGGAATTGTTCAACTGACTTGAATGAAAGCTGGATCAGACCCCACTATGCTATATATGATAGTTTTAATGACACATAAGCTATTTTTGTTAGCATTTTAACTCAGATTGTGAGGACTAATTTTAAAAAAAATGGTAGGTTGAAGAACCTGGTTGAGCCTCTTTCACAGAAGTATCCTGTTTGATAATAGGTTTTTGGTTCCTAGGCAGATGTTTATGGGCAAGTCTCTGTCTGAATTTTTGTGCTCAGAGAGGGATAAACTGCACACACCCTTATGGGAAGCTCTGTTAAGTATTCTCACCTACTGGCAGCAGAGCAGGTCTCAGCAGCTCATACAAAATACACACTAGGGAACAATTACTAGCTTGATCCCAATCCATTCATAATAGGAGTATAGTTTCTCTTTCTCACCATCGGGCAGGCTATCTCATTTTGTATGAGCCTTAAGTAATGGGCTGGCTGTGGTGGGTCTCACAAAATTTCAATTATTCTACTGTGCTATGTTTGATGCCTTTGTTTAGACAGAATTGGGGAAAACGCTTTTAGACAAAACTATGCTTCACTGAACGTTGCTGAACAACTCACCATGGCTCTAAGGCCACCCATTTATTTGTTCAGGCTAGAGACTGCCAGGTAAAACTAAAGGTAAAGTTAGACTTGATGCTCTTAGAGGTCTTTTCCAACCTTAATGGTTCTACGATCTCAAGGGCCCCAGCCCCTCTTGTCTGCTGGGTCTCCCATAGGGCTGTCATTATACATCTAATTCAATTAAGTCCTGGGGCTGATGGTTTGCCTGATTGAAGCCATGAGTTACAGCATGTCCCTTCTCACCACTGCAGGTTTAGGTGAGAAAGACCTGACCTAGCAAGGTGCTTGTTTTCCCTGTATGCTCTCCTGCTCTTGCACTGATCAACACTGTGTCACAAGCATTAGGAGTCAGGGGACTTCAAATTATGTCCTGTCATTTTGACTTGGGGGACTCACAGCATGAATTTTTTTCTGGAGTTACAGCTTACCAGAAATTTCTATATCTGGAATTTGCCAAACTTTTTGGATCCAATCATAAATTTGTCACCAGAAGGTCTCTATTTACATGTGGGAAGCCACCAAGGGAGGTCAAGTACAGGTCATTCTTATATAACTCCAGCATGAGTATGCAGCGACTCAAAATGTTGTGTATGTGATCAAAACTGCCTGGATTCACAGCAGCATAGATGTTATAAATCTTTGTCTTGCATAATCACTGACATGAAAATCTTACTGTCAACAGGGACAGTGGCATTTTCAAACATGTTCTGAGCAAGCCAAATTCTCCTACCATTGCCAAAATCAAGGGAAGTGCAACTTCAAGGGCCAGTAACCAGCACTAACTACACAGAAGAGCAGTGTAGGATGAGTATCATGTTTCTACCCGCTTTTTCCTTCCCCCGGAAATGGAGTGGATCAGGAAATGATCCCTGCTGTTTCCCACCATGTCTGTTACTTGGGAACAGCATCAACATGCTGCTGCTTGGCTAGGACAAATTGTGTTCCTCAGAAGGATAGAAAAGCCATCCCAAAAGTAGTCACACCCATCCTGAGGTGCCTTATGGATGTTGTCCTGCAGTATCACAATGTCTATGCAACACGGATTTGCACCACGATGAATGGTGTGCCCCACAAGTTCTGCTTCTTCCTACCACCCAGCCAAGCACTGATCCCAAAATAAACAGCAAGAAGCATCTGCAAATGCAGAATTCATGCCAGTGCTGAGGTTCATGTCCTTGCTGGGGCAGCAAGCCTTGGGATTGCTAGCTTTCTTGGCTATGGGTGGAGCTGCCTGCTGATCCAGGGAACCATCTGCAGATGAATCATGGGTTTCCTTGGAAAAACAATGGCCCGGGGGAGACAAGGAAGCCAGTTGCTTAGGTCAATGATTTCAGGGTTTGGAACTGAAAGAATTGCATTTGGCTGCAATCATTTCAAGCTGGGGAACTGAGAGCTGTTAGTGAGTGGATTGAAAGAGCACTTGCTAAGAAGTGCCGCTGCTGATATTGTGTTGGTGTTTTACAAGTAGTGGCATTGCCAAATCTGCATGAAGGATATTACGCGATCCTGAAATGTTGGTGCACCAAATCAGTTCAGTGCAGGGATAGGCTTAGGGATGCAGAGGTACTTCAGAATCTGGTGGAGTGTGCATTCAGCTTTCAGTGCACATTTCCCAATGGCTTGCTCAGAGACAAGGACTCCAAATGTATGTTTTCTTGATTTTAACTTGGGAAATGGCTGTGTGCAATCCCAGCTGGCACAGTGGGATCTCAGGGTCAGAGTCCCAGGTGCAAGTAGGGCTTCAGTCCTGGACTCTACCAGTTGTCTCTGCAGATGAGCTCTTTGTTCTATATCCTCTGGTCTATTATTCATTATACCTTCCAGTTATTTCCCTTTAATGTTTAGTACAGTTACACTTCTGTCAGCTGGAAGGATGGTGAAGGCTTCAAAAGTCATTGATACAAGTCAGTGGGTCACAACACTTGGAGTTACACTAGGAAGAGTTTTTTTCTGATCCTTTTAGCCTTGCAGATGCACAAAGGGGATTTGCCCATTGAAGGACGCTCAGGTTTTGGTTCAGAAGACATTGTAGTATTATCCAAGAGACACTGAAACACAGCACATGAAAATAGAAAGTTAACATTTTTTTAATCCAGTTACATACCTGTGCCAAGATCGGACCAAACAACCATCCTTCAGTTAAGGGACATCTGTGATCTGAGCCAAGGTTTTACATCCTGGGCCCTCTTGCAAAGGAATCTCACAAAAGCGGTAGTAAACCAGGAGTCAGAAGGGCAAAGATTTGATATCCTACCTCTAACTCTCACCAAAAGATATTTTAAGAACAGCACCAGTTCTGGTCATGCCTATGGCCATAAAGTAAGTTCCTTGTGTTGTTTCTCTAAAATGTTCTAGATAACAGCATTGTGAAGCATTGTAAACATCAAATTCAATGAAAACTGGCAGACCTTTCTTGTGTGAACTTGTCTACTCTCTGTTTTCTTTTTTTCTTTAAATTTGTTCATACTTTTGGCATCTGTAGCTTCATGTGCATGTAATTGTGCCCTGTGCATGAATTTTTTTTTGTCTTTGTTGTTACGTTCATTGGTAGCCCCTCATTCCAATGTTGGCAGAAGCAGTAGTAATTATCAGCCCCACTGAACTCAGAATTAAGTTAGAGGGACTGCAAGTGAAGTCAAAGAGGTTCCCAGAGTCCCAAAAGGATGAACTCTGCATATTTTTATTGTAGACAGAGATACTTTTATCTCATGTGTAAGATTTCAATCTAACATTTTATCTCAAGTTATTTTGAAAATCTTCTTGCTAACAGATAATCCTTTGTCTGGATTGGCATAAAAGGTCAAATGTGTAGCAGTAGCTACTTCATTGCATGTTAGTTGTCCAAGAGAAATATTTCTGCAAGTCTTGCTGAGTCAGGGTATGTTTCCTGTGTAATGTGTCCCTTTCATTGACAGGATTTATCTCATGCAAGGCAAATCCAATACTCTGGTGTCCTGTACACTCAAAGGAATAGTGCACATTGCTAGCAAAAGAGGCAGCAATCCTGTTCAACACAATGTTTAAGTATCATAGTGTTTTGTTTGTATATGGTGTGTTACACAGTAAAATAGATTGCCCAAAAATTTTATTGTTTTGTCTAGACAGATGCTACCTGGTGCTCAGACAGTATTTTAGAATTTTTCGCATCTGAGATTAATGAGAGGACAGATCATTAGCATGCTTTGCTGTTGACTTGAAGATCTCACATGCAAGGGATACCAATACCAAGTCATCTTGTCTGTTCCCTGCCAGTCCGCGGCTGTTGGACTGTGATGTGTTACTGACACCATGCTATAAATCAGAGAGGTTTCTCTTGAAATGTAGCTGAGCAGCAGCCTAGTGGCATGCAGATCCTCTTAACAAAACACCAGGATGAGTATTGACACCCAAAACCTTTGTTTTTTTGTTGCTGAAGGTGTAGATCTGAACATTTTGAACATTCTGATCAGTTCTCCCCAGGAGCTCTTTCCAAACAAGATGCAACCTCCCAGTCCCGTGAACACGTGCAGCTGTATCACAGGTTAGGTATCTGCTATGCAGGATAGTGCTGATATCTGCAGGGGTCATGCAACCAACACATCTTCACCACTGTAAGAGCTGCAGAAACATGCATCTTGTCTCCTAGTGCTATCCTGCTCCACAGAGAGACATCTGTTCAGATTCTGTGATCAGATAAAGGTGGTGTAGTGTTTGGAGGAAAGGAAGAGGAGTAGGGTTGTCCTGCTGCTTGCCTTGAGAAGAGCATGAAGCATGATGAGTTCAAGGTCTTGGAGTATCAAGAGAGCATATTGTGTTCCAGAACAGAAGAAAAAATAACTCAGGCACTTCAAGTAAATTCCAACCAAATCTGAGTAAATTTGTGCCCCACTACTATATCTGTCAGGAGAGAGGCAAGTGCCTCTGCTGAGGAATGCCCCACTCCTTGCTACACTTTCCATGCAGCAATTCTGTGTTACCCTGTCTGCTTCCAGCCAGCCACAGAAAGTTCTCCATCTTCACGATAACCAAAGTCCTCCTGTTCTTCAGTGTTGGTGCTGTGAAGTCAGCACCACTTTAAATAAGATGTTATATTTAGAACAGCATGAGCTCAGCATCCAGAGGGTGAATAACCCCCATTCACTCATCTGGCACGCCTCATTTCTGCACAGATCCTCTCTTCCATTAAGTTGTTTGTGTACATAATAGTTTGTTAGCCTATACAAACTCCCAAACTGTAACATCTCTTTTACATAAGAGTCATGGGGGAGGGCAGATAAACATACAAGTGCCTCAAGGTGTTCACTCATGCCTAGTAGAAAAGTATAGTGTGGTTATCTCAGTCAAAGTAAACACACTGGCCTATAAATGGTATGAGATTTAAAGCATCCCAGCAGATAGAAAAATATTTTCTTCAATAAATATAATCAATAAATTAATTGATTGCATGATGATTCAAATCTGTCATAAAACATTCTGTCTAACAGTTGCTGATGAAACTTTCATTTACTTAATACTAAATTTGTGGGTCATTACAAGATGCTGAGTTAACACAAAAATATATCAGTAGTATGAAGCATGACCTTTGCTAAGAGCTACCACCTACTGCACTGAAGAAAATTGTAAGTACTGGTTTAAAGGGCAGCTCTAAGCTCCTCAGGTTTTACCCTTTTCACAGTCACAGCTGCTCACTGTGTGTGAATCACCATATGGAGAGATGCCTCTTGGGAATGCTCTTGGCTATGTACAGCAAGGCAGAATAAAAACATGAGTTTCCAAACACTTTTCAGTGAATGAGTGCCTAATTTCTCTCCTAAGGTTGAGAAACTTGTAAAACATTCATGACATCATTACAACCGGCTCCATATCTTTGGTAGAGCTGGTAAAATGACAAGATTTTGCTCCCTTTTTTATTTCTTGTTAGTAATAAGAAGATCCTAGTCCTGCTTTGAAAACCTGAATACCACTGGAAGCCCCTGATTTCTTTATGAAACATGACAAGCTGCTTCACATTTCTTCAGAGCTCCTTACCAGCAGCAGAGAGGGGCACAACTCCGACACCACACTGTAATGTCAGAAACTTCACAAAGGCCTCTTAGGACCTCAAGTTTCCTTTGAGGAAGTGAAATACCATTATATCCAGCTGAAGATGCAAAGTTTTAAACTGAATGGAAATGGTTGAACGTTTTGAAAGACAAGGAATTTGCATAGAAGGATAACTGAAATATCTTCCACCTTCTACACAAAGCATATTTTCTCCCTTTACCTCTTCCCATACACACATACACAAAAACAAAGATAACCATTTGCAAAATCACAAATAAAAGCCAAGGAAAATTAAACTATCTCTTACATGCTTCTGCTCTCCCCAGCCACATGTTACTCTCATTTCTTCATGCAGGACAGCTGATATTACTGCTGAATTACCGAAAATATTCAGGATGACTCATGGCATTGAGTCGGCTTGTGCTGTCTGGTTTAGGTGACCTTAGAGGGGGTTACAAGGGAGGGAAGCCTAGCAGAGATTGTACTGCTGGAGACCGCAGGTTCTGTCATAAGGTCAAAATGTTTCTCAGTAGATCGGAAAACATTTTGTCATGAGAAATGAGGGTACCACTTCTATTTGTGCCTTGAATAAACTTGGCATGTATTAGTCAACCCTTTTAATATGATTCAATCTCATCGAAAGGGTAAAAAAGCAACTCCTTTCCTAGTTCATTATAGATTTTTTTAGTGAGGAAAACACTTACAAAAGACTTTTTTTTCTGTGATTTCTAGCAAGAAGATTTGCAGAAAGCACTTTATATTGTACTTGGAAAAAGGGAAAAAAATAAAAAGGAAGACTAATTAATGGTTTGCCTGGATAATTGCAGTTGGAAAGTTTGGTTTTATTCCCCATTTCTGACTGTTAAATAGTTACAATTATTTTAAAACGGTTAAAATTCCCATACACTTAGTGAGTGAGTTCATGTTCAAGAATCATGTGCAGAACATACCTTTTAGATAAATTCATCATCAATAAACTTTTCTCAGCTGTGTTCTACAGACAGCAAACTCAATTCCCTTTTAATTTTGTATCAGACCTTAATTCCCTGCACATCTAGGTATGAGATCAGAATACAGGTACAAATACCAAAAGATATTGGCAGGGAGGCATATGACATTCTCACCTATGTGAGACATCTTTCATATTGGGAAAGTGGTCAAGAGACTCCAACTCACATTGCTGTAAATACATCCTCCTTGCCCTTGATCAGTCTTAATGTGTTCTCATAACAGCACACAATTCAACCCATCAAAACAACATACCTTTGAGTACACATAGTTTTTACTGCACTTTTTACTGCAATTGCATGCAGTATAACCACTGTGATATTAAAACAGCAATAAAGATATTTTAATAAAATTTGATGCCTCCATTCTCAGAAAACAAAACAAAACCAAACTAAACCATCCTGGGAGAGGAAGACAACAGAGAGAACAGAGTCAGTATTATCCTTTTTTATGTCTCTTAATTTTAAAAAATATTGCACACAAGTTACACGGGTTGAGATGGGAAATGTACATTTCTGATAGGGATGTCTTTCAAAGCCATCATTGATGAAATGTATAACATGCAATCACAGAATAGTAACTAGTGTACTACCCTTTGGGAAAGGAGACAAGCTGTAAATATGTATGTATGTATATATATATATAAATATACATATATATGTGTGTATTTGTATTTATATGTGCTGCAAATGCTCTAGGCAGCACAGTTGCAGAGGCATCAAATGTGCTGCAAATCCTTTTCTAAGAATTCTCATCAAGTGCCACTGGCTGCAAGGCTCCCTCTGGCATCAGCAGTAATGGGAATTAAAGCACCAAAAATGTTCATTTTAGTATATTAGCATGGCCCTTGCATAAGAGTACCATGCAAATTCCTGAAGCATTCAATATTTTCGGGGCCAGTCCTGGCAGGGCTGTATGTAGAAACATACTCTACAATGCAGCACAAAAATGTTAAAAAATTAGCATAAAAATGTTCATTTTCAGTTCATCTTCTTTATCTGCAAGAATCATAAATCCAAACTACAAAAGCAAAATAGTTTTGCTTCCAAATCACTTCTTGAGAAACAAATTTTCCTTTCTCTTCTACTTCCTCATAAACCCTTTGTTTACTCCAATTTGAAGTAATTTGTGTTACGTGATAGTTGTTCAGAAAATCTTGAAGTATCCAGAGTAGCACATTACATAACAGAGAATAGAGATCAAAGAAATCTTAAACAAAAGGAGGAATAAAAAAAAATCTGTGAAAGGGGGCATATCATGAAAGCAGTTCAACCTCCAGCTTTTAGCAAGCAGAAGAGTGTACAGGAGGAAACAGTAAAATTCAGCTTCATGCCAAGTAGAAATTCTGCCTACCATTTAATCCTCAAAGGACACCATCATCTAGGTGCTAAGCACTCCTGTTGGATCGGTACACAGAAGCAATTACCATCCTTGAAGAGCATGTTACTGAGAGCCTCTCTGTCTTGAAATGATTTCTTTCCGCTTGCAACACAGGAAGCATTTTCCATCCTGATCTGCAGTAACTGACTACCACACACTTCCGTGCATGCTTATAATGCAAAGGCTGGAATGCTGGACAAGAAAAAACAAATTTACCACTGTTGTCCTGAATATGGAGTTACTGAGAGAAGAGTTTGGGCTAGGAAAATGTGATGAAAAGGGCTATCCTTCCAAGTTTGTGTGAGTCCTTCTTTCACAAAGAAAGTAAGGGAAACTTCCAAGCATGTGACATTACAGGAATCTAAGAAGAAGAAAACTATGATTGTGGTTTCAAGGTCATCTCACTGGGAGAAAGGGAGAGTGAGCAACTGAAAACCAGCACTGGGATCCTAGAAGGCAGAAAGGCAGAATGTCCTCCAGACTAAGAAAGGGTGTGTTTGTATATATTAGCACATGGTGCAGCTTTTGCAACCTGTTATTGTGCCTTTGACTTAGTGTGAGAATCACTCCAGATTAGGAAGAGGTCCCAGGTACCTGGATTCACACCACTACATGAACATAAGGTCTGATCCTGCCCTCTGTAAAGAGAGTGACAAAATGCCTGCTGCTCCAAGCACTTGCAAGGGTCTTGAATGTGCACCCTCCCTTACAGAAATGGAGCAAGTGCTGGGCTGCATACTAGGGCTCAGCTTGGCAGATGCTATAGACAAATCAGCTGGGGATGCCACTCACCCTCCATCCCTCCAGGCCTGCCTCCTCACTCTTGCCTCCCAGAACAGGGAGCACAGACAGGTGGCTAATACAACCTAACAGATTTTGATGTTGAGCACTGTGAGGTGGTCATATTGTGATAACAGGAGCTACATAAGGAACTCCAGTATTATTTTGTTTAAATCTAAGGCTTCAGGGTTTTCAAGGGTATTTGTTTTTAGTATCCAAACCTCAGTAAACTCCTGTGTCATAGTAGCATGATGGTAGGACTGCTAAATGAGTAAGAGACCACTGGTCATTTTCTGCTCACTGTGTAGATGTCCAAGCCCTTTTAGCAGTTCAATATTTTGCAGCTTGAACTTCCTCTTTTTTTCCCACTGTCTTGGTCAGTTACAAGTTCTTTGCTCCAAGTGAAATTGACACCAGCAGTCTGCAAACACTAAACTATGCTCTTGTGGCCACAACCAGAATGAACTATGGTTAGTTGCAGGGAGAGAGAGGAGGAAGAAAAAGAAATAAAAAGAACAAGAAAAAGATGAAAAGAAACCAGGAGAGCAGCAGATGAAGAAATGTTCTTTCCAGTTTTGTCCTTCATGACAGTTGGCAGAGCTTTTCAAGCTTACTTTTCTGAAACGAGGGCTACTCCTGGTATCCCCAGAGATGGCTGCTCTCCACTGCTGCTTTCTGGATAGACTCAACTGGCATGTCCCAGTTACAGAGGCCACACTGAACTCTCACTCACTGGTGCTCCTGCTCTGCAGCCATAATGACCATCCCTGCCTTGGACTGTATTTTTGTGTCAGCACTGAGGCTCAGGGACAACCGATCCTTGCTCTCCAAGGAGCTAAAAGGTAAAACGTACTCAGAGAAATACAATTTCCTCTGGCAGTAAAGTACCCATTACAATTTGGAAAACTTTTATCAGAGAAACAATACTTGGTGTTTGGAGGTGGACTGCAGACTGTGTAATTGAGGCTGTCTCATCTTTGCCCTGCAGATACACAGTCTATAATAATTCTTGTGTGGAGTGTGAACTCCCACTTTTTCCAACTTCTCCTACATGGCTGGGTGTCTCTGAAAACCCCTGATGGCAGACATCCACTTTCCTTACTTCTGTGTATCTAAACTGTAGTACGAGAAAAGGTGGCTGGCAAACATTGTAGTGGAGTTTAAGTGCTGCTGTCAGGAAAGGAAAAACACAAACAAGAGGCAAAGATTGGAATGGAAAAGGAGATAAATAATTAACATAACCTGCCACATTTCTGCAAGAGGGACTGTATTTCTCCCTGCTTTTGGCACTGTGAGGCCCATACCGCACGCAATGGCAAATAAATACACCTACAAGGTGCAGGACTAGGATTTTGCATCAGATTTTTCCCACAGCAACAAATGGCTTTCTTGCTGCAGGGGAAGGCAGGAAAGATGGGCTGCAATGCTTAAGAAAAGCTTTTGACTGAGATCTTAATAAACATAAAATGAGCCTCAATGTGGATTTCACACTTTCGAAAATGGAAAGTTTCATGCTTGAGTTTCATTAGTTGAGTATGCTCATCTGTCTAACATACAATGCATGTGGCTGCCAGTGGTCCTGCAGGGTCCTGTTTTGACTCTGTCAGTGTTATTGTAGTGCAACAAGGTGAAAGATACAAGGAAGAAGAAAGTGGCCTATGGCTTCAGAAACATCCTTTTTTTTCTGCAAAAGAATAAGTATGCAAAAACAAAATAGCAAACCATATGCAAAAATAAAATAATAAACAGTATCCCCCAAAAAAAGATTGAATGCTGCAATCTTTTTTTTTTAAATAGTACTTGGAAGCACATGAGGAAGGGAAGGAAAAGGTAAAAGCCAAGAGCACAAATGCAGAAGGAAAGAGGGGTAGACCCGTTAGGAAGGGAAGTGCCACCAGTGAAACATTGGTTTGCTTTCCCTGAGGAACTCTGTGCTCCTGGAAATCCTTAATAAAGATACCAAGTCAGCATGGCCAGCACCTTCACCAACTTAAGGAATCCTGGCTTGGTGGCCAGAGGTCAGCCCTGTTGTTTTGGAGGTACAGTTCTACCCAGAGAGGTGCATAAAGGGATGCAGTCCACAAGCTGTTTCTCCTCCCCTGAAGTGAGACTTTGTGTCAATCCACCATCAGTCATAGGCTGGTCCAAGTCAGTCTGGATAGATGTACAGAAGAGTCAAGGAAGGACATGCAAGAAGACACATCCCTCAGATGGACATGCTTGCCACAGCCCTCTCGTACATGCGTTCCAAGATACGATGGATGCTAGCAAAGCCCGGCCGGTCAGCAGGCAGCTTGCTCCAGCAGAGGCGCATCAGGTTGTAGAGCTCCAGGGGACAATTGTCTGGGCAGGAGAGGACGTTCCCATCCCTCACATAGTAGATGACCTCTTCATGAGCCATCCCATAGTAGGGCTGCATGCCATAGGAGAAGATCTCCCACAGCACCACTCCATAGGCCCACACATCAGATTCTGTGGTGTAACGATTGTAGAAAATGGACTCAGGGGGCATCCAGCGGATGGGGATGGCATCGTTCTCATTTGCTTTGTAGTAGTCAGCTGAATACATGTTCCTTGAAAGACCAAAATCAGCAATTTTGACCACCATGTTCTCCCCCACCAGACAGTTCCTGGTGGCCAAATCCCGATGGACAAATTTGCGCTCAGAGAGGTATGCCATGCCAGCAGCAACCTGCTTGGCAATGCAGAGCTGGCTGGTGCAGCACAGTGCCAGAGGGTTAGGGAGATGAATCCTGGTGTCCAGACTGCTGTGTGCCAGGCTGCAGAGGTTGCGAGGTGAGCGGTCACGCAGGTACTCATTTAGATCACCATAGGCCATGTACTCAAACAGCAGGCACATGGGTTTCCCAACAGCACACACACCTGTAAGAGGATAGATACACTGCACAGGTCATTTGGGTAGCAAAGAGAGTTCTGATGTGCAAAACCCAAAAAAATAAAAAAATACTTTCATAAAAGGGAGACTTCAACAAGGCATGAAGAGCCAGGGAAAAAGGTGGCCATGCTAATACCATCAAGTTTCCATGCACGCATCACACATGCTGTCTCTCTAAAACTCCTTTACCAGGGGTCTAACATTGAGCTATGTTAGACATTGAGTTATGGGAGATGCTAACAAGTCATGCGCTTAACTAATTTTTCTGAAAATTACAGGAAAAATATGCACTTTTAGAGTTAAGAGCCTGATCCTGTTCAAGTTAGCATTAACAGAAATATTGCCTCTTCCCAGGTGCAACTGTAAGGTCATACTTTCAGGAAATAATCTTTATAGTTCTGATCATGCTATTTTGCAATTCTTTTATTTGTTGAAATTATTGTACTAATTATTATAATTATTACTAATACTAACATGTGGAGGCAACATATAGGCAGGAATACTTCAAAGTTATCACAAGGGTTATGTTCAAGGGTTGAGTGGGATACTTGAAATGCAAAGAAACTCCCTCTACAACCCTTCCTGGATATTTCTCTTTTTTTAAACAACTCATGAAAAAAATTTCAGAAATTATCTTTGGCATGAAAGATTTTCAAAAATGAA
The DNA here is from genome assembly GCA_013399695.1 of Formicarius rufipectus. Taxonomy (NCBI): domain Eukaryota; kingdom Metazoa; phylum Chordata; class Aves; order Passeriformes; family Formicariidae; genus Formicarius; species Formicarius rufipectus. Next base: position 388,202 of record VXAU01002829.1, read on the forward strand.
AGAAAGACAAAGAAAAAGCAGACATCAGAAAGGAGACATTTTCCATATCTGATAGATACAGAACCCAGTCCCACTGAAAGGCACATTCTTGGCTCTACATCAGCTGTATTGGTGGGCTGGCATCAGTAGAGGACCACACTTCCACCAGCCTTACTAAGAATAAAGTGACAGGGTAAAAAATATTTGTGTGCCTATCATTACATTGCCAAGCAAAAGCCAACATTGAAAATGTATGCATTTTGCTTTCTTAAGGCCATCATTTAGCAATTGTTGATTCAAGTTATTGTGAAATCTGAAATTCTGGTTGATGACCTAATCTTTGAATCTTTGAGGAAAAACAGACAGCTATTCCCAATGTCATGAAATCAGGATCTGACAATCATGAGAATTTTATGTGAGACATTTGTCATCTAGGCTGTCTTCAAAGATGTAGCTGTTTTCTCTGTTTTCCTATACCTTTGCCCTTTCCTGACCTAAAATGTGTTTACAATAAACACAAAGTTTATTTGTGTTTGGGACATTTCCTGCTTGTCTGTAGCCAAAGTAGCTGTTTTAACCCAGATTTCCCAAAACTGCAGTTTACCTATTTCAAATCTAATTCAACATTACTGAAATAAATTAAGATCACAGCTGCCTGTTCACAGGTATGAGATCTGTATACAACAACATAGAGCAAGATTGCCAGTTGAAGGTGGCCAGCAACACCTACATCAAACAAAAAATGACAATTTACTGCAAGAAAATTTGGTCCACAGCTTTCTTCATGGAAGAATGCCCTATTAGCAAAGTTGCAACAAAAAAAAAGAATCAATAAAGCAGGGTTTCTTTTCAGACGAGAAGGGAATGGAAGAAAGAGACCATTTTTGTGCTTGGGTTTTTTTGTTTGTTCATTTGCTTAATTTTTGTTTCTTTGATACTGGTGAATGTTCAGACATCACAATAGTATGGAAGCCATAAAAGTAACAAGACTGGTGCCTGTGTTTTTTAAGTACCCACAAAATAAATCACAGCTCCAGGCAGTTCATGTCCTCACTGTAAGACATCTATTAAAGTGGAAGTAGAGCTAGGCAGCAAGATGGCCAGCAGTATACTCAATGCAACATGAGGAGGGTTTAATATTATGCACTATCCTGTTAAGACAACAGCATCAGGCATACATTTCATGCATTGTTTCAGCGGACGATTTAGCAGAGCATACATTGGCATATAGAAAAGCTCATGACTTTGCAGGAGGAGTTTTCTCTTGCAAAACAGACCAGCATTGCCATTTGCATTAAGCTCCAGTCACTTCCACCCTCAATAGCCCCACAGAAGATTTGCAGAAGGTGGTACCCTGTACATGGGTGCCCCACTGAGATACCTAAAAGCTTGACGATATTTGGATTGTCAAACTCTGCCATGAGAGCTGCTTCCCTCTGGAAGTCGGCCTGCATATCTGCAGATGCTTCCTCCTTCAGCATTTTCACTGCCACCATTGTGAAAGGCTCATACGGCAGCAAACCTGGGGCTCTGCAAGGAGTGGGAAAGGAGGAAAGCATCAGTGAATGCATGCACACTAACCATAGGTTTCTGTTTCTGACACAAAAGGATAGGATGACAGTTAAAAAGAAAAAGAAAAAAAAAAAGAAAAAAAAAAAAAAAAAAAAAAAAAANAAAAAAGAAGAAGAAAAGGAAAAAAAAAAGGGGGGAGGGGGAAAGGAAAACTTAAAAAGGTGGAAGGCCCCAGTACCAACTAAAGGAGTATTAAAGACCATCCTCACCTATCATACATGTCTGCATTGCATATTACAGAGACATATTAATTTATTCAGGGGGGCCTAAATCCAGTATTAACTTTTTTTGGATAACTGTTCCTTTCGCTTACAGACTCATTACTATGACTGGAAAGGCATAAATAAGTAAAAGGTTGGTAAGCAACAACCGACCCCTAGGTTGAAAGTCACTTCATAAACTTCATGAAGGACAAAATGGACTCTCCAGTCCAAAAAAATCACTTTCAGGGTGTTAAGACTAAGCTTATCAGAGAGAAAAATAAACCTATTTTATATGAAATTGATAAAAGAGTTTCCTTTGTCATAACTGGCACAGTGGTGACTTAGGTACATCTGGCTACTATTAGAGTGAAAGTAGCAATTACAGTAAGCATGTCCCCCCAGGTTTTGTAAGGAAAAAAGCCTTTTGTCACTATTCTCTGTGTGTGTGTGACATATGTGTGCCTGTAATTCAACAAGTTATAAACCCATTAGCTAATTTCAGCTGTGCTGCTGCTGAGGTCCAGAAAACAGTTATTCTCCTGCAAGTTTTGTGGAAACATGACAGGACAGAAGGGACAAAGCACAACTGTCCTCTCTCTAAAGAACAAGGTAATGTGCAAATGCACACATGTCGTGACACTGGTGAATCTTCAGCTAGAGGTTATAGACAAAAATCCATAGGAAACAACTTCCTGGCTTGGAGCAATCACAGACTGATTTACTTATCCACGAGTCACTGCACCTTCAAGTTTATTTAGAAGGGCTTGCCAAAGATTTGGGGTCATCCGTTGCCAAAGAAGAGTAACTTTCCACACTTCAAACATCCATCAGACCTCAGATGTACATTTTGTTGCCCATGCAAACTCTTCCCAGGGGTCCTGCAGCTGAAACAAATTTCTTACAGGTAGCCAGCCAGAGCCCATGGAAAGTTTTGCCCATTTATGTGTCGTATTACTACACCAACCCAACTGCTCCCCTGCTGCTCAAATGCCAGGTTATTTTACTGCTCAGTAGTACCAAGAGGAGACTCCAATTTCCAAAGCAAACTTCCAGTTTCCTTGTCTTCTACTTCAGATGTATGGCAGTTGCAACAGTTGCACTTGGATGTTGAAAATGTCAAATGTCAGCGGATGGCAGGGGGCCCACGAGAAAGGAATCTCACAGCCGATCATAGCTGGAAAACTCAGGCAAGGAAGTCTGTCATACCAGAGAGGATCAGACTCCACACTTGTCTACTACTGCCTCCATTACAGCAAGATGTCTTCCTTTTTTTTCCCCTATGCTGGCAGCAATTTCTAGTCTAGTAGAAGTACCAGCACCTACCAGCTGCTGTCTAACCTCAGCACTAAAGTCAGCAGCAACAGCGTGAAGAAACCAGTAGAGCATTTAAAAGTAAAAATAGGAGAGCTTTTATCTCTTCCAAATGGTCTCACAGATTACCACTCATCACTGACTAACAGACCCGCTGCAGTGCCAAAGCAGGGGCAGGCACAGCTTGGTCTTGCTTGCTTTGGAGAGAGAAACTCACCCCAGGCTGATGTACACTCAACCAACTAACTTTACTGACTCTTGTAGTGTAAACTATCTTAAATGTACTCAAGTGAGATTAAGCTACACAAAGTCTATTATTTGGCCATCAAGCAACAGCAAGAAATTTCACCTTTGGTGACTAGTACTAATTCAGCCTGACCTAGCAGACCTGGGAAACGCACACTAATCTGGCACAGAGACAGAGATTGACTGAAGTCAATCAGACACCTATCAAAGCTGCTCCCTTTGAGGCTCAAAAGACAGTCTATGCACAAATGACTAGAGACACATCTGCTGGGGAGCAATTGGAAACTGTTGCATCTGAGCCAGGAGAATTCAGGTAGAGGGCCAGAAAGTGGAGTGTTTTCTAAAAAATCATTAATTCTCTTCTGAGTCTAGTGGAGACCCACCTTTTTCCCTATCTCTTGGTTAAATTTGTATGTGGCCAGGAGAGTACTCTCAACTGGCAGGGGTTCATTTCGTAGTGCCTCTTTTGGTTTTCAGGGTGGTCGTTGAGTTTTGGAGGTTTGTTGTTAGGATTTTTTTATTTTGTTTTGGGGATTTTTTTGGGGTTTGGTTGATTGGTGAACTGGTTTCTTTGGGGGCTTTGGGGTATTTTAATTAACACCCACACTGTTTTTCAGTAATGTTTGAGATATCAGTTCAAAGAAACACGCTTTGCAGATGGAGAGAACATGAGGATACTTCTGTCAAGAAACTCCAACCTTAGAAACATCCTTGTCTCTTGCAGGAACAACAAGCTCTTCCACTGCAGTGGAGGTCTAATAGTCTGCTAGGAAAGGCTCAACATCCAGGCTTTTACGCAATCCTGGCCTTCAGTCTTAGCCTGAACCATGCAGCTCCAGCTCTGGGAGAAAACTTCTGTGCCGGTCCACACTGAACTGCATAAAGCTTGTGCTCTGGTAGCTTGTGGGGGCAGTGTGGTCCTCCCAGGGACGGAGTCCAGGATGTACTTGGAACAGACCTGAGACAGGCCCTGAATTTTGTTTTAAGCATGGTTACTTCCTCATCCTTTCCAGTGTGAAGCTGTTCCTGGTGAAGACAGCAGCCTTTCAGGAGAAGCTAGTAAATGATAGCCAGACACTTCCTGTCCTAACATGTTGCTTGACCCAGGAGTGAGTAAACACTGAATCAGGACCCACAGCAAGCCAACTGGCAAAGGCATTGCTGGCACTGTGCACAGAGCTGTGTTTACAGGAGAGGGAGAAACATGAGAGCAGGAGAAGTAAGAGTATTGCTAAACTTAGCTCAAGATGCTCATTTAACACACATAGGAAAGTACATTTTATCCATCTGAGATGGAAAGGCAACAATCTGAATGGAGATAGCCTCAGTAACCTGTAGGGATATATAGCTTGTGCTACTAGATCTGCAGTCTGCACTGATCTACCAGCAGTGCACAGAAATGACAATGGCTTCTTAGAAGGAATTAGAATAGTTACAAAGAATTATAAGGCCTTGGAAGAGCTTTTTACAGAACTTTATATTAATAAAAATAAGGAAGTTCCTCAGAAGCTCCTCTCTTGAGCCACAGAGAGCAGGTGTTTCATACAGTATAGTTCTCTCCACTTGGAAAATGCTGGCTAAGATGTGATGCTTTCTTTTTCTCCATCTTTTTTTTTTCTCTCAGCTTCCACTGTCAATACCAAAAAGGTTTAGTTAAAAGAAATTGCAGCCCTGGGATGGATGAAATCTGCATAAAAGGTCTCTCCACTACTTTATTATTTGCTTAATCCAGCACTTTAGCAACATTTGAATGTCCTTTGAGAGTCCTGCTTGATATCTATGAGAGTCATTTCCAGCTCAAAAACGTCTGAGCAGCACTTATATTACATTAAAGCTTCCAGTGCAGGTCCAAAGTGGCACTTGCCAGGAAGACTGTCTGCTCTGCTTGCCCATCACAGTGTGGTGAAGAATCCTGCTGCATGTACTGGAAAATGGTGTACTACAGGGCACATTGAGCACTGTGCCGAGGCTGGGACAAGAGCCGCACTGCTGGCACGCAGTGCCCAAAGCACAGCTGTTGTGCAGTTTCTACAGTTTTGTTCTTGTTTCAAGCTCAGATGCTTTCAGCCATCCAGGCAACAATCAATCACAGGCTAAGCATCTGTGACTTTCCCACTGTGTGCCCTTTGAACTTTGTTATTTTTAGCTCTCTCTGTATTAAACAAAAGTATGCCTGCATTTCTTCCATTAGAAATAACTTATCCCTTCATTAGAAAAATAAATCCATCACAGCTATTGAAACTTTTTCCCAGCTGTAACACATTTAACCTGCTCATAGCTCATTTCCTAGCAGTTATGCTAACAGCATAACTATAAACATTAAAAATATCTGCATTATGACTGCTTTTTGCAGGGAGAGCCCTTTGTCTTAGAAGTCAGTGGAAGCAGTTTCACCAGAAAGATCTTGGCCCATGTTGGTACTCTGATACTTCCCTGGATTTTTTTTGAGGTCATCATACACTACTCCAGCTACAGCTACAAAATCAGCCACATCCCCAAGTTATTAACTGTGAAGGACTGTCCTGAGTAAGCATAGAACTAGACAATCTGTACACTTTCAGGAATTTGTGGATGAGACTTTATGAGGGAACCAGTACAAAGGTTGTCCTGCAGACATTATGGATTCTACCAAGACTAATAAGACATCTTCCATCCACCTCAGTCTAGGAAGGACTGGGTTCATCTTTGGGTTTGTGAATTAAAGATTTTTCACATTTGAAGTGCATGATTTCACCTCCCAAGAGATTTAATGGAACTGGAATATCATCTAATATTTTAAATTTAAAACAGGTAACAGTGGCTGCAAATTCCAGAAATGAAAAGTGAATAACTAAAGGGACACCTTAGAAGCCTAGAATATAAGCAGATTCATGTGTAGGTCTCAAACAACAATAGCCAGATAACTATGGAGCCAACCAAGGATTGTTGTGGCTGAAGAAGGGGGTCATATGGAGGTAGGGCAGCACTCTTTTGAGACAAACACCTTTGTTTTAACTCCTGGAGATAAGCGCAACACAGTACAGCACAGGTGCAGGAATGGGGGGGGGTGGGGCGGGGGGCGGGGCGTGGAATCATGAGCACCAAAGACCCCCAAAGCTCTCCGACCCATTTGCAGAAGAGAAAAGAAGGAAGAAGGTCTAGAAGAATGGACTGTGCATGCTAACTCATTTGTATAGAAGTGAGAAACTTATCTCCAGGGCACAGAAATTTATCTATGAAAAGATACCCCCAGGAAAGCCTGCGTGCATAATCCGTAAGACCCTAAACACCCTATCTGCTGAAATGATGGTGGAGCCAGGCCTGGTGATCTCTCTTTCTTCCTATCTGCCTCTCNCAGAAATGAAAAGTGAATAACTAAAGGGACACCTTAGAAGCCTAGAATATAAGCAGATTCATGTGTAGGTCTCAAACAACAATAGCCAGATAACTATGGAGCCAACCAAGGATTGTTGTGGCTGAAGAAGGGGGTCATATGGAGGTAGGGCAGCACTCTTTTGAGACAAACACCTTTGTTTTAACTCCTGGAGATAAGCGCAACACAGTACAGCACAGGTGCAGGAATGGGGGGGGGTGGGGCGGGGGGCGGGGCGTGGAATCATGAGCACCAAAGACCCCCAAAGCTCTCCGACCCATTTGCAGAAGAGAAAAGAAGGAAGAAGGTCTAGAAGAATGGACTGTGCATGCTAACTCATTTGTATAGAAGTGAGAAACTTATCTCCAGGGCACAGAAATTTATCTATGAAAAGATACCCCCAGGAAAGCCTGCGTGCATAATCCGTAAGACCCTAAACACCCTATCTGCTGAAATGATGGTGGAGCCAGGCCTGGTGATCTCTCTTTCTTCCTATCTGCCTCTCTTCCCCTCTGTAATCCATCTCTCTCTCTCTCATTCCCTTCTTTTCCACACTACTCCTTTATTAACTCACTGTCGCCGTCCGAGCATGCTCAGCCATGGCAAAATGAACCTCAGGAGTAAAGGGGGTGGGGCCAGTTCCGCGCACACTGTGCCTCACCTAAAAAATCCATTGCGCAATGCCAAATCTTTGTTCGCGAAGTCTAACCAACAACAACTCCTTTATTCAAAACCCACCATTGTATGCATATGCAGAAGGTCATGGAGCATAACTTACCAATTTCCATGCCAGGTGTGTAATATACTAATAACTTGTAAGCTTTTGTGGAGCCTCTGACTTTTGTTGTTCTTTTCAACCACAAGCATCTACAAATCATAGTTGTGCCCTTCCCCTTAAAATTGAGACACCACAGACATACACACACAAAAAAACCAACCAAACCTATTGGCCTAGGTTGGGTTAGTTTTCCGGGCATTTTTCGTTTTGTTTCATTTGACTTTGTCACTGAAACAAACTGAAATTGAGTCAGGATCGAACTGTAACATAACACTTTGCCTTCTGTGGTAATTACTGTCCAGGGTTGGTGTTACAATGGAGGTCACTACACACAATTTGCAAATAATGGGAAATACAAGTATTTCACATGTCATATGTCACAGGCAATACTCTTGGCAAAAGCAATGATGATAAATTTAGCTAAACTTTCACAGGACACTTGGGTATGTGAGTAAAGCATTAGACCTACTAAAGAGTAGAACAAGAGAGTCATTTGTGACAAAAGTTTAACCAGTATCAACAGACAGTAGAAGACAACAGAAACAATAATTCAAGACTGAGTGTACCATTTGGTACACATGCATTTGATTTTGGTTTGAGTGAAAGAATGAGTAAATGAAAGATTTCCCGTGCCAATTTGTAACAGGTGCCTCTAGATAAAAAGGACTCCCATAAGACTGCTTACCTGGCTTGGAAGACTCTCCCAAATGCACCTTCCCCAATATCTCTCACATATTCAATATTGTTCCTAGGATACTCCAGGCTAAGCAATTTTGGATTGAGGAGAAGAGGCATGCGCTGGTACATTGGGTTGGGGTGCAGCCTGTCCAGGAGTAGTTCAGACGGCAGAGTGGTGAGTGTTGGTGTCTCGGACTCTCTGAAACAGTGGAGTGATTTTTGGTCAATGTGTGCACAGCCTTCAACCAGGACATAACTAGCTGCCTCTTCTCCTGGGCTTATTTCTTCCAGGATGGAAAGGGAAGGTGTAGCAGAGCCTTGCATAAAGGTGTCATGCAATGATCCCACTCACCAGGCCACCTTCTGCTCTGGTGTAGGAGTTCTCCAGACCTTGCACTGGGCTGCAACAAGGAAAGAGAGGGCTGCTCCTCCCTATCAGGCATTGGCAGGACTTTGCTCTCAGAAACAGGCAAGCCCTCTTTCAAAGAAGTATTTCATGCATTGAAGTAAGTCCCAAGCTTTACCGTTTTTTGGTTTTCCACTGTTTTCGGTGACGGCAGCAAATGAGGACAACGACACTGAAGATCACAACCAGAGCAAAGCTGGAGATAATTGAGATGATGACAGTCATGGAGTACGTAGGGGAAAAAGGAGGAGCAGGGGGGAGATTTAGAGTCTCTCCATTTGGTTTTGTTGTTCCTAGTGATAACAATTCTGTAATGTAAAAAAAATCAAAGGGTTATGCCTTTGCTAGTTTATAGAGCTTTCTATAAGAGGAATTTATGGAGTCAATCTGGTGTCCTGGGAAGTAGAGATATTATCAATACAGCTATATGACCACATGAGAATGCCATACTGGGGAAGCTTGGTTTTCAGGAAGTAAAACCCGTTTTTCTTGCCAAATATGAAAATCCAGTATCTGGTAAAGACCAAGAAGCAGTTCCCATTAAGCTGGGAACACAGCTCATGGAATGTTTGTAGGAGTTACAGGTGGGAGATCACATTTGATGGTCTCAACAGTATTCAAATATAGTTATGTCTGCAGTAGAAAAGATCAATGGCCTACAATGTGAACCACAATGTATCATGCGTCCTAAAAGGAATCTGCAGGGAGGAGTGTAAAACCAAGTGCACAGTGATACTTTCCTGAAATACCCCCTTATCTCCAATAATTTGCATCTCAATGTCTTTATGGGTTAAATAAGAAAAACTAGTTTAAAACACACTTGGCTGTGCCATTGGGGGAAAAAAATCACATAGTTACCTGCTGAGTACTTTCTGAGACATTCTAGAAAATGCTACTCTGTACATGCAATGATTGAGAACAGAAGAAAATTAAACTCTTCTTTCTAAGGCCAGCTAAACTGAAAATGACATGTTCAGTTATATCCACGAAACCCCTTTCCTGTGAAAGAAGAACTGTCATATTTCCAAGCACTGAGATCCAGAAACTGTGAAACTTCAATGAAATATCTTTCAAATATTGCTCTATTCTTTGAACAAAAAATAACAGAAACAGTTTCAACATCAGAGAGACAAGAGGTTTCCATCTTTTTCATACTTCTTTTTAGTTAAAATTTGCTTTTATATTATTGGGAGGAAAAAAAGTCAAGCAACACAAAACAACTTTGGTAAAGACTCAAAAGCCTACCTTCAAAATGCAATGTGGCAAATCCATTTTTCAGAATACCAAAGACAATCTTATTCCATCCTTTGTCATTTATATAATCTAGGGCAAGGTGCTCAATTTATCATAATTTTCTCCTCTTTAAGGGTCAAGTTATACATTCTGGTCAAAGATGCTGAATGAATCTATGAGACCTAGAACTAGCTGAATCCAGAAGGCAGAACAGATTGGTATACCCACGGTGCAAACACTTCGCATGGCCCTGAAATAACCACAGTGGCAGATATCATAAATTGCAGTTGCCTACCATCTTCACAGGGAGATACACTGCAGTATTCCCAGGTCACAGCTGGGTCCCTTGTGTAGCACCAGGGACGTTCGTTCTCTCCTCCTGGATTGCGGCAGTAGTTCTCAGCGTCAGACAGCTCAGGAAAAACCTGAGGAGTCCTCCTGTGCAAGTGGGGAGCCTTGAGGGAGGAAGCAAATTGGATTAATGTTTAAGCATAATTTTTCCTGACATTTTTAATAAAATAAAAGCAAATAAAACACATGAGTGAAGAAAGACAGAGCCTTTCTTGAAACAGCCTGCAAGAATGACAGAGAATGCATCTTGCCACAGGAATGGGAACTTACAGATTGAAATGTGATGAGGTTGAGAAACCACAGTGAAATCAAGAATGAAGGCAACCTGTACCCTGTACAGCCCTTCCACTGAGTCTGGGCTGCCTGGCTCTGGGAAACACTGATACTCACCTGGTCACTCCACTTCTGGCAGGGAATGCCGGAGACTGTGACATTGGTCCAGCCCTGGTAAAACTGGCCATTGCCACTGTAGCAAGTCCCTGTGAGGGAAAAAAAAAAACACCAAAAAAACACGGGGTCAAGGCATCTCGGATCATGTCCTGCTGCAAGAACTAACAGAAATAAATGTCATACCCCTACACTGGAGCATGTGACAACTAGCATCAGATCTGAAGCACATAATGGGACAAGACAACAGCAGGCCAGGTACTGCTAAGCCTCTTGTTTACACTTAAATGGATTTTGATCTCAATACATAAGACCAAATCAGTTGAACTTCAAAGAGGAAACTGGAGCTCTTTCAGATTGAGGAAATAGGCCATATGCCTGTGATGGTTGATCTGCAATCACATCATGCACAGCACTTCCATGCAGAAAGGGCAGGCAGAACCACACCAAACCCACTCAGGTGAAAACAAATCAGAAAGCAAATTACAGCATTAGTTCCATGATTCACGGTCTGCACTCTTACAGGGGCACTAATAGGAATACATCCATGTTCCTCATGTAGGTAGCAGAGGGCTGGGATTCATAAAGTCCCACTGTGGTATCTCTACTCCTGCTTCTGTACAGTGCTTGTCCACTTTGAATATTTGGAAACAGTCTGTAGTTTCCTGCATGTGTGTAAATCATACACTGTAGGCAACTATGATTTGAAGGAATTATATCAGTATTGTTATAGTTCAGAATCTAATGGAATTTTTCTTTCCCCACCCTCAGAATGAGGAGCGAATTGTCCTAGCCCAGGCCATTTGTCTCTAACAAAAGAGGCAAGAGTACCAGTAATTTAGGGTGGGGGAGAAGGGCACACTGAGTTTTTTTTGGGAGTCGGCAGCGAGAGACAGCGGAGAGAGAAACCCCTGAGTTTTGGGTTTCTTTCTTGCCTTTCCTGCTGCTTCCCTTTCCCATACCTGGATTACAAAGCTTTGATTTTTGGGATTGTTTGTTGACTTTTGCCCAAGAGAGAGAGAGAGACAGAGACGACATCACTAGCCGGGGGGGCCCTTACATCGGGCCTTCTGTGAGGGAGCCAGCGGCGGCCATCCTAGACGTGGGAGAACTTTTACATCGGAAACCCCAGCCTAAAGGCCAGCAGACCACTAGCCGAGCCTTTCGGAGGGACACACTGGAGCTTTTCTTCCCATCCACATCCCCCCCCCCGGGGGCATCCCAGCATCGATCACTCGTATCGTCGCTTGCTGCCCGTGGATACCACTGAGCCCGGCAGGGACAGACTCTGTATGTGTTTGTGTGTTTGTGGGGGGTTTTGATCCAGGAGTTTTTATTCGTTCTGTCTTAGTTGTTCTGTTTTCTGTTGAATTTATATATATATATATCTCATAGCTAGGAACTGTTATCCTTCCATTTATCATACCTTAATTAAATTTTGTTTTGAAATTAAAGGAGACTTGTCCCTCTACTTTAGTTATAAATTTTCTAAGTTCTCTAAACTTAGACAAGTATAAAACCAATGTTCTTTCTAATGAAGAATGTTTCCATACACAATGCTTGCTGCAGCTGCAGAAAAATTAAGCAGAAAAACTTGAGAGGATTTTACTACAGGAGTATGCATAAATGTAGATACCACCTGTCTTCATAGGAGAGTTTAATGCACACTAGCAAATCAAGGAAGGAGGACAGTATAGGAGATGCAGCCTTACACACTTCAACACACAGTAGCTAATCTTTCATAAACTTGGCTGAGCAGAGGCCCACATTCTGATTGTTGGCATGCATTAGGGTCCACTGCATTGCTAACCCTGTTAGACAAACTAACAAGCCAGCAAATACTGTTGTCATAATTTCATTTCCTATTACATTCGTAAATTTGCAACTCAGGGGAAAAAAAAAATCCACAAGAGGAAACCTGATGTGTTCTAAAATAATGGGGTTTTTTAAGCAAATATTTTTCAGCTCCATGAAATCTCTTTAAAAGTTTTGATCTAAATTTGAGACAAGGCTATGTGTTTTAATTTATCCCTGCAGATTGCCCTGTTTGTTCTGTAGAAGATCCACAGTTAATGCACCAGGATGACTATCTGCTCTTTCGTTGTTGAATCACCCATTGCACTCAGGATTGCAGTTATGTTTTGTTATAGACCCTTAGCTTTCTGAAGTTTCACCAGGCAGCAGGTGCTACACAAGTAGGTAGAAAAAACACCATTAATGTGTTTTATCCAGGTGAGTGAGCTTAAGCAAAGGACCAAGTTCCTGTTACCCAAACTCAGTATAGGAATGACTGTGGACTTCATGAGAACCCTTAAACCCATCATAAATATGAAGGAAAATACTCTAATTAGATGTCCTTGACTGATATGTAAATACCACTTATGACTCACATCTGCAACAAGCTAGCAGCCCCCACATGACATAGCTCTGCAGAGGTGTAAAATCTTGTTAAGCTGCCCTAGTACATACTTGTGTGCCTGAGACCAGCATTTTACATATCTCACATTCAAAGGCAAGGAAAGCAGTGCCTGAAAGATGCCTCAGGATGGAACTGGTAATGAACATGAAAAAGATTTCTGCACAGATCTGAAATAAATGTCAGTGTGACACCTTAGAGGATCAATGTGGAGAGTTTTAGGGTTAACAAAAACATTAAGGAATAATCCCTGAGTCCTACATACTCTGGAAAATGCAGATGCTTTCTTAGATGGTCTTGCTACAATGAAGACAGAAGGAATAGTACAGGTGGTCAAAACGGGTTTTAATGACTGATTTGATTGCAGGCTAGAAGACAGTTTGGTTCATATTCCCCAAAACTTTGTGCACACAATAGTAAAAATTTACTAAAGCAAAAAAGAAGGGGCAATTTTACTAAAATTTTAATGTTATGTCTTCCTGATTCACGATTTAATATTGCAGATCTGTGCAATGCCATTCTGGGAAAATGCTGTGAAAGCCAAACAAAAAGGTCATGCATTTACACAGCAGACAGAGGCTATCTCCTGAACTTGCAAACTTCTAAGGGGAGGCTGAAGCCATCCCATGAATGCACCACTCATTTGCTGGCACCCCTCTCTTGTGGTCCTTCCACCAGGGAGGGAATGGCTGCACCTGCAGGTTGTAGGCATTAGGCAGTGATGCTGGAGTTCCCACAGGGTGCTGAAGCCTTTGTCTTCCAAGTATGCAGCACTGGGCACCTAAGGCTTGGGTGGTCAGATGGAGGCAATGTCTTTCCATGAAAGAATAGTCTCCAAAATTCTTTATGTCACTCTTTTTTTTTTTTTAACTTTCTCCATGCAGAAGGGGCCTACCACTGCCAGATCTGCAGATCTCACCTGCTTATGCTTAGAAGCATGACAGGACAGAAATTCTTCCTTTACCAATGGGGCAAGTTCAATGCCTGAGCTTAAAACTGCCATTACATGTCAGTGGAAGTGCTGGATGCATTTCAGCCACGACCAGCAGCAGGACAGGAGGCTGACAGAAGTCAGACCAGCACCACAGGAGGTGTCTGGGTCTCAACACTGGTCATGTGGAGTCACACAAGAAACAGCCAGACTTCAGAGATGGTTTGAGGGAAGTGCTAGGACCTTTTGGGTACTAAAGTCGTGCAAGGCCAGCCTGACATAGGTAACCCAGTGGGTAACAGCATATCAGGCTGGGATAACCTCAATAGCATTATCAGAAATATCAAAGATGGGTAAAGGAGAACTAGAAAAAATTGGTAGAAAGAAAAGGAGACATCTGGAGGAGAGGGTAGCACCTAACACCACCATGCCACTCCCATCATCTTCAGAAGTTACCAGCCCACATTTTCCCCAGCCTCTGAGGAGCTGGAAATGTGTTTCCCCATGCCTTGGGTGTGGAAGCTCAAACATTCCCTAGTAATCACATTAATTCAGTCAGCTAGGACCAGAGAAAAACACAAAAATACTGTGCAAATTGCATCTTCAATGAAAAGTATCATGTCCACCTCAAAAATATAGAGCCTGGAGCAGTCTACTTACTGGTTATATTCTCCTTCTTAAAATCTGTAAAAAGACAAGACAAGATGTAAGGAGGGATTGTCCAGGATGTGATATAACTGGTTGCTTACTTAGGAGCATGCTGCAGGAAAAGGTTCTCACCCTAGCAGTGCTGACACAGTTTGTTTCTTTGCAAAGGCACCTGAATGGTAATTCTGCTGTCATTAAGACTGTCTTTTGAGATTGTTATGATCTTTTCAATAACAATCCAGGCTTTATTTACTTCAGGGATTTTTCCCACATCCCAAGGACGAGACAGGCAAACACCCAGTGCATCTGTCACAATTTCATGCACAGGTGCTGACAGGATTGTACTCATCATTGGCTTTTACTTCAGCTGTAACTTATGAATCTCATCTTTCCTACCTCCCTTACCAAGAACACAGCTCTCCAGACAACGGGCAGCATGTGCCGCCTTACCAAAGAAAGGGATGCGGGTGCAGGAGCTGGGATCCTCGTGCAGGCTGGGCAACCTCTTGCATTCAGGAAGAGTGAGTAGCATCAGTCCTGGCTTGTAAATCCCCTTCTGAGAATTTTCCTCCATTGAGCGCAGTTCCTTAAAGCAGTAGAGATCCTTTACAGCAAGGCAATTCTCTCTACATTATTTTGCAAAAAACAGTGAAATACAGCAGTCAATGATAACATTGATAACAATAGCTGCACTTAGCAGTGATGTGCAGGGGTTATGCAGGCTGACAGAAATCCATTAATGGCGTAACACTTCTTTAAAGCCAGTCTGTCTGACTCATAAACCATAAAGGAAACTATGAAATGTAAGAGCTTCCTTTTATGAAAGAAACAAAGCTACATTTTTAATGAAGCAGAGTTATGCTCAAGACATAACACACATCACAGTCTATGAGAAGTTCATTCCCATCTTTGCCTACAGATTTTTTGATGTTTTCTACTAAAAAACATCATGGAATCATAGAATGGCTTGGGTTGGAAGAGACCTTAAAGATTATTTATATCAAATTCCCTGCCATGGGCAAGAACACCTTCCACTAGATGAGATTGCTCTCAGCCCCATCCAACATGGCCTTGAACACTTCCAGGGATAAGGCATCACAACTTCTCTGTGCAACCTGTTCTGGTGCCTCACTACCCTCACAATAAAGAATTTCTACATAATTCCTACTGCAAACCTACTCTCTTCCAGTCTGAAAACATTTCACCTTGTCCTGTCATTATATGCTCTTGTAAATAGTCTCTCTCATGTATGAAGTTAGAATTTTTAAGTACATTCTGAAAATCTCACCTGTATTCTCTTAATTATACATTAACATGTCATCTATTAAAAGTAAGACATGATCTGCAATTTTTAATCTTCTTAAATTAGATATTTGCCTGTATTTTTAATGTCACAGAATCACTCATTCAAATGTCTTCATTTCTCCAAAGACTTTCAAACCCTTTTTTCTCTGTCACTTGTCTGTGGCAAAAGCTTTCGAGTGCCTGGTAAAAGAGACACCTGTCTCCCACCTAATGTATTACCCCCCTAATGATGTGAAACATTCACTGACAGGAAGTGCTTTGGATGTTTAAATGGGTCTTAGATGAGAAACTGTTTGTGAAGAAGGGCAAGGCAAAAATATCTGCTTTAGAAAAAAAGAAAAAAAAAAAAAGCACCATAATAGAAAGTTTGTGGATTTGTTGCATTAGTCAATTTATCACTGATTATTTATTTATGTAGTCATTCTTGAGAGCCTGAGTTGCAAAAGTAGCTTTGAGGTCATGTGCAGAGACTACTTCTACTGAGTTCAGCTGAAGTCCACAGATCCACAACTTTTCCAACCATCACATAGCAATGCAGAAAGGCAGAAAGGTAGTGCTGGGGTCTGTGATGAAGGATTTTGCCAAATTCATCATCTGATGCAATCTCTCTAATTATACAACAGTTTTGGCAAGAGCCGATGGCCATAACAGTCAGTAATGACTTTTGACACTATGAACCCTCTAAAGCACCTGAAGGATGCAGGATATTGGGAATTCTGTCAAGGCAACAACTTTTCTGCAACAGTAATGGATGTCCTTCAACTCTGCAGGCTGAAGTCATCAAAGCTCAGCTGCTCTTGCCTGGTTTTAGCCTGTGCTGGTTTATTCTTCCCTCACTTCCATGGAAACCAGAATGCAGCCAGATGGCATAATGTATCTTTTTTATGTTAAACAATATATGGAACAGGAATGACCTTCTGAAGTAAAGAAATGCTTAGATAGGGAAATAAGAAAAACTTGCATTTGAAGCACTGGCTGAGACTTGGAAGATCTGAATTGCATTAGCCCTGTTCACTCATGGAGCTTGAGCATTCTTAAATAAGCCCTTTATTCAGTGTTCAATCACAAAACATGAAAGACCATTCCTCTACAATGCTGTCTGCTCTGGCATTAAAGGAAGGTTATCTTCACCACAACACCACCCTGGAAGCATGGTAAGTCAGCCAGAGGGAGGGATGGTCAGCCTCCTCTAGCTGGGTTCATACCACTGTTGTAACACTTAATGCTGAGCAGCAAGAGCTGGATGAGATCATATGCAAAGATTACTTTGGATTATTATTAGAAATTTCATGTCATGTAAATGACAGATGGACAAAGAACAGTTAATGGCAGAAGAGAATAAGTGTGCCAGTAGTGATTTTAGGGACCACAAGAGACTATTAAAGAGCAGGTGGAGACACATAGGCCCAAACAAAGTGAGATATTTTCCAACACAAGACTGTTCCCTGCAGCCTGGCCACTTGATTTCAGCAGTGATTGAAACAGAAATTGAGGATGTTTCTCTTGCTATCACAATAGCTGCCTGTGGCAAAAGGAAGATGTAATCAAGAATTATTAAATGAGACATCACTTTCCTTAAAAATTCTCATTTTCATCAATTTGCATCTTAATTTACATGAAATGAATTTTTTCCCTTCATTTTTCTGTTTCATTTCATCTTCTTTTATCCTTGATCACTTTAATAAAAGCTTTACTTTTTTACAGTTGTTATTCTCGTTAGCTGGCTTCCAAACCAAAATGAACATTAAAAAAATGACATGGAGTGGTGCAGAGAATCAATAACAATACAAAAACTCATGAAAGTATGTCAAGGGAAACATGCATCTCAAAAAGTGAGAGAATTCTCCTATCTCTGAGACAGTTAAATTCTTACTCAAGAATTACTATAGCTGAAATCTTGTGTAGTCCAGCCAGTTTCTGCAGAGAGGTATGAAGTTGTCGGTTAAAAGTAGTTAGGATAATTGGAAAGTAACCAAGGCCATGTGAGATGTGTTAAAAGAGCCCCTAGACCTCTCTCAGCTGTTCAGAAGTACATGTCAGATGTTTCAGTCATCAAAAGGAGTACTGGGCTAGGGTTTTGGAGGAACTGCTGTCCTGCTGATGTGTACTGGGAACAAGAATTGAAAAGGATGCTCTTACAAGGCTTTTGTTATGAAGGCTTAATTAAAATAGGAGGCAGGGTAGGGGGCAATAACTAAAAACCCCCAACATTCATTCATGAATTTGAAGAAAGATGATGCCAGGCAAGTCCATTAACATTTAGACATATTTTCAAACGCTATACCTGTTAGCTGAAGTGCAGATTTTTCTTGATTTATATCACTCTGACTTTAGAATTCCCCCAGAAATCCAGGCCTTCTGTCAATCGTCATGAGTTCTGGTCCAGCAGGACCACTTTTTTGTAGGGATAAATGAAGTAAAGCCCTGATATAACTGAAATGCCTTGTGGAGTACCATGCAAAATCCTTAGCTGACAAATGTGCTGTGCATGTGTTCTTGAAATATAAATACTGACATACATCTAGAAAAATGGGAGAGATCATGTACTTAAGGGCATGATGACAAAAAGCAGAATAAGGAGGTGGCAGGGAGTCTGCCAGCAAAAAGCAAGTTGCAGTACTTGGCTTCTTCACTTCATTTGAAACACTTCATTTGAAGCTTATGTGCCACCACTGTGTTGATGGTGGAATTCTGAATATCATAGGTGACAAATAGAAAATTGACTGTATAGTCAAGCTTCATTCTGGGATTTTCCTCTGTGCCTTTGTTTTAGAGATATTAAATGAGGAGCAACCAGAAAGGTGCAGATTACAAAAACAACATGCTTCTACTGTCCTAAAAAGCCACTATACAACTGGAAAAATGATTGCCAGTAGACCATATCTAGCCGAAGTCCAGCTGGCATTATGCTTGCCATGTCTGCAGAGAAGACTTGTATTTTAGTTGAGACATTAGTGTTGGAGCTGCTCTTCCAATAAACCCAGATCTGAATAAAGTTTTAAAATATGTTTCAGGGAAGACAAGAACAAAGCACTGCACTTCAGGCCTGGATGTCAGCTGTCCAAATGTGAAATGGGTAATGGCTAGTCCTCCAGGGAGCGAATATACTAAGAAAAAAGGAAGTCTCCTCCTGAACTGCCTATGTGGGGCTGTCCTTGGCAATTAGAACTCCATTATAGTTAACAAGAACAGAACCTGGACCATTCAGAAAATCAAGAACTATGTGCAGTGCTTGGAAAAACCAGTTTTGTTCTAGTCAAAGAACCTGGGAAAGATTTAAAATCTCAATGCAAAGAGGAAGGGAAGAAATTCGCCTCTGTGGCCTTGGTGCGAGGAGAAGGAACAACATGGACTTCTCAGGAGGTTGCATGGGCAGGGAGCAGTGTCTCTGCCGCTGCGATATGTGTACAAATACCTGTCAGCAGTGGATTAGTGAGAGATGCTTTGGACTCCTCAGGGTCCCTGCCAGCCCAGTTTCAATGGACATTTCTCTGCATACTGAAGGATACAAGAGCCAAATTGGAGTTTTGGTTTAGCAGGTACAATTACACTGGCAGTGTCTCTGATTTCATCTTTTTTTTTGTTTAATCTTTGTCATAGTGGAAAGTGCTAAATGATTGCCTGAGCCAGATTAGTTGCACACATTTGGGGCCATATTTAGTCAAAATTTCAAATAAGCAGTTACTTTTGATACTAATAAGCATATACTGACCTAGTAAGATTTAACTGATAACAATATGTTAATTATATAAACCAATTATGTCATTCAAATGGATACTTATTTTCAACATTGTCTGCTAAATGCCTGATATAATACAAAGGTCTGGGCCTGGAATTCAGTCCACACCCTAGCAATGAGCACAGAGACAGCTGAATCAGTCATCTCTGTGTGTACAGAGAAGAACGAAAACGGAAAACTTTTGCAAACCTTAAGGGTCTAACTACACTTAATGCTACTGCAAGCCTGGACAATCCTCTGCTGCCTACATATTCCCATGAAACAAAAGTGAAATATGAGCATTTTTTTCTTCATTTACCTGCACACTGGTTTTGGAGCTGGCCCAGCTCCCGAGGGATTGCACTCCTGGAAGATGTAGTTACACAGCAGAGACTCAGCAGCCGGTTGGCAGAATGAACTCACCATTTTCAGTTCAGTCCAGGCAGTGTGCACAAGCAGCTCTTGGGTCTCCTCTGGGTCAGCATAGGAGGAGTTGAAGAAAACAAGAGCATTCTTCGCCAAGATAGCACTACACACCTCACCTCTGTAGGTGCTGCAGTAACCTGCATCACCCTTATACAGGTTGCTGTTGAGGACAAGAGCATACACACACAGAGTAAGCTCACTGCCCTAAAATGCTGCAGATTCACAATGCCTGTGCTCTGTTTCTAAATAAAATTGAATGTGTAAGACTAACAGAGGGCAGAGGAAATGGTAAGCAGTTATAACCACTAAAACCAGCTAGTGTATATCAAAAATGAAACTTCTGCAAAGTACCCTGGTGTGAGCCCTGGTGAGCTCCAGGGATGAGAATCCGTCCAAGTGTTCTTAACATTATAAGTGAGCAAAAGACTGACCGATTATACACAACCATGACCTAGCATGGCCCCTCACCCTGGCCCCAGATCCTAAGGGAAAAAAAAATTATTTTCCCTGCAGTAGGCATCAGCCATGCTGCTTCTGCAGCCCTGTGATAACTCAGGATTTTTTGCTCTACTGTCTAACAACAGTTTAATTTAGGATGGACTCAATCAGCAGGAGCCCTTTAAGTCCAACACAACATGTTTCAGGGGATTTTTCACAAGGTCAGACCAAGCTCCTGCCTGCCACTCCTCAGCTCCTGCACCCCTCCCGACCCAGCCTCACTTCCTCGCATGTTTAGGTGGGAGACACAGAGGAGGAAGGCACAAGCCTCTGCGTTTTTGTTCCTGGTTCTTTCCTGCAAGGTCCAGCTCCTCCTCTCTTCAGCATATCTGCCACTTTGCAGACTCCTGCCGCAAAGCATAGAGACAGAGCTATGCAGGAGCAATAGAAAGCACAGTAATGTCAGCTTCTTTGAGGGTCATTTATTTATCTTTCCTGTAGTTTTCACATCTAGAAGTAGATCCTTCCCTTTTTCACCGTGGCCATCAAAAGGAAGCAGCAGGGCAAGGGCGATGCACAGGTCAGCTGTAGCTCCCATAGTCATCCAATAGCAGCAAGATCTGCAAGTGAGGAGGTGCCCTCTGCCTAGGCAGCCTGTGGGATGCAGTGTCCTTGGTGTGGGAGAGAAACCTCGGACAACAGACCCCCTGTGTGGGGGGGATGGCCAAATCAGGGGAGGGAGGAGGGTGGGGTGCAGCTGTCCCCATTGCTCATTCGGTCAGTGTAACTGGGGTCAGGGAGTTCTATTCACAACATGCCAACCATTTGGACTAGTCAACAGGGCTGTTTGTATCTTTGCCTTTTATTTCATTCCCTTCCCCAAATAATCACCCATTGTTAACTCTGGAGTTTCTTGACGGTTTTTCTTCAGAAAGCTGGAGGTACATGGACAAGGGATTACACAGTATGCTCATATTTCTGCTTTTCAGATGTGCTCTTTTCAGATGACACTCCTTGGCCCTGTTTTAGCTGATAGACTTTGGATTTGTGTGGGGATTTTCCTTAAATTAAATTTTTTTCTATTTCACTTTGGCTAAAAAAACACTGGAAGGCAGCTATCGCTTGAGGTGTTACCAATATGGCAATGTTGCTCTGAGACCCTGCATCATCCCAGGCTCCATGGACATGCCATCACATGACACAGGCGTCCCCCAGCATGCTGTACCAGGCTCACAGCCTGTGACACCTCCCTGGCGCACAGCACGTTTTCCAAAAGTAATGCACTTCTCCCCAGTATGATGCTAGGACTGTTCTTAGCATGCAGAGGTCATATTATTTATATTTTCCTGATGATGTCCGTTGTGCTTAACCTGAAAGCTGCATCCTTCCTGTGCCCAAGAGGCAAAAGCAGGGACAGGCATGCATGGGGCTACTGTACAGCTGACTTCAGTGGGCTGCAGAAGCATCCTGACAAGAGCCACCAGTGTTAATACTGTATTCCTTTGCTTTTCTAAAAAATGCAGGGAGATACAGACCAAGTTGTGATGGAGAAGCAGCAACAATGTCTTTCTCACAATGCCATGTCACAGAAAGGGAATTCTGTGCAGTGAATGTTGAGAATCTCTGTGGGACAGAAGGGCTGAGCATTCGATCACTGTTTCCATGCCTGTCACACCTGCACAGGTGCATATGTAAGGCATAAATCTGCCATCATCACTGGGTGGTCACTTAATAATTTACAGACTTCCCAAATCAACCTAGAAAGCCCCTGTGATGGAGGCAATGGCCTTTACAGGGAGCCTGTGTCAGCAGACTGGCAAAGCCATTTGCTCAGACTTTCTCAGACCCTGCTCTTTTCTCTGAGGACCAAAATCTCCCGGCCCAACTCCCAGGCTAACCCTCTCATCTTCCTTCCAGACTGTCTGCCAGTGCAGCATGTAGAAATTTAGTGAAAAGGAAAATATGGCTAAATTGTTCGGTACTCAAAAAATTACTATGCAGAAGTGCATTTCTCATCACATATAAGTGGCTTTACCCATCCATATCTGTTTGGAACAAACCTAAACTTCTCCAGCCCTAACCTGGTCATCACCAAATCAAATACATCTACTGACTGTGTACAGGAGTTTAGCTTGCAGTTAAGCTTTGCCAAGTAAATTTATAAGGTCAAGTGAAGGTGTGGATCTGTAACTGTGAACAGAATTTAGTCCTGAATATTCTACCCACTACCGTACTTCAAACACCCTTACTGTTCTATGATCCACTGTTTGCTTGATTCAAAATCATCCTTATCTACTCTGCCTCCATAAAGGAGCTCAGTGTTCCCTTTAGGTGAACCTCATCTGTGTGACCAGCGTCCAGAAATCCTCTCTCTTCATTTAAGCCAAGTTAAGCAAATCCCCTTGATTCATCATTTTTCTTTTCTACGGTCCAGAAAAAAACCTTCACAAACCAACAGAAAGTCAGTCTTACCTCCACTCTGCTGAGAGGCACCAGATCCAGGAATTGTGATGAACCATGAGAAAGAAATGGAAAATATATCAGTGACACTTCATTGCTCCCTCTAAGATGTGTAAGTTAAGATTTCTGTGCTAGGAAATTTGTCTGAGAACAGTAAACTTTATGAAAAAAAATGCACCTAAATTATGGCCTTCTTTTTGATCCCTTCTTATGAGGAATAAATGCAGGGCAACACTGGATGCTGTAAAGTGAGAGGAGATGAAGAGGAGGAAGTGGATTGTTGACTGCATTTGCAGGCTGAGGTGGACTGTTGCATCCTAAACCTACATTTTGACCCTGATCCTTTGGGTCTTAGATAACCAGCAGGTGGCATTCTCTGTTTAAACCACCCGTGTATCCAACTACTTCTGGCAGCAGCTATAACAGGTATGAGAAACCAGGGCTGGAGATGCAGTGCTGGCAAACAGCAGTCCCGACTTGCCAGTGCCACAGGGAGTTGGGCTGTGCAAGTACAGGAGGTACTGAGTATCAGCTAAGGACCAGGACACCTCTGCCCTGGGACTCATGTGAAATGGGGCAAAGCTGAAGCAGACTCCTGCTCAGGTCTAGGGGATGGCTCACTTCCTGCTGAACACACATAGCCTGGAGGAGACCAGTGCGACTTCTCCCACCAGCTCAAAGCATCTCTCCTCCTGCTGCCTTTGTAGCTCTGCTTTGTGGGACAAAGATTTGCCTGGGATAAAAGCAGAAGTGGCGTTGGGAAATACAGCACCAAGTACTGATCTCTTATGGGGCAGAACTTGCTGTTAGGTTTCTGAGCCCACTGTAAGAAAGGGCATGGTTCTTTTCTCAAAAAAGCAGACACTAAGGCACACAGAGAGGAACAGGTGCATGCCTGGTTAAAAACAGGATCAGGGCTGTCATCCCATGTCCTGTGGAATTCCTCTTTCCTCTAACTGAATCTGCCTGTCTGTCCAAAGAGGGGAGGCACAAGATGCCACCTTTCTCTGTGGGCCAAATGCTGTAAGCAACCTCTGACCACTGGTATTTCTCCACTTTGGAACATATTTTTCACATTTAGGAGATGTCTCTGGGAGCAGAGATTACTCCAGGCATGATGGGATACTACTCTGACAGCAAACTCCCTGCTTTCTGGATGCAACCCCCTGTGAAGCTAAACTGTTCAAAGCTATTTTCACTTTGCTGTTAGGTGATACCAACGCTGGGTCATGGCCATGACTTCCTTCACATGGATGAATTTACCAAGTGCACTTCTGGGACACAAAGTACAAGACGGCATCAGACATTCAGGAAATGACAGCTGTGGCAGTCTCCAAAGTGTAAGAATATATGAGGAAATAGACTAGGGGGGATGCACTTGTACTCAGATTTAAACCCCTGCACACCATTAGCTCTCCAAGGCTTTCCCTCTTCCTCCAGAGGACTTCACACCCCTTTACTCTCCCCAGAAGGAAAGATAAGTCTCTGTTTGCAAAGGGAAAAAATTAATGACCCCTTCTTTCCCTGCCTACCTGAAATGCTGATGGTTGCTGCTGCTTTAGCAGCTCCAAAAGTTTTGCTGTGTTTGTTCGTGGCAAGGCAAGTGAAGAGGCCAGGTCGGGTGACATACACTTGCAGTCTGGAATCAACCACTCTGTCCGTGACACTTTCTGCTATAGATCCTGAGGAAACCTAAAAGAATGAAAAGCCCAGTGCAGTGATATTTACAAAAAAGGGACAAACAAGTGAACTAAGGAAAAATCTAAGCGACAGAGACCCAAGCATTTAAATTAGCAGAGAAAGATGAGGCAAACACACAAAAGTGGCAGAGAGTGAAAGCTGCTGACATTACTTTCGTGCTTTCATAGCACCTGACTTCACGAACAAAAGTAAATGTTAAAGGTCTCTCCTATTTCACACTTCAGCAATATTGTTTCAATTACTTTTCAGTTTCAGAGGGCCATGGTCACAATTTGGCATATATAATTCATCTGGCTAATTACTGCAGGACTACTTTTAGTCGATTGTTTGCCTCTTCATGCCTTAGCAAGGAAGGGCACAATGTGACTTTGTGGACATCCACTATACAGAGGAAGAAAAGAAAATAGTTTGGAAGTCATTGACTCCTGCAACACTTTCAAAGCAGTCATGAGCAAAGAAAGCACTCTGGCTCCAATATTTCAGCAAATACCTGGTGGATTTTCTTATCTTACAACTAGAAGCATGGAAGGGGCTGCAAATGTGGTGATTTTGGCCAGCTCTTTTCCCAGATCATAAATTCCCAGGTAAATGAGCTTGAAGCATACTGATTTTGTCCAGTTGGGGTTGATTTCCGCCTCATATGGAATTCATTAAAGTAGGAGGGCACAACACAAGACTCTACCTTTCAAAGGCAGTGGGAAGGAGCAGCATTGTCATCATACTGATAGGATGCATCAAATATAATTTAACTGAGATATAGATGTGGATCCCACATGTGTGACCTGACTCCAAGAACTGTGAGGATTGTCTCCCTAGATTCATCCCAGCAAAGTACCCTACCTGTGCATTTAACTGAGAAGACAGAGATATCAATCTGACCTCCCAGGAGTTTAGTAGAAATGTGCTTTCAATGAGATCTTTCAACGAGATGAAATACGCATAGGTATTGACAGTAATAAGTGAAAAAGCAAGAAGGAACACATCAGTGTCATATCCCATCTTTTGTAAGCAGACTGGATTCTCTCCGAAAAGAAAATGCTGAAAAAAATATATTAATTTTGCCTCACTTGAACTCAGCTTGGGGCTGTGGTGAAAGAATGCGCATGGGAAGAAATCACTAAACAACCAGACCAGTACAGTATGTAAGTATTGTACAAGGTATTCCCGTCACTGTGTTAATACAGGAACCAGGGGTATTTTTTGCCTTATATCATGAAGTCAGTTTAAGTGAGCAGAAGTTCAGGGATATTTTTTCAAAATTTTCTCTTTTCTTACAGTGATGATCAGATATCATTTTAGAATATTTTCTCTCCAGAAACCAGTCAGGTTAAAATAGTGTGGAGACCTTTCAAGTAGAAATGAGGAATTTCTTATAGGTTGTCCCTGTCTCCCTGCATCCACCCAGGATATGTGGCTGCTTGCCCTGAGCAGCTTTTGGTGACCCAGTCTTCTCTTCTTTCTTGCTCCTCAGGCCTTGAGTGTACTACATCTGGCAGCACTGGACTGTGTCTGGGGAGCACAGAGAACTGGGATTTTTCCTTACAGTTTGGGACGCAGGAGGGAGAGGTTGCTCAGGTAACTACTAGCACTATGCACTATGTACCATGGAAAATCACAGGTGAACATGTCAGGTAATGGTGCATAGGACTTTCACACTGGCTAGCTGTTGTTTTCTCTCCTGGGAACCTCAAGATGTCAGCTTGTGTTAATAGATTCCTTTCTTTTTTCAAATGCATTTTCCAAGATTTTGTTCCCAACTGGTCTCTTTCTAGCCTTTAAGGCACCCCCTCAGCCATCACCAAGGCAGAGATCTATTCACATCTTCACATCTAGCTCATTTATTCTTTGTGGTGTGGAAAACCACATTATAAGATCTATGATGCCCTGTGATGTGTAGAGGAAGGAAAATGAATTGTGTTTCTATTTAGGTAGTCGAGGCAGCTGCTGCACAGAGTAGTTTCCATCCTTTCTTCAAGGATAGCTCAATAAACCCAGCAGAATCCCATTCTTTAAGCCTCGGGACAATTCCAGGCCGGTGTTCAGAAACCATAATGCCACAGGAATGCTGCATCTTCTAATGACTCACCATTGTTGTGAACCAGCCCTCAAATGTACAATCACCAGTCCAACCACTTCCTGCTGACTTTCCCAGAAACGGGCACTCATTAAGGTCTCCTTGCTATATTTAAAATGAGGCAATCTGGACCACTACCCTCCTAGGACTGGCCTATGATTTGCAGAGCAGGGATGGGGCAGAGCAGATATGACCAGCCAGGCAGTGGCCCCAGGCAGAGGTTGAACAACATCTCACACACAG
The DNA here is from genome assembly GCA_013399695.1 of Formicarius rufipectus. NCBI lineage: Eukaryota > Metazoa > Chordata > Aves > Passeriformes > Formicariidae > Formicarius > Formicarius rufipectus. Next base: position 415,058 of record VXAU01002829.1, read on the forward strand.
CTGTCTGCAGGACCTATGCACGGGGAGCTTGGCAGAGCAAAGACCTGTGCTCTGGAAACACTCTGCCCCTGTCAGGTACCCCAGACCGCTGCAAAAGGTTTCCTCCCCAGTTGCTTCAAACTAATTACTGTCAGAAACCACCGAGGATCCACAGGTCTCTTCAGAGGCTGATCTGATCCCCTTGCTGTTCTCCCTACTGGCCTTGAGGGAATATTGGCCCCAATCAGAAGGACACCATAAGATTTAGAGGAGGTAAGGAAGGCAGCACAGCTTGCTGGATAACCCAGGGGCCTCAATAACAAATTTTAATATATGGAAAGAAAGGATACAGACCAAGCCCCCTGAAGTAAGGAACCTGAGCAAGAGGATTTATTGGTCCTGTTGGACAAACCAGTTCACAGGAATGGCCATGACCAGCCTGCGGTCAGAAGCAATTTGGGTTGACAGGGGGTCAGTGAGAAAGAGAGTGTGCAAATAGCCAGCCTGCACTCCACCTGCCTCCACAGCATCACACCCTGGTGCTCACATGCTTAAAAAAGCTGTTGAAAGACCACAGGGGGGTATAAAACATGTTCACCACAACCATATGAAGACTAGAGGAAACCCTTGACTGCAGAGCTGCTGTGACTGTGGTGCACTGCTCACTCCTGTGGAGGCACTGCTGGGTGTCAAACAGCTCTTCAGCCCAGCTGAAGTGAAGACATTGCAATGGCCCACACACAGGCACACATGAAAATTCAAAGCAAACACTTTCTTTAAATGGTCAGGATCATTCAACTACAGAACAACTTCCTGTGAGATGCAGTGGGTTTGCATCTCTTGCTGCCTGCCACTGAAGGGGTATGCTTTTCTTGAAATCATGCTTCTAGCCAGGAACAAATTGGTGACACAGTTCATTGTGTCACCTAGGTCGGTCTAGAAAATTTGAGATCTGTTCTCTTCTGCAAGCATGGGTATTGTACCTCAAGACAGTTGGCTCTATCTAATTCATTGGTTTGCACTATTTTGTCAAATAAGCGATTTTGCCATATTTTTCATACAACATTAGAAGAAAGGAAAGGGAAGATAGCTGCAAAAATTCTTAAGCCCACAATAAGGTCTTAGGAACTCTGGTATGGAGGAAGGTTGTAAAGGGTCTAAAGCACCCTTCAGCTTGATCTTTCCTGATCCTAACAAATTAACTCATGCAACACCCTGAAGAAGGGAGAGAGTGTTTTTCAGAGAAGAAAGCTGCAGCACAGAGGTGAGGTGCTCTCAACCAGGTTGCGCAACAAGTTGCTAAGTAAAGGCAGGAATAGAAATCACTAGTGCTGGCTCTCAGCCCTGTGTTTTAATCCCTAGGCTTTGCTTCTGGCTACTAGCAGTCCCCCAGGACCACGGCATGAAAACGAGGCACTTACAGCTTTCCCATTTTCCAGCCAGGTGACAGTAGGGACTGGAATTCCAGTTGCTGTGCACCGCAAGGTCACCACAGACCCAAAGGTGATATTCTGGGATTCGGGAGCCTTCAGGATTCTGGCAAACACTGCAAGAGAAGACCAGGGTGCTTAGTTGAGTCATAATGTAAAGCTGAGGCTGGTGGTGGCATGGCAGTGCTTCCTTCCCACGAGGTCTTTATAAAAGCCACAGCCCCATAAATAAAAGAGAAAAATAGCACAGACTTCCCAGTGAAAGACTACTTTTGGAGAGGGACAAGGAGGAGAAAGAAAGTGGTCAGCATGGTTGCATTCTACATCTTACAGACCAAAATTTTACCTCTGCAAATTTCTACATTGAATTGATGTCTTAGAGGAGGTAATGTGCAAGAAAACCAAGGGCAAACTCATCAGTAGCATTCAGACAGAACAGCTTGCAGCAAATACTCAGCAAGTTACTATGCTGCCCTGACAAGGACAACCTTCTGTGAAACTTGTTCAAAACCATCAAGGAGGACCACCAGATGGACATGTACCATGAAGTTTAAGGGTCAGATAAACTCCTAAGCCTGTTCAAAGTGATTATGACATGCCACAAAGTGCCACAAATAGTGACATTTTCCATGAGACAATAAGTTGACCTAAGAGGAGAGAGCCTAACATCAAGTCAAGAGGGAATGACTGGCAAAGACTGAAAGAAAATGAGATTATGATGGGAAAGTAGATTTTTAAAGTGACTTCTCATTTCTACTGCCATTGCTTCTTTTGTGGCAGTATGGTTACTGGGCAGTTTGAAGATAACTACTCATTTGTCCCTAAGAATTTTTTTTCATTTTTTTTCTTTGAGGTGTGATGGAAATAACAACTGAAGTATTTTTCTGAAAACTTACTTCAATCCAGAAACACAGTTCTGATGGTCTTCACAAGCTGCTGTACTTGGACCACATAGAGGAAAGCAAAGAAGAGATATTTCCCACCTGGAACATTTGAATTTTGATCCAAAAATTGTAATGGAGATGCCAGAATGTCTGTACAAAAACAGGCTGAATAGATCTGCCATTTCTTACTCCAATTTCTCATGCCTAGGAAGCAACACCTTCTGGACTGCACAGCAATGGCTAAAACTCTCCATCAGAAACTTCACTATGCAGGTGAGCTTCCCTTGGATTTGTGACACAAGCCCAATATCTTGTTTGCCTCTTTTCCTATCTGTATTGTTGTTGTTGGCTGGACTTCACGAACGAAGATCTTGGGATAAGCCTGCGCAATGGATTTTTTAGGTGAGGCACAGTGTGCGCGGAACTGGCCCCACTCCCTTTACTCCTGAGGTTCATTTTGCCACGGCCGAGCACACTCGGACGGCGACAGCGAGTTCCTCCAGGATTCGAACCAGCGTCCTCAGAGGAGGAGCCGGCTCCACAGGCGGGGGCCTACGCCACTCGGCCAACGCCCGCCGCTGTCTGCATATTATCAACACATCTGATCATGTCACAGTCTTCTACGTCTCTGCTTGCCCTGTTCAGAAACAGAACATCTGACACCCCTATTTCAGATGGAAAGGCTTTGCAAAATTTCAGTTGGAATGACAAAAAGTATATGCTTTCCACATGGTCCTTCTACCCAGTTCTTACCTGGGATTGTGCTGATATTTGTTTTAATAAAGAGCCTAAAACCAGCTTTTGCTCATGGATAGGTAACACTAGGAGTTAATTTCAGCATGGAAACCTTTTTGTTTTAGAAGCACAGTCATTTAGTAGGCTCATGGGCAGGGGTTTTTAGAAAGATTAATGTCAGTGAAGTAAAACTGATGAGTCGGTAAACATTTTATTGAGTTTGTTAATTCTTCTGTGTGCTCCAAGCAGTGTCACTATCTATGTTCAGTACCACTTGCTTAAAGTCAAAGCAGAGCAGCATCAGGCTCCTGCATCACCTCTACCCCTCAACTGAGACAGCAGGTATAAAGCTCCATCGCTAATGAGTAAAGATGCAGTCACTGGCCAGGGACTTTTCTGATGAATAATAAGTAAAATGAAACCTTTGCCTAAAGTTTCTCTTCAGGCCATTAGTACCAGATGCTTATGAATTCGGACCCAAGTGTTGCAGGCCAAGCTCATAAGTACTTTTAAACTTCATTTGGAGAAACACTAAACTTTTTGGCCTGTCCCCTGGCAGCAGTTACATTCTCATGGCTCATGCTGAAGCCAGCACGTTAGCTCCCAGAGTCGGAATGCAGCCCTTAGTGCTTTTCTCATGCTGCTCAGTGTGCTGTTGGGACTCTGCCCACCTATTGGCTCTGCTGCTCAGATCCTGCGTGGCTTAGTTAATTCGAAAGTGACAAATTACCAGCACCCAGTCAGCTGATGCTGGACACTGGCACATATGGCCTCCTCTGTGATAGCTGTTCTCCCAAAATCTGCTAGGAGCTTTTGGCCAGGAATAAAAAAGGCACACTTTGAAAATGGCAGTAGCACAGGCAGTGTGCAAAGCCACAGTGAGTGCCATGGCTGGTCCAGCTCTGGCATGGCTTGGCACCTATGAAGAGGTCAGAAAGCTGCATCCCACTTCCTGAGGCCCTCCCACCAGCACTGATCACAGCACTTGCTTTAGTAGCCTAGCACACTGCTGGCGTGAGAGTCGCCAGCACAGGGATGGCAAAGGGCCAGGCCATTCAATGTTGAAATACTAAATACAGCAATAAAAAAATCCAGCAACAGTTGCTAAACAGTCATATGTTTCTTGTGGCAATTACTGCATGGAGAAATGGCTAAATAAAATTCGGACTGTAAGCAAATAAAATGATTTCCAAAGTATGGAAGAATTGAAGATCCTGCTATGCCCAGTGTCACTGTGTTTATTTTCAGGACCTTCAAAACTGAAGTTACAGATTTAATTCCTTAACATTTCAAGAACTTACATTTGCATCTTCTTAAAAAGTACTTTACTTAATGTTTAGCTAATTAACTTAAGCACTTAGTTGCAGATATTATTATTTCAATAACCAGGTGAGGGGGTTATATTATTTTATCTTAAAAAAGAAATTTCCTGGGACAGGGGTTGGACTCACCAGGTCCCAACAGGCTTTGGAGCATGGCTCATTGGCATGTCCAGGGGCACATTTTCCAAAGGTCTCTAAATCACTATGGGAAACAGCATTAAAAGTAATAGCATCTCACCTATTTCTCACCCACATCATATATCACTGGATGATCAACACAATGCCACTGGTGTCAGACCTGAGTGCTGTGGGAAAGTCAGAGCAGGCTGTGTAAGAGCAGCCAATGTCACCTTCTACCAGTGCAAAGCAGGGCAAGACCACCAGGATGAGCTCATGGTCCGTTTTGGCAACTGCATCAGCAAGGAAATCTGTCCTGTAGTTAAATGGCAGAACTCAAGTCTCAAGACCCATTTCCCCTGCTCCATACCCCCCTACACACCCCCTACTAAATTGTACAAAGAAAGAAAGAGACAAAGGCAAGGAATAAATAGTAAATCTGAGGAAGAAGCTGCCGGGAAGAGGGGGTGAAAGGCAAGAAAAGACAGAAAGGATAAGGAAATAGCAATAAATGTTTCTAAAATTTGTATTATTTGGTGAGCACAGAACACTGTTTTGTTCTATTTTTTTCCTTGGAGTGAAAATTCCTAACAATCAGGTGATTTTTAATACCTCCATTACCGGTTGTCCTTTCCCGGATCCCCCTGGATGCAGATTTTGCCAGCACCTTTGCCTGTTTAGCTACATTGCCACAAGGTTAAGGCAGGCAAAGAGGGCTTCATTCATTCATTCATTCATTCATTCATTCATTCATTCATTCATTCATTCATTCATTCATTCGTTTGTTTGTTTATTTATTTATTTAATTATTTAAGTGAAATATAAAACAAGGGAGCTGTAAATGAAATCCAGACAACTAAAAGCCAAGCCAGCATGTCAAATTTCACTTCCAACCCCCTTAATAAATGTCCTTTCTTTTACAGCCCTGGTAAATGATGTGCTGTGCACTGCAGGGCTTGCTAGGAGTTATCTGTACTGCTGCCAGCTGCTCTCGTTTCTGAGAATTGCATAACATCATCCAGTGCAAACAGTAGGGCTTTAATTCAGTCACAAAATTTTCATATTATATAAAGATTAAAGCACCACTCCCTCCCACTGGCACCTCTCCTGTGCCCACTTTGAATGGCTAACTCTTTCCAGGTGACACTGTTTTCTCATTGCCTTTGATTGAGCTATGTTTCATTTCCCAGGTTTGGGGGCTGATCCTGCAATCCTAGCAGATGCCTGCCCTCTGTCTGAGTAAGGTCTGTTTTTTTGTTAAAAAAGATTGGATTGGGTCAGTCACAGACAGACAGCTGCCTAGGTGGCCTGGGGCCATGCTGCTACCTTTGGGAAAGCACAATGTGATGCCCAAAGCACCAGGACCAATCAAGCACTTTTGGGGGTGTGGGGTAAGTTGGATTTTATCCAAAGACTACAGTGGCTTTGGTGTACCCCAGCTTTCAGAAAACATGAGCCACACGTGCCCACGTACATGAATAAACCCAGCCTGTCAACATCCACATGTGTTCACATCCAAAAACGTGTTGCTAGTCCTGGCACACTGTAAAGCATCCCTGAGAGTCCAAACCAAGATAAGGCCACCAGGACCTAAAGTTGTGTTGGCAACCACCTGGCAACACTAGGTGCACACTCCCTCCCCACCACAGCCAGAGCCTGCCCTGACATGTGAGCCAGAACCAGTTTGTCTGTACTGCCAGATCTGATAGCTCAACCTGCTCGATTTTTCCCAACTTTCTGTTTACATCGTGAAAAAATGTCTTTTGGGTGACTGAAACCAGGTTTTATGCATTCTTTTTTTCCAGATAAGCAGCAAAACACAGTGAATAAGGCAAATTCTCTGTGGAAAACATTTTCCTCTGGTACAGCTAGTGCCATGTTGAGGTTCAGTGTGTCTACTTTGCTGCAGGAATAAGCTACACATTGTCTTGAAACTTTTTTGATAAAAATACCCTGACAAAGACTTTGCACTGTGCAAAATTCATGTGTAAGCACATAGGAGTAAAACTGCAAGTGTTTTTTTGTTTGTGTTTGCCAGTGTTCCTGTAGCTCTTTGATAACTGAAGCATGAGAGATCAAAATTACTTCTTCTCTACACAGGTGTTCTCTGGGCTGGGACTTTGTTTCCTAATCCATAAAAAATCATTTATGCTTGCCACCTATATGCTCTGAAGAACCATGAAGTTGTGCCACTGTGATTGCAGTGTGTTGCCAATGAGAAGTCTTGTTGTCTAAATCCCCGTTCAGAATCATTCATCTCATAGCCATTCACACCTCCTGACAAGTCTAAACTAGGCAGTCGAGAGGTAACAAGCAGAGAGGCATTTCCTTCCCACTGGTGAGAGATGAGGGAAGGTCTGACAAATACATTTTTAAGCACATAGAAAGCCACAGCATTTGTGTTTTCTGACATGAATTAACCCATGTAAAATGAAAAAAAATCCTTGAAATACCAGGGACAAGAACAGGCCATACACCATGCTTGTGGATTAGAGGTCACAGAGACAGCCATGCAAAGCTGTGCAACAGCTAACCACATTCCAAGAGCCAGGGCTGAACAAGCATGGCACAGCCTCTGCAACTGACATGATGGACTAAATCCCAATTTGAGAATAAAGAAATTCTTCAGTGAGGACAGTCCACAACTCCTCTCACAGCAGCAGCAGCAGGCTCTGCACATGGCTTACCACTTCCAAAACATATGGGTTAATAATTAAATCCCAAGATAATTGTGAGGTCAGATTCACTTTGATCTCCAAGTATTTCTTACCAAAATGCCAATATTTCTCTTTTTGGCAAGCCTACCAAACAAACAAACAAACAAACAAACAAACAAACAAACAAACAAACCAAGACAAAGCAAACACACAACAACAACAACAACAACAACAACAACAACAACAACAACAACAACAACAAAAAAAAAAAAAAAGAGGAAATGGCTCAGGTAAAGCTGATATGAGGCACTTTTATTTATCTCTATCAAATTGCTCACCTATTTTTATTTAATCCAGGTCCAAAGATGCTTATTTTTAGAGAACCATGTGTATACAAGTTATCAAAAGAAAGACAAAAAAGGACAAATGCAGTAGCAAATGCACGCAACCATTGTATTATTTCTCAATGAACAACACTATTAGGTGTGGCACCCAAAAGACCAAGTAAGGAGGAGCTGTAAGTAAGCAGTACTTCATCATTCACCTACTCCTCACCCTGTTATCATGGTAACCTGGGAGGATAACCCTCCAGTGCATCTGAAATATCTGCATTTTGTACAAAAATCTCAACATCTCCAAGCTCTTTTGGCCTATGACTCATGATTTTGTTGGCCTGAGGTTTGTAGTAGTCCTTAATACATCAAGTAACACAGGCCAGATTGCACAGTAATACACAGACACTCATCGCAGAACCTGAGGCCACGAGAGGGACAGCAGGAACAATTTAAGATCCATGTGGAAGGGAGATAGAGCAAGCACAACCTCTCCATCCTGAGACATATTCCTTCAGATTCAAAGCTCTAATGTCTAATATCAAAGCAAGTTTTTCTAAGCAAGGCAATACCTTTTCAAGGTAACTTTATTCTAGGGCAAATTCACAGATTTAAGGATGGTAAGACAATATGCATCAGTGGAAGTCCTCATATAATTTTAAACACAGCAGTCACTAACTTCTCAGCTATGAAAGACTTTACATTGCATATAGATGTGCCCAGAATCCTAAAAGGAGACACTGCAAATATGTAAGGATGTAATAACCAGGAGTAAAATGTAAATAGATAGCTTATATCCTGTGTAACTATATAAAACCTGTTCTGTACAAGTGTTCATCTCTATATACAGAGCAAACATCAGATTCAAGGACAAGTGAGGGTAGCATGTTCAAATTACTTCCTAAGGAAATGAATAAGGAAATTCTTTTCATGTCAATACCGGTCTTATGTATGTGTTTGGTTTCTTTGAAGGAAAGACCCTTTTAAGTGTCTCCATGTCTCTTCTACAGGACACAGACATAGCCTGTGCCATTTAACTCTGCCATTACCTGTTCCTGCTTGTGAAATTGGAAAGGAAGTTCCCAGCCTCCTGAGTCAAGGAGTAATTCCTTTGCCTATTCCATTTGTGATCACAACCCATCATGACTGCTGCCAAGGCTACCAATCTGTCTGCAAATAGTGAGATTTCCACAGCTATACACAACTCTTCCTTCCTCTCCCACTTTCAGGAATTGAGCACACCATTATGAGAATCACTGGGACATCCAAAAATGAGATAAGCCCTGCAGCATCCTGACATCTGGTCTCCATCAATGAGTAACAGCAGTGTCATAAGTTTAATTGCATGCCGTATGAAAAGTACTTCCATTAATCTACTTTAAACTGCTACTAGCAGTATCTGCTAGGATATTTCTTGTTTTGGGTGATAGCAAGTAACCTGTTCCCTGCTCACTTTATCCATCATGCACACTTGATTTTCAATGCTGAAAACTCAGCTAAGTCCCTCCTACCTCAGAAATCCATATTTGTTCCAAATTCTCAACTCCCAGTTAGATCTGCCCTTTTTGTGAGAGGCTAACTGGGGCTCCAGTCACTTCAGGATAGTTGCCTCAGTTTGCTCTGGTCCCCTTTATCTGATATCTGTGGATATTCTCTGTCCTCTACTCCCTTTGTTGCTGTGTGGGAAGCACATGATTCCTGGCCAGCCAACATTTTAAAACACAGAAGAATTTTAACTGCCTTTTTTTTTTTTTTTTAAAACCACAATTCATGCAATTATGTGAGAAGTTCATATATATTTTCAAGCACCTTTCCAAAATGTTTGTTGAGGGAAAGAGGTTTTTGCTAAAGAAAATGGCAAGCTCAAATTCTCCTTCAAGAAGAATTGTGTGTATATACTTTGTCAGAAACCTCCTGCTCCCAAGCGGCCTGCTTTGCAGGTCCTCAGTGCAGGAGGCCACCCTGTGACAATTACTCAAAAGCAGCATGCAACTCATGCCAGTGTCACAGAAGACTGGGGAGCAAACTGAACAGCTCACACTTATTTGTTCATTTGCTGAAGGTCTGGGGCTGTTTTCTTTCTCCTGCATCTTGCTCTGTTACCCAGTAATTATGGATATGGTTGTAACTATGGCATCTGAGATCCTTGGGATGACTATGGTTAATGCTGTAGGTAGGAGGAGATTTAATTATATTCTGGGCTTTCAGTTATGTCCATGCCAACCCACTGAGAGCAGTCAAAAACTTTAGTGTAATTACAGGCAAGCTTATCTTTTGCTGTAATGCTGCCTCCCCCAAAACCCTTTGTAATTTTTAATAGCAGCGTTCACCACTTACTGTCATGGAACACAGCCTGCAGGTACGTTCAAACAGCACCAATGCAGAACAGGAAAGGCATCCTTTCCCAGAGTTTCTCCCTCTCCTCATGACAGACAGACTCCTCCTCGATGTCAGTATCAGAACTTACATGATGAAATTTCACCTAATACTTAAGATCCACAGACTTCCTTGCCAGTCTGCTGTTGGCAATTCACCTCACCCAAAACATCCTACCTCAAAAGGTGGCATAGATAAAAATTCTGATTTCACCTAGATATCTAATCAATAGGAAACTCAGCAAGAGTCAGGGTTGCAGTGCTGACTGGCTGCTTTGGTGGTCACTTGGTATGTCCCTTTTCTACAAAATCTATGCCAAATACAGACCTCGGCACAAAACCGTAAAAAATATTCTCAGTGGCACATCAGGAGTCAGCTTTGATTTGAAATAGAGACAATCTCTGAATTTTGGGCCATCCAAATGGATAGATTACCTGCACTGAATACATATTTTCATTCCTGTTACTTGAATTTTGGTGTGACTTTCTAGTCTGTTGATTTATCTATGACACAAATTTGTCCCAACACTACATAAGTGGTCCAAAAACCAGCTGAGGGAAGCTAGTGATTTACACTTTATGAGGATAGTCAGTTATCTAAATACCAATGGCATTGCTTTCTTTTGTCATCTGGTCTGCTGTCCCCTCATTAACACAAGAATTACACAAAATTATTTTTGGAAAAAAAAAAAAAGGAAAAAAAAAAAGGAAAAAGAAAATAAACACTCTAGACCAAATTTGGCAGATGCTTCCTTCAGTGATTCTCCGAGGAAAAACTTCCTATTTTTAAGGCTAAGGCGCTTCTCAGAAGTGGCTTATAGGGGAACATTTTTGTGGCCTGTGGAAGGGTATTATTTTAGCTGTTAGCAATAAGCAGTAAACTCCAAGCAGGAAAAGACTTCCAGTGCTGGAAAGCAAAATCAAACAGCATCTAAGTCAAGGGAGTATGGGCAACATTGCTTCTACCCTTGTTTTCATTTGATTGTTTTGTGTGCCATCACATAATAGTACAGGATGAAATGGAGCAGCCACATTTCAGCAGAAGGATGAATGAAATTGCCTGGATGAAGAAAGGATCAGCAGCCCCCAACTGATCCCATTCTGACTGTTGGAAACTGCAGGGAAGATCTGATTCAAAATCATAATTAAATCCATGAGGAAGCCAGTTAGTTTCTTGTAAAATACACTGGACCTTCCAGCACTTGTTCTGGGTAATTTTTTTGTTTCTTTCCTTGCAGATTTATGATTACTATTTTCTAGACATGTCTCCATAAAGTGACGGCTTCAAAACTAAACTTTATCACACAGTGTATTCCAAAACTCCTGAATTCCACACCTTCCTGGTGCTACAGGCTGAAGTTCAAGCTCAGTTTCATGCAAATCACAATATGGGCATGCATCTAACTCAGTGCACAACCAACAGGATCCTCCATATACTCCATCCTTTCACATTATTTATGGTTTTTATATATTTATTGTCCATGTATCTATTGATTTTTCTTTCTTTTCCAACATTAAAAATGCATCGCTGGCCAAACTGGGATTTCACAGGTTTCACTAACTGGGTACAACACCTTAGAAAGGCACAGCAGAAAGGTTGTTTTTCATCCTCAGGTGGAAAAAACCTTTTGCACACAAAGTACCAGTAGACTATTCACACTGCTTTCCTGCATCAGAAGACTGCCACACACATGCTTCATTTGAATTGGAAGAAGACCTCTCAGAAGAACATTCAGCCTTCGATTATGTTAGTGCCTAAACCACCACAACACTTTGTACATTTCAATGTCAATAACTCCATTAGTTCCCAGAAAACAATCTTTCCATAGCTGAAGCTAAAAGTAAGGCTAAGGCTGAAACATGTGGCTCATGGCTTTATGTCTCATTTATAAATAGTTATTACTCCTAAACTGTAAGAAATTCATGACCAATTTTTCAGTTTCTTTTGTGACGTTTTTATTTTGAAGAATGAAGAACATATAGGACATAGGCCTATTCTACTAGGTCACGAAATGGTAGTTTCCCTAAGGAAAGAAGGAAACATCCTGCAAAACAGAGCAAAAAAACTGATCTCAGGTCAGGCAATAAAACGGGTAAGTCATCACAAAATTTACTGGTTTATGGTTGTTCTTCAATAGACACTGCTTAATGGATGCAGGAATATACTCTGAATATTGGTTATAAGCACAACACCTGGAAAAGATAGCAAGACATTAAAGCAGAACCATCCAGTGGAATTTATTTCTCACATTAAGAAAAAAAGTACCAGGCAACTTCTCTCTGTGCCTGAGTGACAAGCATACTCATGACTGAAATGATCCCACACCTCTCACCATGCAAGAGCTCGTGGCTTTGATTTTTTCCTTTAATATCAGTTCATACATAATAGATATGGAGAATATCATTGTTATATATACGTCAAACCATGGAGACTGCAGAAGGTGTACAGTTTAAGGCAGCAGGCCCAGAAGCTTAACCCAAGAAGCTTTTGTGAAACTGGTCCTAGAAATGGACTGATGTCACCTCAAATACCAACGAAAACCAAAATTTCTCCTGTTGTACAGCCTATGTTACATAAAAAACTGTCCAATGAAGGAAAAAACAGACAAAGGTCTTGCAAACACTATAGGTTGCAAATGCTCAGACAAGGTCCAAAAATTACATTCTTGGCACATCTTAAAAGTCGTTATTCTGCCCTAAATTTTCACTGACATCAATGCAATTTCTGCACTTGAGGACAACTCTCAAGACTACGAAAGGCAACAGCTACTCCCCTGTTTATTTCCAAAAGAGTGATCTTCAAGGAAAACTGGATTAGCCATCTTAGCCATCTCAACCAATATGTTGTCAATAAACGTCAGCCTTCGGACATCTGTGTGAACTACAGATCAGGTAAGCAAACAAATGCTTCTATTCTACCATAGTCCTGAAACTTGCATTCATCCAGGAATCCTTCAGTCAGAGATTCACTCTTGGTGTCAATACAGCATTCAACAGGAAATTTGTAGAAACCTTTGGCAATACACTACCTCATCAAGTATATAAATGTTCTTCCATGGTTAGCAGAAGTGTACATTATCAAAATTGATGAAGTAGTGATTAAACAGCTAGTTAGCAAAATGCTTAAAATTGTAAAAAATGGGTACAAAATCACAGGTCAGAAATGTGGCCTTCAGGAAATTAAAAACACATTTCTTAGCAAACAAACAAGATTACACTATTGCTCCTTTATCACAGTGCACCTTCTGTAGACATCTCTGAATGTATATTAGCACGAGGAAGTCATCTCACATGCTAATTTAAACTGAGCCAGCAAACTCATTGTTGCTTATTTGTTTTGCTTTGCAGAGTGGTGTGGAAAAGGCTTGTTTCTGCCTATTGCACTGCAGCTTCATGTCAATACTTTTACTGCTCCTTTTTTTCATTGTTTGAGTGGGCTGTAACTAAAGGAACCAACCAGGGGAAAGACAACTCAACACAATCATACACCTTCTCCAGAGCTGTATACCAGCACACTACTGGAGAGGCACTTCACAGTGACTTCTTTTTCTCTTCCAGTCTCATCCATCTTTCTCATTCCCTTCCCTTTCATCCTCCTCCTTCATCCAAAATCCACTGCTGTGTGCTTATGTAGGAGATCAGGGATTGACAAATTTCCATGACAAATGCATAATTTACAAATAAAACTTTGCAAGCTTTTGCAGACTCTCTGACTTGTTTCATTCCTTTCAATGAGGATCTATGAATCTTGGGCACTCCCTTCCCCTTAATGGTGTGACACCACACAGCAGCAATGCTAGATCCACTAAAATGAAAGCTCACAACAGAAATCAGATTCCATGTGATCTCAATTTAGCTAGGCATAAATATTTACACTGCTCTTTGAATGGGCATTCGCCTTGGAATTAAATATTCAAAAATTACTAACTAGCCATGCTTAGTCACTTTATTTTAATATTAAACCACACTGTGAAGGGTGGTGTCTCCAGTGAATACTAACACCAAGATTTAAGGAAAAATACTGCAATATTATTACAGAAGCAATAAACAGCAATTTTTGTAAGTTTTCTGAACTCAGTGAATATTCAACACTACTTCTGGACTGTAATTTTCCTGCTTTAAGTAACTTTATTATATTATTCACTTGGGGTTACTTCAAAATGGAGGAAGGGAGGGATACTAAAGATAATAATAATAAAAGAAGGGGGGGGAGTCGGGGGCGGGGGGGTGTGGGCGTTTGTGGATGCATCTGCATGTGTACACAGGTATATATATGCATACATACATCTGCTCAATATCCATGGAAACTAATCTGAAATACCATGAGGGGAAGGGATTTGTACACACAGCAAGCTGCAGTCAGGAATAGCAGGTTTGGATTTTGGAAGCTAAAAACTTAAGCCAGACATATGTCAGTCTAGTTTGAGTGGCAGCCTGAAATTAGATATAGTATATAGGTGTTCAACGAGAGAAACTAAGGTAAGCCTGGACAACTGCATTCCTTTGTTCACCCAATAGATGCAGGGAATATGAGCAGATAGTTTTGCTGGAGCATTGAGCTCCCATTGATTAATTAGGAACTAATCTTTCTCATTTTAAAAAGAGCACACGCAGGGTCGCCTTTGGAAGTAGGATATTTGTGTATTATTTTACCCTTTCTTGAATTAACAGGTCAGAGCATAATTCCGGAGACAGGGACAAAACAAGATACCCACCCTAGCAACCTGGATTTTTGGTTCAATTCCAGCCTGCTTTTGGGTTCCCTAACTTCCTCTGAATCCAGAGCAATAAAATCCCAGGGCCTGAGGCCCTGAAAGGGCTTTTGTGTGCATTGCACTAAGTATTTAGCATTTACATTTTAACCCTTGACAAACCTTTGCCCATTGTCTTAATGACAGGGGCCAAGCTGTTCACATCAAAATCCAACTGTTTTTATTTTACCTCATTGCTTTTAGCTTGAGAGAAGTGCAACTCTGAACCTTTCTGTTTTAAAGCTATTTCAGGAATGTCTAACATACTCAAAGTTTATATGTACAAATATTAAAAAAAAAAAAAANATTAATGTATTTTTAGGGAAACAGCAGACCTACAGTAATTTGTAGTTTGATCTAATATATTTGATCCTGCTCCCAGAAGAATGTCAGTGGTCCACTTAGAAATGACATCACACAGTAAGTAACCTCTGATAGCCCAAGGCCTAATGTAAACTGCAACAATCTTTTGAAGCTTACTAGGCAAATGAAGACCCTTCTGCACTCCCTACAGTACAGAATCAGAAATACAAATTAGTTCATCTACTGAAACATTCGTTCCTTCACTCTCTCAACAAACCCTTGCACAACCCAAATTCTCTTCTCTTCATTCAGGATTCAGGAAGATAGAATGCCTTGTTGCCTGTGCTTGGGTTCCCCTGCAGTCTACAGGTTTCAGCACTCTGAAACTGGTGATGATTTATAACACACAGCAAATATCTACTGTACATAAGAGACGGACACTGAAGACACAAACACCAAAAACTGAAAAGTCAATTTGGTGTTCAGTTTAGTGTGCAGAAAATGTTCAAGTCCGCAAAGAGAAAAGAATTCCTGTCCTCTCCTCTCCTTTTCTTTCCTCTCCTCTCCTTTCTGGTCACTCTTCTGGGATATTTTTGCCAACATCAATGTGATACTTCAGGTTAATTCAAGTTAACCAGGCATGCATGAGGAGTTGGCACATGGAGCTGGAGCCTGGTGCAAGGGTTACTCACCTTCCACTAGAACAGTTGCAGGTTTCGAGTACGCTGTGCCCAGACTGTTCTTGGCGACACAACGATACTGTCCTGCATCTTCTCTCTGAACATTGTGTATCCTTAAATTTCCTGAATCGAGGACAGCAATACGAGCAGTTTCCTGCCAAAGGAAGGAGCAATTATGGTGAGGCCTCTACCTGCAGGCTGCATACAAGCAGCATCAAATATCCATTTACAAAGATTGGGCTTATATGCATGAAGATTATTTGCGTTGCCCTACAACTGAAGGATTGGGGCCAGTTCTTCCAGCTTAGCATTGTCATGACTCACTCACCCATCCCTGTTTTTGCAGATCTGTGAATTGTAGCTTCAAAAGGGCTCTTATTTATGAGTACACTCACAAGTGCATTCATAAGCATTTGTCGACACAGTAATAATAAGACTATATGATATAAGATAGAGGTACAGAGAGAATGTCTGATTTCTATGCAGAACTATTGCAGATGAAGATATGAGATGAGCCCTGGATTTTCCAAATACTTGCTTTCTAGCAACTAGAATTTACAAATACTGTAACTGATGACAGTATTTAACAGAATGCCTTTAGCAAATAATTACCATTTCTTCAAAATCATTCTTAACTTACCTTTACAACTGTTTCTCCTTTGATCCATGAAACAGAAGGTTTTGGATTCCCCATTGTAGTGCATGGAAGAACAGCCTTTAAACCTTCTATTATTTCCACATTTATGGGTGGTCGGGTTATTTTGGGTCCTAGAAATGTAAAAGTCAAAAATTAAAATTGAAATTAAGGTAAGAGATATTGGAACAAGAAAAATTCAGAAATTACAACAAAAATTCTGCTGCTTTTTCTGTGTATTGCTGAAAGGCGGAGCAGTCTTACTTGATCATGAGCAGCCCTGGAAAGAAAGAACTTGTTTCAGCGCAGTATTCAGTCTCAGTTTAAGGATGCAAAAGCAGCTAACTTGCATGGGTTATTTGTTCTCCTGTGTGGAGTTTGACAGTCATTTAAATTAGGGCCTGGGCTAAAATCCAAACTCAGTTAAGAGTATTTCCAGTATTGAAGAATGTTTGCATTCCAGGTTTTGTCATTCTTCATTGTGTAAACACTGTCTTGTATGAAAGTTCAGACTGGACTGAATAGATTTCAAAATGGTTTTAACCCACACTTTCCTCTAACTCAACAGGAACTGCCTGAAAACTCAATTAATATCCCTATTGAAAGATTTATAACTATACTAGTGAAAAGGAGAAATTATCCTTAAAGAAAAGAGCAATCAAAGTTCCTTAAAGTTAATAAGGGATAAATTTAAATCTATTTTACCCAAAGAAGAATAAGGCCTAGCTTACTCTGAGTAAGGAGTAAAAAAGATCATCATCTCAGTATTTTGGGAAACTGGACGTTTTGACTCCCTTGCATGATACTGAACCAGTAGATAGACAAACTTCAAGTAAGCATCCCATCTTGGTGCCCACCTTCAAGTGACTGGGGTGCTGTAGGTCTTCAGAACTACCAAAACCAGAGGTTCATGCTCATTAGCAGAAACAAATCCTTTCCTAAAAACAGATGCTTTAGCAAGAATATATCTCTGCTACCCTTTAAATTGTTTTGGTAAATTACTGAAGCCATATGCGTTCAGCTTCACGGAGTTCAAAATGTATATAGTCCTTTGCAAGAACAAGTACTTTCCCTTCCATGTGCGATGATGGCATTTATCTGATGGTGCTCCAGACCATTCCACACTGTTATTGCAAGCATCTGAACAACATTTACTTGCATTTGACAGCCTCAGGCAGAAACCTATTTAGTGAAATCTTACATTTAAAATTCACAAGGGATTTATGCAATATTGCCATGGAGATCTGGTGTATCAAATTGTGTCTCTTTTATGGAGTTTTGCACAGAAGGCATTCTTTGAAGTATTGGCTTTTATCCCCAGATTCTAGCTAGAGTGTCTGTTACTCAAAGTGAATAATCAGAACTGGACTAAGATATAATCCAATATACCATGTCTCTGCCTCAAAGGGCTGCACCCAGCCTTATAAGAACAAGGATCTGCCCTGAATACAGATCCCTGGGTGCCATAGCTGGGGGTCTGTTCAGGCTTTCAATTAAATACACACATGGTGTCAGGAAGAAATTGCATTCCCACTTACGCATTTTCACCTGGAGAGCCCCACAGCTCTGTGCAGCTGCTCCAACCCCGTTATCTGCTGTGCAGCAGTACACCCCATCATCACTGTCCTCCACGCTCAAAATGGTCAGGAGCTGCCCGTTCCTCTGTATGCTGTACCGTGTGTCGAACAGCCTGCAGGGCACAGCACAGATCATCAGGGGTGGGAGGACAACAAGGCACAGAGAGGAGAATTGTATTTGAATCTGCAGACCACTGACACCACTACAAATGGCAATTAGCTTTGTCTTTATGCTTATTGTAAAGGAAGGTCTGCCTACATAGGAACTAGAGGTGGCTTAAGTTGTTTAAAGGAATCTTCTTCAGATTAAAAAGTTTTTTTCACTAAACAGATAAAGTTGCAGAAGATTTATAGTGCTGTGAAAATAGACACAAACAAAAAACCATATATTTTGGTGTCTCTATCCAGGAGTGGGTTTTTTGGTTTTTTGTTTTTTGGTTTTTTTTTTTAAACAAACAAGTGAAGAAATGCGCTGAAGCCATTTTAAGGTTTGAAGATACAAGGATAGCTATAGTTTTAACAACATCAGGCTTTAACCTGGAGACTTCAGAGATGTCAACAGAAACCCTGAAGCTGGAACAACAAAGATGTAGGATGTTGTATCAAAGTATGTGGAGTAAAGACCAATTCTGTATGTGAGTATGATGAGGGGTCAGGGGGGCAGCACGAGGGGGGCATGTGGGTGAGAGCAAGGGAAAAGCAGAAAGGCAATGAGGAGTCACCGGGCTGCACTCAATTTTCATTGCAAAACTACAAAAATAAAAGAAAATTTTAGTCAAAAAACATTTGCAAAAAAATTAATAAATTCTTTTATGTTTGACTTTCACACCTTCATAGATGATTTTTGGAATCACTTTCATGCAATTGGACTTTCATTCTGATAAGCAGTAGCAGAAGAGTTCTGACTTGAGGATTGTCTCCCAAGCCATCACAAATACCTGACACCTAAGGATATCCTGTGGAGTCTTTTACTGTTAGAAATTGTACTGTAGACACTGAATAATCTGAATGTGCCATTTACGATGTTATGGGCATGTATGTCCTTTCAGCAGCCTTTCACATTTCAGTCTTACAACACCCTCCTTCTTTTTCATCAGAGGAAGAAAAAGTACCAGGAACTCATCCATAGTGTAAAAGATGTGCTAATTCTATTACCTTCTTTCCCTGGGGAAGGCTCATTGTGGGCAGTCCTGTCCTGGAAGATGAGACAGCTAATCATTTCTCTCGGCACAGGGCACCTGCTTGTCTACTTGCACAGGTTTCAGTGCAAAAAGAAAAAGCTTATTCAGAAGACTAGTGCTGCCAACAGTGTCTGTCCTGGCCCTATTCCCATCGAAGTTGAAAGTTTACATACTGTTTTGTTTAAAAGGTTAGCCTAGCTGTCTATTCAGGATGCTGGGACCTTGGCAAGTGAATAAAATTTTTTAAATAAAATAACTGATATTAGTTGTTTGCAATAACAAGGCCTTTTGAAGTTTGATACATACACAGAGGCACAGAAATATATTTATATGGGGTGTTTTTTTCAGAAAAAAAGAAAAGGACCCACTGCTCTGACTCCATTGTGCAAATACTTGTATCTGAGTTCTTAGAAAGTAACAGAATTATATTAAACTTAACCTGTTTCTCTAGTTTTGGTCAGAACCTTTGTATCTAGTACTACTGAATATTAATGCCACACAGCTTTCTGAAAGTGAAATGGTTGCTGCTATTAATGTTCCTCCAGAAGTCCCAGTAAAGAAATGAAGTAACTGAGCTCTCTGGTTATCTGGTGTATTTATATGTATTTTCCTTTTTGGACAATGTCATAGAGAAGGCACTATATCTCAGAGAGAGTGGGATGGCTTTTAGAAAGTTATGTTGGGCTTCTGGAAGTGGGGATTGAGGTGAGAAATGGTCCAGTTTTCATATTATCTTAGAACACTTAGACAGTGATCATTTTAAAGACAATGGGGAGAGAAAGGTACAGTCCTCTATGAATGGCTTTCTCTCTCACCTTTGAGTTTCAGTCATGGTCTTAATGATGGAGAACAAATAAGGTGACCTGATTTGGAAATAAGAATCATGGAAGTTCAGGTGCCCAAGTTGCAACAAAATCAAGGTCAGAGGATTAGGACTTGAGTTTTGCTGAGGTTGCAGGCAATGAAAAAAATTATTTTTGAAGGCCACTATGCATGTAGCTTTCTGCTTTCCTCCTATTCCAAAACGGTCTTCCAAGCAGGAAAACTTTCTTCTGCTGCTGACTTATTTAGTTTCCCAAGCCACTAGTTCAAAAACTCTTTGGATGCTTGACCACAACAGTGTGAACCATGCTTCAGGTGACCATCTGCCTAATATGGATATCTCTTGTAGAGAACAGGCATTAACCAACAAAGGGTGTGCTGTAATTTTGCTTTACAGAGGGAGTCACTAGCAGCTACCTAGAAAAAGAAACCCATGTGAAGGCATGTGGCAGATACAACATGATTTCAGAAGTAGAAGAACCTATCTATGACAATAGCACAAAATCAATAGTAGTAAATTCCGTAACATGTTTCCAAGGCTGCCTTCTTTGTCAGAATCTTGATGCTTGGTAGTTAATGTCTGAAAGCTTAACACTGAGAAGACACTTTCCTACAGTCAGATCTAGAACTAGAAGCAAAGAAGAATAACATAGCATGACCCTTTCCACACAAAGTTTCCAAGAACATTGAGAGAGGAAACAAGTCTTTCAAAGCTCCTTTTAAGTATTATACTTCATAAATGCATAAAATGAGGAACAGAGAAGATTGAACTATCTGAAGCTAGCAAGAAAAGTCCTTGAATAGCTTGTAGCAGAAACCAACTGTCTTCAAGTGAGTGAATGTGCAAGAGCACCCCCCAGGTGCTCCTATCACTCTGTAAAGAACACAGATTCCTATATAATTACAGCCTATATAATCCTATATAATTACAGCCACTCACCATCTTCCATGCCACAGACCCATTGTTATATTTCCAGATATCTCCTTTATCACGAAGGAAAGCACTGCCAGTTTTGGCAGGAGATGTTATAATGGACTGGATCTGCTCCCTACCTGATGGGAATGCTGTTGCGTGTCCACGTAATCTCTGGCTCAGGGTATGACTCCACTACACAGACAAACTTGGCCACGTCCTCTACCAATGCATCCACTGTTTCCAGAGGAGTGCTGATCAAGGGAGCTGTGTGAAGGAAAAGAAAACAAGAGAGCCTTATGGTGCCTCCTGGAGAGAGGTGTATGGACTGCCAGACACTTTTGGTGGAGGCAGCAATCCCATAACAGCATTTTGCCTTGTGGTCTCCCCACTGTGTGCAGCACAGAGCAAACCAAGCTTCAACAAGCCCAGTGCATCCTGTGTCTCTAACAGTCCTCTACCCCAAGTTCACAGCACTAGGTGGCATACTGTAAGGCCACAGGTAAGGCAGTCCCTCTGCTACAAGGGTGACACTGCATAGGCTGGAAGTGTAAAGGGAAGCACAACTGAAGCCCAGTTGACCTGTCCCTGGAGTGGGCAGAGCATTCTTTATTCAGCATGCTGGGTGATTGGAGGATAGCTCCTCTAATCAAGCGTGCCAAAGAACAGTTACACAGGGCCTTTACTACACGTACTGTTTACATATTCTTTAAATGTTCTTACTTAATATGTATTCATTAGCTTTCTTTGCATAGCCACACCCTATTAGAAGTCCTTTTGGTCCTTCAGAGTCGTCATCACCCTGACCTCAGTTCTTCAGGAGACACAACGTCATAGTATTTTACCACCAAAACCCATAAGGTTTGTCTTTAACTTACCTGGGTACACAGAGCTTAGTTTACATCCTGTTTGTTTGAGTTACATGCCTTATCTAATTCTCTAGGACTTCTCTAAGATTATATTGTTCCCTGTTTTGGCATTCCAGGATACTGTGAGTAAAGTTTCTATTTCTCTCATCTCCATCTTAGTACAAAAAGATTTAAATTTGGGGGGGAAAGAAAAAAAAAATATATATATATCAATTTTACCCTTTCCTTCCTAAAGAAAGGCCAAAATAGAAGACACTCAAATTTCAGTGACTGAGAATAATAGAAAGTCTACACCTTAATGCTTTTTCAATATACATAGGAGTCAAAATTAGAATGTCTTTGGGGTTGTGCCAGAGTGAAGCTAGAGGAATAAAGGATCAGCTTCCACTATCAAGTTTATGTAAAAATCTAAACACTTTTGACTTTTCATTAGAGCAAATCTGCTTCAATAATATTTCTAGATTATATAACTTCAGGTTGCATCCTTCAATAGCAATAATGACTAGAAATATAAATTTCAAAACTATAGCTAAGCTCACACTAAACATCATATTCAAGAAAATGTAATTAAAACAAGTCTGTCACAGAGTCATTGTTTAAGATCACTGCTTCAACTTCTATCATGCTTCAGTATATTGGGTCATTTTGGGTTACACTAAAAAAAAAATAATCATCCGTGTTGCACCCCAGATGAATCCCACACCAGTGAAACTAATTGGAAGATTTCCATAAAGCCTAAATTTTCCTGATACTAAAGGTTGTCTTAGGAGAATAAACCCCACTGATGGCTATCCTGTCTACTTCAAAAGGGACAGTGCTATTTCGTGACAGAGTTTATTGGGCTTTGATGACAATAACCCCAGAGTTTTGCAATCTAATTTTGTATAGTATGTTTTTACTGCTCTTGTCCGCATGCCTTGGTCTCTAGAAGGATGCTTATCTAACCCTGAGAAATGTAAATTTTTACAGTAATGATAATTCAAAGCAACCAGTTTTATTACTGTTGTCAGGATAAGCACAGCCATTCTCACAAGGAATAGTTACATTTGTACCAAAAACCAATATGCATAATGACAGTAACTTATTTTTTTTGGTAAATAAGTGCCATCAGGTTTATATATTAAATAAATTATCTAGAAACAGTTACATACTTTTATGGTATGTCTTTAATTCAGTAGACGACAGAATATTGCTTACACCCGATCTGGTCTGACGTCTCCTGAAAGTCAGCATATAGCTTTTTGGACAGAATTTAGTCTCATACTTAAAGATTATATTCTCCAAACCAACAGCACAACAGTAAAAAGAAAAGGAACATTTTTACAGCTGCCTCCCCAAATTTTGAGCAATCATGACAGCAACAGTGATGCGGCATTTTCTAATATGCTCTTTTTCACCTTGCAGAATTAAAATCAAGTGGAGACAGCCAGCAGTGGAGCATGATGCCATTTTGTTGTGAGGCGCAACAGAGCCCCAAAATGGCTGAAATAGTGCTTGCTTTCACTTCTAAAGGACATCCAAACAGCTCAGGTGTTGCTGTCAGTCCATGTTTTCTTCAGAAAGCACTCAAAACTTCTGATGCCTGCATTACTAGGTTTTAACATGCGAAAATAAAATCTGAACAGTGTACGGACATATCTACCAGCCTATAGAAATGGAGCCAAGCCTTTCCATGCACATCCATTTGGGCTTTCTGACATTTTTAAGATATCCCTGTGGCTTTAAATAACATTGAAATCAATTAACTTACATATGTGTAAAGCCACACAGGTGCCCTTTTTCTGGATGTCAGCTGTAGTTTCCCGAGATAGCTAAATGACCCAAGGCTGGTCATGGGACCATGAGAAAGCCAAATCACCTCCTATCCCCAGCCCACCAGAAGCTTCCAAATTGCTTGGCTTCACACTTTTGAAACCAGACAAGCAAGGCAAACAAAATAATGCAGAAAGTAGAGCCAGTCCCTACTGCATTGCAGACGCCTAGAGAAAACTGCAGTTCTGTTGGTCAAAATGCTAATTTTCGTTTCTACCTAATGCTGTAAAACCTCTATAGGGCAACACTGGACTATGGTCACCTTTCAGCCTCTTGCAGAGAACAAATCAATCCATCCCCCTGGTGCAATATTCTAGAAAAGGATATGTGTCTTTTCATTGCACTGTGACACCAGGAAAAAAATCTGTCCTTGTCATCTTTGTTTTTCTTGTTTCTCCGATCGTGTCTTATCGTAGCATTCAAAAAGACTAGGGTTCACCAATTTACTTTTGTGTCTTAGGAAAATATTAGCATTTTTATTTCAAAAGGTTTTTACAAAGAACATACGTCTCTTTTTCCCCATCTTGAGAACAGTCTGACTAACAATTCTAAAAGTACAGTCCTGCAAGAGCAGCGGTGTTGCCCTAATGTGAGTATTGGCATCCCCCTTAAGATTTTATTTTGTTTTGTTTTCCTGAAGCTGCAATGTTTCTACTATGCATTGAATGGCTTTGGACAATGTGCAGCAAAAATTGTTGTCCACGTCAGACAGTACATCCAGAAGACCACAGTTGCACTTGTTACCTCATAGAATTTTCTAAACAGATTATTTTTCCCAATTCCTTTGCTGGCTAAAAGTACTTGTGCATGTGTCCATGTGTGTGTGTGCACGCAAGATAGGAATAAGGTATAATAACTTCCATGTTATATGCTATACAAACAATGCACATTTGTATTTATATAAATATGCTTGTAAAGACATCATAGATATTTACTTCTTTAGAAGATGTATATACTTATAAGCATACATAGGCACACCAAACACCGCAAATCTTGGGGACTGCAGCAGCGGTTACTATCAGCCATTAACTCTTCTGTGCTTCCTTTGACATAAGAAACGTACATCCCACCCAGGCTGAACCCAAAGACCCTCTGCCCACTACAATGGACTACATGCCCTTCATGGACAAAGCACCTTCAATTCCAGACACAAATATGAGAATATTTTCACAGCTATCCTTCTAAAAGTGGAGTGAAGTGACCACTAAAAGCAGAGCATTTTTGCCTTTTTTGAGAACAATACAGCTCCATCCACCCTACCATTACCAGAGACACCCTTCCCTTTTACAAAACCTCTTTCAGAAAGTAGCAGGAGAAGAAGAGCAGGGCAAAAGCCCCTCTAACCAAACCTTTTAGGAGCGTCTCAGCCAAGCTGAGGGCTGCCAGGGTGAGGACGTGCACCAGGGGCACCTTCAGCAGATCATTCATGTTTGATCCAGAAGGCATCTGACTCCTTCAGGCAAGACGTGTGGACCTTCCAGTCGGCTGCATTTCGGAAGCAGTGTACAAGTAGAGCTCCTCTGCTAGTGACAGAGTGGGGTCTGAGGGATCTAAGTATAATCAGGAATTCTCCCACCCAGCAGTAATGATGGACGTGGCCAGCTGGTGCTTATCCACTTTGGTCAGTGTGAAAGCGTGGGGCTCTTGAAACAAGAGAAAGCAAATCCCTTTTGAATTCCTTCTAAGCAAACACAGAGCAGTACAATGGACAAATGCATTTCCAGGGCAGTACCCTACCTCAGTGCTGCAAAGTCAGCAGACATTTATTCCACCACCATGGAAGTGCACTAGTAGAAAAAAGGCTTGCCACTAGGTTTTCCTTCATCTTAGTCACCCTCTTTTCCATTTTTTCTCCTCTCCCTCTCACACACATCCCCTCTTATTATAACCTTTCAAGATTGGCTGCAAAATGCCACCTGTTGTCCTGCTGATAGTATTTCTTTTCTTAACAGATGCATTTGCTGGAGCAGGAGAGGTTGGCATTGGTGGTTTTAAGTGCCTTTCTTTGCCAAGAAGGTTAGTAATATTTGAGAAACCACTGCAGTATACTTAAAAAACAAAGCCTTGTCCTGGAAACTGACCCTAGAATAAGTAAATATCCACAGCAGAAGTGAAATTTATAGTGTAGGAGAAAAGGACCATTTTATTTCAGCAGCAGCAGCCCAGGGAAATTGGGCATGAGTAGGGAAATTGCTGTAGAGAAATAAGGCTGCTGGGTATTGATACTAAATTTCAGAAAAATCTTATTAACCATCAGATCTCTGCCTAAGGTGAAAGACTGAAAAGCAGTGCTCATTTTATAGAAAGATTTAGAGGAGCATCAGAGTCAAGGAGATCTCCTGTCTCACTCTGTCATGCCCCACCCTAACACAATATCAAGTCATTTGTATTGATTGCTTTTCCAGCAACTATATTTATATGAACAGTATTTGCAAAATGTCTTGCCACTTTGCTAGACTGGCATGGAGGTAACACCCACATGAACAGAAGAGAAAAAGGTGGATAATCAAGATGGGAGGAACCTCATTTATTATGATGCTCTTGGAACATCACTCCAAATGCTTTTCATCATGTTATCAGCGGAATGGATGACAGCTTTACACTAAACTACATGGTTTGAGGAAAGGGAATGCACAGTCATAACATATCACAATAAAAGATACTTTGAGACATCTGGAATTTCCTTTATTTGCTGAAACTCTTGATTTGAACCAGTACTTAACAGTTGTTTCTGCCATGAACATATGTAGTTCTGCAGTGCTTCTTGTGAGGAACAAATGAAGTAAAACTGGCCAGTGCTATGAGTGTGTGAATCCCTATGGTTTGGCATGACATGATAATGGCAGTGTTACTCTGGGGACATGCTGTGGCTCTGAATAAAGCTTGAAACATTCACAAATGATGTTAAAGATATTCCAGGGATTCTGAAGCTATTAATGACAACAAAGCAAAATTGAAGGCAACAATGAACAACAATTTTCCTAAAAGGGAACTGATTCATGGCTGAACTTACAAATAATACTTTTGTTTAAGTCCAGACATATCCAATTAATTTCCTACATAGAAATGCAACTTGGTCTTTTAGGGTAAAATTCTCTTCATGTTTTGTGAGGATACCTGTATCTGAGAGGCCAGCAGCTTTGAGGAGGAAAGCGGCAAGGGTGCACCAGGTATCAGGTTAGTGCATGCAGGGACATGTGCACGCATGCAGCTCAGGAAAAGACCACACTGTACATCCTTTTAGGCTCTCTGTTGGATGGAAGAGGCTTGAGCCATGACACAGGAGCTTGGGATTTGAAAACCGCTTGTCTTTTGTGTCTATACAAATCTGCTACCTTGGCAGGTTAAGGCATGTGTTTTTTTTCTGACTTGCCTTCAGCAAGGCACAAAAAATCTAGGAGGTTCTTGGAAAGCGTTTATCGGCCTGACCTCAGATTGAGCTGAGGCTGACTGGCAGGTAGTTCTCTGGGTCCTCCTACTTGACCTTTGCCTGGGTGACATTTGCTTTCTTCCAGTCCTCAGACCAAAGAGCTTTACATCACTTTATTAATATTTGGAATGTGTTACAAGGGCTTGGAAACGGCACCATCTATACGAGTGCAAAAATTAATATTTTCCTTTTCCTTGCTAATTGCAGCATTTAGAAATGACACCGCCAGCTATGTTAAATGTTAATAATGCCTTTTCATTTTTAAAGTTACCAAAGTACTCCTAATCTCTCATTTCCTCTGCTTCATATTACTTTTATTAAGGACTGCAGTAAGCTCCACTGCTCTAAACTGACATTATGTAAACTTAAATAGTAAATGGGAGTAGAGAGGCTACATGTCCACAAGGTGCACAAGCTTCAATTACCTATGCCATACACCTAACATACAATATAGATGGGAAGCTGGTGATCATCTGTGTCCATCATGGAAAGATCTTTTTATACAAAGTGAAATCAGTGAAAATTAAGTAGCAGTGACTCCAAAACCTCTTTAGTGTCACCAAAACTTCCAAGCATTTTCTGGGCTTACCTTACAAAAATAAAATGCCCCTTTAATTTTAACTCCCAGTAGTTGTGAGTCTGCTTCTTGTTGGTTGTTGTGTTTGTTTTTTTCCCTAACAAAGCTAGGTTGTATATAGTTTACAGCTAATTGTATTTACATCCCTTGTTATTTATAGTCATACTCCAAGACCTCTGCTGATATGAGGTCCCAGCATTCTATACAACCAGAAGCAGTCCCCAGATTTCAGACATTGCAGGTGAAGTTTTGCTCCCACAAAGATTTCTATAACAGCTTAGCTCTCTGCACTGCAAACACTTCCACAGAAGTCAGTTCATGAAGTTCAGTACACAAAGACGAGAAGTGCTTGCGTATTCATGTACCTACCTACCAGTTTTTTCCCATTGCAAACTGTTTGCAGAGTGACTTTTAACAAATATAGTATTTTAATGTCAATGCATGAATACAAAGAAAGTAGTAATTTCTTAGAGTTTGCTGACTAGTTCAGATAACTGTCTTGCAATCAATTAATTGCTTGACATCTGGCCCAAAATGATGAGCAGAAACTATTTACAGATGAGGACGATGCTGGACCTTTTTTCCGTACACTTCTGTACACCTCCATCCTTCTTCCAAGTATTCTGCTCGAGGCTGAGAGTTTTAGACGTTAATGCAACATCACTGGATGTCACTGTGATGCCTAATGGTGTGATGTGTATTTTGTAGATCTTTAGAGTTTTAGAATTGTAGGTTTTCTTGTTCACATATTAAGTGGTGTTAGGAGTCACTAAAGTAATTTTATCACATATTCTTAAGCTTTCTGAAAGTCATGGTGTTTTGCAGAGACACCTGCAAGATAACTTGAAGACAAAACAGAAGAAGAGTCCAGAGCCCTTGGAGCTGCTCCAAGGGAGCAACACTTAGGACCCTGAGGGGTGGGACACCAAGGGAAATGAGAATCATGGTTGGTTATAGATATCTTATATGTTAATTATTGGAAGATTATAAAAACTGTAACATCACTGGGGGAGGGGCCGGACTGCCCAGGCGCAGGCCTTGCGGTGGTGTGCACCTCCATGGAAACTCCCAATAAAGGTATTTATCTATCTCCATTAATGTTTCTCTGAGTGCCTATTTTCCAGAATTTTAGGCATCAACTGGATCATTTGAAAACTGTCTTTTGTCCTAATTCACCATCTGGGATGTCTTCTCCCTAGGTAGACCTAGATGTTCATGCAAGTAGACAGGCTAGGACAAGTATTTCTAGCAAAAACTGTTCAGCTAGGGAACAAAATTCTGGTACAAAGGGACTTGATGAAATTGCTTTGACAGCAGCCCAAGTTACCCAGCATCTAGTGATTCCCATGGAAATAATCCAACTCAACACTAAACAAGCCTGAGCAGTGATTGACCTGCCTGTCCTCAGGCTGAGGTGAGGCTGACTGGCTGGTTGTTCCCTTGGTTCTCTTACTTACCCTTTGACTGGGTGACATTTGGTTTCTTCAAGTCTTCAGGCACCTCTTCTGGTGATTTGTTATTGGTATGAGGTTCAACACTCCACCCTTTGTCTCTGGCTCCTCCACCTCTTGTATCAGAAAGGATATTCAACACATTCCAAAAACCTCCTGGATTGTTTGTGACTTGCTGAAGGCAAGTCAGAAAAAAAAAACGCATGCCTTAACCTGCCAAGGTAGCAGATTTGTATAGACACAAAAGACAAGCGGTTTTCAAATCCCAACCTCCCATGTCATGGCTCAAGCCTCTTCCATCCAACAGAGAGCCTAAAAGGATGTACAGTGTGGTCTTTTCCTGAGCTGCATGCGTGCACATGTCCCTGCACGCACTAACCTGATACCTGGTGCACCCTTGCTGCTTTCCTCCTCAAAGCTGCTGGCCTCTCAGATACAGGCATCCTCACAAAACATTTGACAGTGAAACCCACGGGCTATACATGTGACTTCTTACACAGAAATGAATCAAGGTCACGTCGCCATTGGGTTACGGTCACACCAGTCCTCCAGTCCACCCTGCCCCCTTTGCCAGCAGTACTTAAAGGCAGCACAGGCTCCTGGGTGTATGGTATGGAAAGAGAGTATTTGACAATGTATGTCAGCACCAGGCGAGGAGATAAATGTCATTTTAACTCTTTTATTACACATTGAAAATCACTTCTTTGCAGTGATCCTGAGTGGAAGAAGCTGTTACAGCCTCTGGTTTCAAGGGATTTAACCCAACCTGCAACTCATATATGGCCAGTAAGGTATTGTTGATTGTGTCAGAATAGCAAATGCTGTACTCAATTTAACATGTATAGGAATAAGCTGTGCTGCTGCTCCTGTTCTTTACCCTGAACTTGAGCCTTTTTTGTTTAGTGTTCTGGTGGTTTAATTGTTAAAATGAAGGAAAGGCTTTTCTCTAAAGTCCTTTAAAAAACACAGACCCATCTCAAAGTCCCATTTACTGTGTTTAAATTGGAGGGTTTTAGTAACTCTTGACTTGGCCTCTACCCTCAGACATATGGACTGATCTCTGATCTCCTACTAATATTTCAACATTCACTAAGCTCTGATGCCTGAATCTAAAATGATCGGGTTTTGTTTTTCTCCTGAGATTTTGTGGTAATTTTGAAATCAAAAATTTGCATTTATTTCTTGCTATCATCTTGCTATAAACTTTCCTGTAATTTTTCACCTCATGGGATCTGACAGCAAGCGACTAAGGGCAATCTAAGGTGCTGTACTATGTTTTGTGGTGGGGGACAATTATGTAGTGTTAGGAGATGTAATTACTGTAGTGTAGTAGGGCAAATACTGTAATGAAAGAGGAATATCCCTTGTCATGCATCTAGCCAACTGTGCACAGTGATTATAACACAGAGGGTTAGTTGAAAGCAGTTATTTCATACTATATAGAAGTAATTCCTTTCCTGGGAGACCTGCCTCCTATTTCAGCTTGTTTCCCACATTTTCCAGTCCCATACCATAACATGGGGAAAGATTCCACTTTCAGTCATGTTTTACCTCTCTAAGAGGATAGTGCTGTCACAGTGCTGAGCTGGGGTAAGCCAGAGATGCTGCTGCTTCCCCGAACAGAAATAAAACAGGAAAGTACAACCCTTTTTCCCAGCCTTTGATTTCAATCTTTTATCCTCTGCTTGCCATCAGAGGGGTGCAGTATGTGGGGCCAGGATCGCTGGCAACACAGAAAACCTGCTCTCCATGATACGGTACCACAAACCAGCAAGCAAGAAACAAGATCTGCATTTAGAAACAGTTATAGCAGAGCCCTGGCTGAAACCCCAAGAGAACAGGGGGAAGGAGAGACAGTGTGGATTTCCAGGTCATGGGAACATCATAAAGGAAAACACCTGCCTACAGAATCCCTTCTTGCTGGATCAAGGAGGTGCAGCAATGCATTAGAAGTTTAATACATCCCATTGATTTTGATCACAAAATATTCCATCTTGTAAAATCTCACTCTCAACAAAAAGTAAATTCTATCTCAGCTTGATCCAACTGTAATATTGGCAGTTACTGCACAAACACAGTTGCTAGAAGACAAATTATGACTATTTCATAAGAGAACTCCTGGGAGTAATATTTTAATTATTGCAAACACACCTTTAAAATTATCAAAACTAAAACCAAAGAAAAGTACAATTAAATAAATATATGCACTGTGATGTTGCATGTGTCAGACTGAAAAATGTTCAGTTTTCAATTTTCGCCAGTTATTATTTGTTGCTCTTGATTGTTGTTTTTGACTGTGGAGTAGCAAAAGCCAAGAAGCAGGAGTTCACAGGCATGTCACAAGCAGCCAACCAGTTTGGTTTCAAATATACAGCTTCTAGCAGAACTGACTTCAAGTGAAGGATTGTGGACCTCTACATAGTGCAGAAATCAACTGCCCTGAGTGATCACAAAATTCCAGTCCTGTAAATACCTTTTCTTTCCATCACTATGGCACCTCTGGAACTCACAGCATCTCTCTGCAGCTGAATGGGATCCAAGGGATGTTACAACATATGGGTGCGATATGAGGAAACACTCAAGTTTCAAAAGTACCTGCATCCATGCAATAGCATGTCTGTCAGGGGAACTGGACACCTGAAACGGAGCTGCCGCATCCTGCCAGCCCATGGCAGGTTGCCATGAGTGGTTGCAGGAGATGTGCAACACCCAGGTGTCAGGGGCATCCTATCCCCTTTCATTTCACTGAACCATGAGCAGCATGTTGTGACATGCTGAAGAGCTCCATGAGCTTCTTCCAGACAAAACAGCTCTTTGTTTCTGTTGCTGTGATAGCAAGAACTTTGCAGCATGTGTAGCTGAGGAGTAAATAATGACATTTTTAAACAGTGTAGCATATGTTGAAAAACTTTTTGGCGTGCTTGGCTATATGCATTAAAAATGAGGAATTAAATTCTCCTCTGAGTTAACCCCAGGCAACCCCACTGACGTCAATGAAGTGTAACTGAGAGCAGAAGGTTGCCTGTGATCTTTATTTCTTAGAGTTCACCTGCTGCTCACTTGAAGCCATAATCCTTGGTGACATCCCAGTCATTTCTTCAGGAGAGAGGCTTGCGCTGCAGAGGTTGGGTCCCAGTGTGAACTTCATTCAGTGAAGCACTTGGCTGTAGTGCTTCGAACCATCCCAATATCTACCTGCTACAACAATCACATTGGCTACTATTTTAACACTGCTTGTATTATTGGGAAGCACCATAACTAGCATAGCATGTATGGGTCTACCTCCTTAATTAAATGGCAGATTGTTATTCAAAAAATGCAATCAGCATATTCAGAGCATTTAAAAGCAAGCACTACAATAGTGATATGCACCCAGATGATGTGAAACAATAAATGGAAGAAGAAGTGAAGACACTAGCCTCAAGGAAATATCCTTAGCAATGCACAGCTCCCTACAGAAAATAGGCTCCTACATCAGCTGCAGTGGGATTGCAGACATGGCACTGCTTTCTGCAGGAACCACAGGGCATTCTGTGCCATTGTACAGCTTTTGCAGCCCACTAAAAAAAAAAAAAAAAAGGCATTCAAAGTGAGAAAAGGGAGTTCAGGACCCCCTAAGAGGCTACAAAAGAGGGGTAGATACAGGATTTTGCATGTGCCTGATAAGCCTAAGGAAAAAAAAAACTAGGCAGGGAGAAGAAAATTCTGTAGGTTCTGCATAAAAGGTGGCATTTATGACATTATGGCAGGAGATGTTGTGCTCTTTTGCCCTATATTTATTTTTGCTTAAATTTAATTCTGAGAAAGAACTAGAAGGCAGAAAAACTGGTGCAAATAATGCAGATGTCACTGTGGGTGTCTGCTACAGACTTCCCAGCCAGGACAATGACACTGATGAATTATTCTTTGGGGAACTAAGGGACACTTCCAAGTCAACTGCCCTTGTCCTTAAGGGGCACTTCAATTTGCCAGAAATGGACAGGACGCCTCACACAGCTAGTACAGCACAGGCCACAGGGTTCCTTAAAAACTTGGATAACGCCTTTATGGAACAGATCCTAAGGGAGCCAACTCAGAAGATGCTGTCCATGATCTGCTGCTTGTCAACAGAGCAGATCTCATGAGAGCAGTTTGGATCAGTGGCTGTATTGGCCAGAGCGACCTCAAAGTGATAGAGTTTAAAATCTCTGTTGACAGGATGAAAAGTGCCAGCAAAACCTCAACTCTGAATACAAGGAGAGCAGAATTTAGGCTGCTCAGGGAATTAGAGAGTAAAGTCTCCTGAGAAAACACTTTTGCAGATGCTGGGGTCCATCAGTGCCCATCACGTTTTAAACATCACCTCCTCAGGGCACAGGAGCAGCAATTCCCAAACGGTCAGAAGTCAAGCAGGCAAGGCAGATGGCTGCTTTGGCTGAGCAGGGATCACCTAGTTGATCAAGGCAAGCCAGCTGATATGATCTCTTTGGATTTCAGTGAAGCTTTCAACAGTGTCTCTCACAGGATCCTACTGGACAAAATGTCCTGCCTTCAGATGGGCAAACACACCATGTGGTGGGTGAGCAGTTGTCTCATGGGTCAAGCACAGAAGGTAATAATGAATGGAGTGACATCAGACTGGTGACTTGTCACTAGTGGGGTTCCACAGGGCTCTATCTCAGGCCCTGTGCTCTTCAACATCATCATAAATGACTTGGACACAAGACTGGAAGGGACACTAAGAATGATTGCAGATGATGCAAAACTGGGAGGAGGTGTCAACTCCCTGGAAGGGAGGGAGGCCCTGCAGAGAGACCCTGCAGAGAGACCTCAACAAATTAGAGGGATGGACAATCACCAACCATAGGAAGGTCACAAAGAGAAGTGCTGGATTCTGCACCTGGGATGGGACAACTCTGGATGTACAAACAGATTGAGGAATGAGAGGCTGGAAAGCGGTGCCATGGAAAGGGACCTGGAGGTCCTGGTCAATGGCCACTTGAGTATGAGTCAGCAGTGCCCTGGCAGCCAGGAGGGACAACCATGTCCTGGGGGGCATCAGGCAAAGCATTGTCAGCCATTCAAGGGAGGTGATTGTCCCACTCTGCTCTGCGCTGGCGTGGCCACACCTCAGATATTGTGAGCAGTTTTGGGCATTGCAATATGAGAAAGATATTCAGCTCTTAGAGAGTGTCCAAAGGAGGGCAATGGTGAAGGGCCTGGAGGGGAAGCCATATGAGGAGTGGCTGAGAGCACTTGGTCTGTTCAGCCTGGAGAAGAGACTGAATGACGGGAGACTTCATTGCAGTTATAACTCCTTGTGAGGGGAAGAGGAGGGTCAGGCACTGATCTCTTCTCTGTGGTGATCAGTGACAGGACCCAAGGAAATAGCCTGAAGTTGTATCAGGGGAGGGTTAGCTTGATTAGAGAAAGGTTCTTTACCCAGAGAGACATTGAGTGCAGGAACAGACGCCCCAGGGAAGTGGTCACAGCACCAAGCCTGACAGAGTTCAAGAAGCATTTGGATGATAATCCCAAGCACATGGTGTCTCTCTTGGGAATGGGTGCAGGGCCAAGCATTGGACTCAATGATCTTTGTGGGTCCCTTCCCACTCAGTATATTCTGTGATTCTGTGAAAAGATTTTCGATTTCCTTCTCTTCAACTAATTTTTTTGTTTTAATTTGAAAATAAGATCCTGAATCTACAATTGAAATTAAAAGCTAATTTTCCTAGTGAGTGGCAAGGTTGCATTTTATACTTTCATGATTTTGACATACAGAAGAAACAAAGCTATGATCACTTATTTAAACAAGCATTAAATAAGTTCTTGATACGTTCTTACATTCTTTTGAGGGACTTTTTTCATGTTTTTTATTTGGACAACAACAGAACATTGAATTTGACATACCGAGTGTCCATTTGTCATGCAGCAAGCCTGACAGACTTCAAGAAGTGTTTGGATGATACTTCAGGCACACGGTGTGACTCTTGGGGGTGGTCCTGTGCAGGATTAAGAGTTGGACTTGATGATCCTTGTGGATCCCTTCAAACTTGGCATATTATGCGATTCTGTGATTCCAACTCTGTGCCTTATAGAAGTATCAGAAGCTGAGAATTTTTTTACTTTTGAACCAGACTCTAGGTCCCCTTAAAAATCAAGTTGTTCAGCAAATAAATAAATGTATTTTAGCAAAACCTAATGCTATACATGAATGTCACCACAATGCGATATGCAGGGGACAAGTTTTAGAGAAACAGGGTGCATGTATTCAAACATAATGGGACACATTCTTCCTGAGCAAAGCCGCTAAAACCTCAGAATGTCCTTTGAAATGCTACGCTTTGTTCTGCTAGTTAATTTGTCACTGCATTTGTTCCTCGGGGGCTTTTATTTTCTCATATCCACAAAGACTTTTTCCACTGACTGAAACAGAGCTATCATGTAATTTCTGACAGCCACCATCCAAAAGCTGCAGGCTGGAAAAATTATGTCTGTGAATGACTCCACCAGAGCACACTACTCCTCTAGATGTGGGTTCACAAACCATTTCCAAACCTATTGCCAGGGCTACACAAGTCGATTTAGCTCCAGTATTTCCAACTGTTGGGACTTTATCACATTATCTGATATTCTGTGTAATGTCTCAGCCCCTAGGGTTGTTAGATTACGTAAAATCTCTGCTTTTATTACAAAATAAAGTTCCATTTCCATTTTTTCCAGAACTTAAAAATGTGACTATTGATAGTGCAGACAGCTGTTATAGTTTCAGAATCTAGTGGAATTTTTCTTTCCCCACCACCAGAATGAGGGGCGAATGGGTCTATCTCCATTCATTGCCCCTGACAAAAGAAGGCAAGGCGTTACCTGCACTGGGGTTCGCTGGGTGTTGGGGGGGAAGCGGGCACACTGGTGTTGCAGTTGGCAGCGGAGAGACGGCTGTGGGGAGAAACCTCTGCTGAGTTTTGGGTTCTTTCCTTGGTTTTTGGTTTTTGTTTTTGTTTTATTTTTCCCTCACATTTCTTTTTTCCCATTCTTGGATTTACGGAGCCTTTTGGATTTTTATTCACGACATTACTAGCCGGGGGGCTCTTGCATTGGGTCTTTCCTGGGGGAGCCCAGCGGAGCCCAGCCCAGACAAGAGGGATCTTTACATCGGAAGCTCCAGCCCAGAGGCCAACAGACCACAAGCCGAGGGAAAAGGACCCCAGCGCTCTGGCCTCCCTGAAAGGTTTTTTCCCCACCGACTCCACAGAGAGATTTGCACTGCTTTTCGGAGGGACACGCCAAAGCTTTTTCTTCCCATCCACCAACCCCCCGGGGGCAACCCAGCACCGGCCACTCATCTCATCACCTGCGGTCTGTAAAATACCTCCTTGCCCGCCAGGGACAGAGACTGGGGATGGGGGGAGGGGTGTTTTTTTGTTTGTTTGTTTGTTTTTGTTGGTTTTTTGTGTGTGTGTGTTGTTTTTTTTTTTCCTCAGGGGTTTTTCTTTTTACTCGTTTAGTTCTGGTTGGTTTTGTTTATATTAAATACATATATAGATATAAATATATAGAGAGAGATATATTATAGGTAGGAACTGTTATCCTTCAATTTATCATATTTTAATTAAAATTTGTTTTGAAATTAAAGGAGATTTGTCTCTCTGTTTTAGTTATAAATTTTTCTAAGTTCTCTAAACTTAGACAACAACACAAGGGTACTAACCCCCACAACTATTATATTTAAGCCAACTATGATTTTTTTAAGACCTGACTCATGGGTTGAATGCCTGAGGGATGCTAGTGTTTTTAAAAAAAAAGAAAAACAGTTTTCAGGTTTTCAGCTTGATTTCTTATTTCCTCAGCCTGACTGAATTGCCTAATTCAGGGATTTTTGTTTCTCTGAACGTTTTGAACAACATAGCTCTGTAATGCATTGCTGACACACCAGAAGCAAGCCCCCAGGAGCCTCTGTCATGCGTCTGTCATTGGAGGTGCCTTAACAACTGTGCTACCATACATTTACAGTTTCAAAATCATGCTTGCTAAAATACCCTCAGAGAACAAAACCCCCAAACTGATCTCTACTGTGAAGCACCCAAATATGCACCTTGACTATGTGCAGCCATTCCAAATGCTTTGGGGACTTTACCAGGAACAAATGGCTGTTCCTTTTTATGGCCCAGTATCTGGGGAGATGAAACAGTGCACTACCCAGGAGCATGCTCTCCTCCCTCTAGGCAGACTCCTGGATGAAACATGTGCCAGGTTGTCTGAGCCCTGATAATATTGGTGAGTGATGTTACCTCTTGCATGACTGTGCAGTGCTTTTCTTGCTTATAGAGGGAAAAGAAGAGAACTGAGTGGAAAGAAGACAGTGCCTTGACCAATGTGAGGTAAGTTATTGTGCTACAGCTCTGGGCTAAAGGTGATATGAAGCAGTGTTTGGGAGTTTACTGGGACAAGCACATGGTATGGGACAAGCTTCTTCATCTGGCACTGGTGGCAACAGTCCCCGGAGCTAGTGGCATGGTCTCTACAAAGAGCTGTAGACAATTGCCTAGTAACTGCCCAATTTGGCTGGGTGTAGGAATGAAAGTGTGAAAGGCTATCCAGAGTACTCCTGCTGGTGAGAAAAGCAGGGACAAACAGGGAGAGTGCCTCTGGGGTCCACACAAGCTGAAGAAAAGCCTAACACCCAGATATCTCAAAGACATTTTTTGATCTGGACTGAAATTCTAGACTCTCCTTGCTGCACTTAAATGAGGTCCCTGACTTTGGCTGGATATTATTTTACTTCCATATATACTTGTAGGTTGCACAGCAGGAACTGGTCCCTGTGCCAGAAGCTCTGGGTCCGTACAATTCACTGGCATATGAGCTCCTTGGCACAGTTTTGGGATGTATTAAAACAATTCTCAGAGAGGGTTGCATTTTAGAACAGGCCCTTGCCAACAGGCAACTCGAAGGCTGTCTACCTCATGTGGTTCAACAGCACAGATGTAAACTGGTGGGGAGTAGTTGCTGTTATAGAACCTTCTCTCTTTTTCTAGGCCTGGTGAAAAGGAACTGCATCTCGCTTCACATGGCACATTATAAAAGATTCAGACACTTCAAAAGAAACTTAACATTCAAAATGCAGAATCTGACTCCTGGGGTGATTTGGTTTCAAGCAGGAACATACATCCACTGAAGTTTTAATTTAGATCCTACACACTCTCTGTGACACAAGTCTTCACAGATACTTGATTTAAAATGTATTCATGACCTAAACCACATCTTTTTGCACTAGGGAGAGTGCAAAAAGATTCACAGAAAATAGCAGCTGCACAGGGAAACTCTGATGTGCAGATAAGACAAAAAGCTGAAGTCTCAATTAAACTAATCGAATATGAAGTTCTCAAGCAAGGGCACACTGGCATAGCTCCACTATTGCCAAGGGAATGAAAACAGTTTACACTAGATGGAATTTTGCAGATGTTTTGTCAAAATTCAAGTCCATCCTGCTTTTTTTATCTGGCACCTTCAACTTTCTTATCAGCACCAGTAGAAATTAGATTTCGTGTGTCAGTGAAAGTGGGATTTCCAGTCCCTGCTGAGAGAGGAGTGGGTCTTTGTGCATACTTCATTGACATCTCCCGTGTCCCCAAATGGCTGGGGAAGAGTCATGGCTTTGGAATCCGATGATCCATCACTTGATGCAGGGCAGAGAGGGCCAAAGGGCAGAGATGATTGCATTCTCTGGAGCTGTGTGGCCTGTCCAAGCAGCATGGATGACTCTGTAGTTTGGCAGCCCTAGTCTGCAACCACAGAAAGATCCTACCATGGGAAAGCCCCAGACTGCTCCAGACTGCCAGCAGGCACTGCTCAGCAGCTGCAGTGCATTAAACGTGGCAACTGGGGAGGGGGAATTCCAGTCATGCTGCACGCCTGGTCAGAGGAGATGAATTCGACCCAGTGAATTTTTCATTTGTCCTGATTGCTCCAGACTTACCACTGCTCCTTATAGTAGAAAAGTGTTATGAAAATGCTCCAGACAAAAGTTTTCCATGGAAACAACAACTGGACAAAACAACCGATTGGGTTGTAAGCTATTTTGGAGACCAAAGTTTGGTGCTGCTTACTGAATGATTTCTAGGGCAGGATGAAGCCTTGTCCACCCTGCAAGGGTGCTCAGGTGTCTTACTACTCCTGGGGAACATCTGAATTCTGTTACACTAACATGACCTTCTCTCCCAAAGACCACCTGCCCACAGCAAATCTGCCACTGGTAGGGGACGAAGGTCCAAGGTGAAAACATGCTGAAGCAGCAACCAGAAACCCACTATCCATCTAGACTGAGATGCAGGAGCTGGAGGGGAGAAAGGAGCCTCACTCAGACAAATATTCCCCTCTCTAGCTGCCCTTTGGGGACAGTGCATCAGGCAGGGCAGGTGTGTGTAGAAGTCACTGCTCCTTGTCAGCAGTAGCCATTGCTCTTGGAAAATGCTCTAAATCTACCTTCTGAGTCTCTTGCAGCATTATCCAGGATAGCTTGTGCCCTGTGAAATTTTTGAGTGAATGTGTTTTGGTTGAGTTAGTTACAAGGCAATTTCAGTCTAGGTGAAAACCCTTGACCCCCATCTGTATTATCTCCTGAGCAGCTTTATAGCTGATGCACAATTAATTAATTTCTCACACTATATTAAATGACAGAAACACATCATGCTGGCCAAGCATTTAGGCTGTAGGGGCAGGCCCACAAACTGTGGAAATTGTTCTTACTTTAGACATGTTTAATATTGCTACATCAACAATAGGCAGGGATAGGATCCTCAGACCAAGACCAAGTCCATTGAAGTTAATGGACTACTCCTGTGGATATACCAGTATTTTCACAGAATCACAGAATATGCTGATTTAGAAGGGACTAACAAGGATCATTGAGTCCAACTCCTGGGTCTGCATGAGACCATTCCCAGGAGTCATACCATGTGCCTGAGAGCATTATCCAAACACTTGAATTCTATTATGCTTGGTGCTGTGACCACTTCCCTGGAGAGCCTGTTCCAGAACCCAACCTCTCTCTGGCTGAAAAACCTTTTCCTAATATCCAACCTAAACCTCCCTTGACACAACGTTCACCAGCTTCCAGTCATTTGGGACACCTCTGAATTCCCGAGACCACTCAAAAATATTTGAGAGAGGTTTTGCAATGACATCAGCACAACCTTTGAGGATTCTGGGATAAATCCCATCACGCCACATGGATTTGTAAGGATCCAGCTTGAGCAGCAGATCCCACATAATTTCAGGGTCAATTTGTGAGAGCAAATCATTGTCATAGTCATGGTCCCCCGTGGTCCTCAGGGCACTGAGACCCCCCTTGGTCCATCACCTGTGTTGAAGACAAAGGCAAAGAAAGCATTAAACACTTCTGCCTTGTCTCTGTCCCTGTTCGTGAGGTGACAGTTCTCATCCCATAATAGGCCAAGGATATTTCTATATTGCCTTTTTCCATTAAGTTATTTGAAAGAACTCTCTTCTTGTCCCCCACCATTCTGGCCAGCTTCACCTCCAGCTGAGTTTTGGCCACACAAATTTTCTCCCTACAGCAGCAGTCAGAAATATCTCTGAATTCTGAGAATGGATCTGGCATAGGCTCCAGTCTTTAAGGATGTCACAATGAATTTGCACTGGGAGAAATACTTTCTACATTTGACTGGGAACAATTCCATATTTAGAAACAATTACAGAAGCACAGTCATACCCTGATTGTCATATCCTCTACCTCTTTTGGGTTTTGGTTCTGGAATACTGTATCTGTGATCCTCTGCCAGACCTTTCATTCACTCCCCTTGGATCCACCCACCCCTGGTTTGCTGCCCTATATCACACAGTGACCAAATTTCCAGCATGTTTTTCAGAAAGCTTTTATCAACATTTCCAGCAAACATGCAAAAATTCTTTGCCAAGTGAGGAGGCATCTGGCCATGGCTCTATTATGAAAGACAGAGCAACATATGCACTTGCTAAGGAAAAGAATGAGACTCTTTCTCATCAGACATTGTCCTTAACAGCAAAGGTGATGCCAGTATAGAACTCTGTGTTGAGGCAATCCTCACTGGCTGCTCCCCACCTGTAAAAAGCACAAAATTATTTAATCTTTTCTGTGCAATTGCTAGTTGAGCATCTATGGTAATGTCTAGACTCTCTTCTGTCTCATATGAACTCAGAGGCATCACTT
Organism: Formicarius rufipectus; assembly: GCA_013399695.1. Lineage (NCBI taxonomy): Eukaryota > Metazoa > Chordata > Aves > Passeriformes > Formicariidae > Formicarius > Formicarius rufipectus. Next base: position 456,079 of record VXAU01002829.1, read on the forward strand.
TGCCCCAGCTGAAACTCCCATAAGGCTTGATAAAAGGTCTGTGACTCTTCTTGTGTGCCAACCAAAAACTTATATCCAGCAATCTGGTCCGGCAGCATAGCAGGATTTAGGCTGTCCCATGCAGAACCTCATGTTCAGTTAGGTAGAAGAAAGTGGTGCAAGGACTAATGAAGACCTGATGATTTGTGGCAATGACTCTAGTGTTCTCTCTGAGATTGTACTACCTGCCTGTGACAACGCACAGCCTTCACTGATGTTCACATGGGATGGGACATACTCCTTTGCCTCCACCCTGTAACTGCTTGGCCTCAACATCAGCACTGGGTAAAGGAAGAGGGACATGAAATCAGAGATGAAATTGGGTGTATCACTGGCACAGTACAAGTTATATGTGGCAAGGAAGAAGTTAGCACAGGCAACATTAAAGAAAGTGAGAAATAAGCTCATTCACAGTGAACAGAGAAGGAGAAGGAGTATAAAAGATGTGGCCTTGACCAGGTGTGTGGTGAGGAGCTGAGTTTGGCCTTGAAAGATGAAGGCATTCAGTGAGTTGGAAGAAGGTCTCAGGCAAAGTGGATTGTCCTAATGGAAAGAATCAGTGCTTGGTGATGTATGGCTGAATGAGACTTGGTGTGGCGAATAACTTAATTTCTTCTCAGCAAAAGTTCAGAGAGTGGTGCTTGTGGCATTCAAGCTAAAAAGCATAACCTGGAAATCTCAAACTGAGAAACTAAGGAGCAATCAAAGGTACCTTAAGTCAGTAGGAAGTCTGTAAGTACACAACCCAAAAAACCTGTAGTTTATTTGCCATCCTTGTGCTCGCAGTCTGAGTCTGCTTCCAACCTGCTGGCTTAGGAATGTTCTTTAACACCTTGCTTCAGTATGGAGGCATTAATCTGTAAGTATCCACACCAGTCTTTGGACACCAGTGTGAGCCAAGTGACCATGAAACCAATTAAAGAGGCAGTGATTAAATCTTGACACAACAGTAGTTTCTCTACTTGTTAGATATTGTCCTAAGTTACCTTTAGAGCAGGTATTTTACCAGTAGATAAAGAGTGTCAAAACAGAAATCTAGCCAGAAAATCTCTGACTATTGTGGCTGAAAGTGTGGGAGCATTTCCCTAGTGGTATCCAGCACCATGGGTTGAACCAGGGTGCACAAGGCTCACACAGCTCTGTATGGGACAACAGAACAGCAATGAACAGGTCAAGTAGATTTTCATCCTCTTGTAGGTAACCAGTGACCTGGGAGCCAATGGGCATGACTGGTGCCTCTTGCAGAGTTTTCCAGAAGACACTTTGTCTCCCAGCAGTGTGGCTATTAAGGGCATGAAGCTTTCCAGTGGTACCCAGCATGGAAGGAGCTATATCACATACACACCACTGGTAATGAGCAAACCCAAACAACCAGACAAAGAGACAGTACTAAAATGTCTGCCAAGGTGCCAAAAGTTTTGTCATAGTGATGCACCTTTATTTTGATATTTATATGCACTATAAACATTTTTAAAAAGTAAAGGAACAGCTATAACAATAAAAAAAATACAAACTGGTGTTCAGAAGTGGATCACAAAGTTCTGTTCTGCTTCTTTGCAAAGATATGGATTAATTTCAAAAGGTTTTGAATTACAACTGAGAGTCACCTAGAGAAGCTTTTCATATGTAAGTTTTTCTGTGCATCAAATATTGATCCTACAGTACTTCGTATTAATAAATGTCAATGAATGAAAATTTATGGAATGACTCATGGATTCTTATTCAACCTTCAAATAACCATTGTTTAATCATTGTGTTAAGTAACTGATTTTATCAAAAAGCTATCACTTTGTAAAAGCCACTTAATAGGGATCATTGAACATTGCCAAGTTAAACTCTTTGAAACACTAAGAAAAATAAGTGAGACCTTAAAAAGAAATATGCAGTCTGGGACTAATTCCCAGGAAATTTTTAGAATACAAAGCCTCTATTATATTAAAAGCACTGATAATTTGTAGGAATAGGTCATGCATACTGTTCCTCTGATTTAATTACTTTTCTGTTTTTAGTAACTCTAACTGCATTTGGACTACTAAAACATCTGCATGTGGGTTTCAGATTTGGGGAAAGGCAACATGAATGGGATACTGTGGTGCAGTGTCCATTTGCCCATCTGAAAGTACTCTCATTTTGTCCAAAATGCAACATCCCTGGATAGTTTTTAAAACATAGTCCCTGCCAATGGCAAGTGCAAAGGCTAAAGTGACTCACTCTGTGTACCAAAATGAGTCAGCACTTCAGGTACAAATCTGAAATTGGGCACATTATTTGCCTCCAGTGAGCTCACTCTTTTAACAAGAAATTTCTGTGGGTCACAACATCTGACTTTCTAAGGACAGAGGCTCATGAGAGGATATATTGGGTGTGTGCAAGTTACTGAACTAGAGACCATTTTAAGAAAAGCTGACAATGACCTTGGGAAGTTGCAACCAAGCCAAAAGCAGGTAAAAAAGTTCAATTGTGCTATAAGGTCATTTTGGATGGCAAATTCTGCCTATGTGCAGAAAGAGCCGTTGCTGTGTGAGTTCCCTCCTGAGCCCCTGCACTGCCTAAAGACACCAAATCTGCTTCCTCTGCACACACCTTTCACTAAAAGTGCAGGACTAGGTCTTGGATGTTATTCAATTTTAAACTTCCAGAGAGTAAGACATTCATTTCCAAAAGAGTCAAGCTTCAGATAGTTGAAGACATTTCATGGGGATCACTCATACTTGGTCACCTTTTTGTCCTTTGTTGAGGATCACAGCCCTTAAGAAATGTTGTTCAATGATGCAAAATTACATATAGTCTAGTGTGTGCTATAAATCTCCATTTTGAATATGCAGTCTAAAGACCCATCTGTAGTCCAAGAAACTAGTATCTGTGAACTGGATAATACTGGGCATCCATGATAAAAGGATTAAATCAAAACTACTAAGATAATAGGTCTGGGACCTTTTTGTCTCAGAAATGGTCATTATTATGAAATTTCATTAAGAAAGTCTGTTTTTCTATGACAATTTCTTTGTCAGGGTGTGTTCTGTTTGTTTTTTCAACTGGATGTTCCTGAATACTCTGGTGTGAAACCACAAGGAGATATATTCACAGGCTGTAGCAAATAATGCTCTTCCTCATGGCTGAAGAGCCAGGGCACTGATAGCATAAAAAACTGTGAAAAAAAAATAACACAATTCTGAATGTCTGTCAGACAAAAGAAAATGTTGACTGGTGGAAGAACAGTTCCTCCCAGTCTGCCATTTTAATAGCGCACAGGAAAAACTGCAGAGTTGACTTGGACTGGATAGGTTCCGTTCCTGCCATCTCCACCTGTGGTGTGCCTGGAAAACAAGATCACAGCCTTTCTGACACTGAATATAATAACGCTGAAAGCCTTGTGGAAGTACTCACTGGGATTTTTCATGAGCTGTTTTCATGTCTCCATCTCTGACTTCCTTCACAAGCCGTCATTCTGGCAAGGGCACAGATGGGGGGAAAGTCCATTATTTCAAAAGCAGAGAATCTGGTTTGTTTCTATATTACTGTTTATTTTATGACAGTGTAAAAAAGCCTGTAAATGTTGTTAACCCAGAGTCAGTATTAGCAATGGAAATCATTACTACCACTTTAACTGACATTTTGTTAATGTTACTGTAGTGCTGTCTCATGAGTCATGACAGGATGGAAATTAATTTGTCACTGCTGTAGGTCTCTTTCTTTATTATAAAGCAAGTTTCTCCTCTTACATTTATCTGCTCTAGTTTCTGTAATATAACTAATAAACCAAAAACATTGTTGAACATCCTTGTACGTGCTGCCTTTTCTTTGGCCAAAGCATTTTAAGTGTTGTTTTATTTAGGTAATGGAACAGTCGTGCGAAAACTGAGGCCCTGGAGAAGGCATCTCTGACAGTCATATAAAGGCTCTGGACTCCTTCAGCCTTTGAAAAAGTATATTCTTACTGTCTTCACAAAGAAATTTGCTTCTGACAACTTTGTGGTACAAAAGTTGCACCTCCTGTGTATTCACAGCACAGCCAGCTGTCTTCTGCCCAAACTCACCTGCCACCAGGGCAGTGTATCAAGTTCATGTGATCCCATTGGCAGCCAGCAGCAGATCTTCATTCCTTCATATCCTCTCCAGGATGCCACCTTCTTGCAAGTCAAAGATTTCTTGACAATAAACTAAAATACAGTAAATACAGTGAGACTGTATAAAGAATAAGCAAGAAGTTACCTATTCTACCCCATGACCACAGGAAGTCCTTGCAGCTGTTAGGGTTGGGGCATAAGCGATATGAGGGAAGGCAGGGGGTGCTGGACTGGTTCAGTCTGGAGAAAAGGGGAAGGATGAACCTTATGTTCCATCATTATGTGGTGCACATGAAGCAAGAAGGCATAATTTGCAAAAAGAGTCATGCTGGTTTACTTGTTAAGAAAAGATTTTCATCATGAGAGTGGTCTGTCATTGGAAGAAGGGCCTGGAGACATAGCAGAGTCTCCAGCCTTAAAAATACTAATATTTTGATGGCACAAGCTACACAGTAACCTGTTCTAATGCATCCTGCTTCATGGAGGCAGTTGCATAGCCAGAGATCCCTTCCCAAGTCAGTTATACCATAAGTGAATGAAGTATCTCGAAGGTTTGTTGGTTTATTTATCTAAAAAACTGTTTTCTAATGCCTGTTAAGTTTCTTGGCCTTGGCCTTAGCAAACTCACCTTTCAAGGAAAGTCTTTGACTAGCTTTCCTTATAAGGGCTTTCATTCTAAACATTCCAGGAGGAGAAAATAGGTAGATTCTGAGGCAAGTATTTAAAGAGGAAATTCCTCTTCACTTTTTCTTTGTCTGTTAGAACAGCAATTTGTTCTATTTGTGCAACTATTTTGCCATTATCTGTGGATATGTTCAGCCCTTTCTTCAATACACCCAGATTGCAGCAACCTGTTCAGTTTTTAGCTGGTGGCATAACCTGCATTTTCCAGCGTGGAGTATGACTGAGACAGTTGCAAACTTAGCTGACTTCAACTGGCACTCTCCAGATTTGCTTCCAAACTCTCTCAAGAGCGAGTAAGTAGGAATGCTAATGCTAAACTGTTTCTAATGAAGAGTTTTTTCTAATTTTCAGAGCTCAAAGAAGCCTTTCTCCATTGTTAAGGGATTTTTATTTTATAAATTAAATTTAGCCTTTACAGAAACTTGCATTTGTTTTAAGTTGGAGGAGCGTACTTGGGGGGGGGCGGGGGGGGTTGTGTGATGTTTCAATGTCTGAAAGTGACGCAGTAAGGAAAGCTGGAAGAAATTAGACTTAAAATGGAAAACAACTTTTCTTGACAACAGATTCCAGCAGTGAGGTCTGAGTGGGCCTAAGGCTCTCATCCACATGTGCAGGAATTCAGCTTTGTCCCTGGGAAAGTATGTCTACTTTCTGTTACCAAAGGCAAATTATAGCCAATAGATTTTTTGCCTTGTACTTGGAGGCCAAGACCTGAGTCCACAGAACACCTCCATCTGCACCCAGCTTGATGCATGGCTCCATGGCCCAAGCATCCTCAAGAAGATGACAGTTCCCTTTCAGCACCATGCTATGGTCTCATAGCAGCTTGCATGTACAACATATGCATCCAACCAGAGGATCTGCAGACTTAGAAAATGTCAGACTTCTTTTCAAAGACTTCAAACTTACTTTAACAATTATATGTTTCGTTATGCCAGGGTGTGCTTTGACAATACACAAAGGAAATAATATTGGGCTTTCCATCTGCAAACTTGATTTTTTTCAGGTGAAATTTCAGCTTTTAAAACCAAACTCTATTGTGAAACTCCTTCCAAAGGGTTTTCTGTGAGCCTGATGCGAATTCCCTAAGTTCTGAAACAATACAATACTCCTTTCATGACACAGGTAAACTAAAACTTTTTCCTGAATTCACTATGGCTGGCTGGTTTAAGCATACAGCAATCCAGATGTGTATATAAGACTTGATAAAAAACAGACAGCCTACATATTGGGCTACAACAAGGCTCCCTTGCTTCAGGCAGAATAGTCTTATCAAAGGGTCTGAGGAGGAAAACACTCACTGGTACAAGGCAGAGCTGCCCACCTTGGGGGTTAGGAGGAGTTGGAGTGTCATCTTTTTATTCCAGTACTATGTCCACTTAATTCTGTTCTACTGGCAAATGATTGGACCTGCAAATTTGGTTCCCAAAAGTGGGCCAAATTTCTCTAACCACTGCCTGAGAAAAGCATGACCATCATACCAACAGTATGTTTCCACAGTGCCCACAAATTAAGACCTGAAGAACATTTCCTCAGATTTACTGAAAAAGATGCTGAAGACCTGGTAGAAAACTTGAATAGATATCATATCCTGGCTGTTTCCTACCTGTCACCAATCTTCAATCTCTTGACCCACGACTTTCACAACATACACCCACATATCTTTTCCTAAATGAATAGGTTGCATCATTAGTCAAAATAACAATTAACAGAAGTAGAGGAAAGCTACAAACCTCTTTCAGTAGATACTGCATGTTAGCATCTGAACTTGTCATGGGCTGAATGCTATGTTGCAGAGCTGATGGAAACCAACAGTGTATCACAAAGATTTGCTCAACGGAGTAAAATTAGAAAATCTAGATTCTTCTTGTAGGTCACAGATTACTTCTGTTGACTTGACATGAACTACAAAAAAGATCTTTAAAACAAACAGGATTTGGCTACTAATACATTAGTCAGGAATATATCATCTTGCCTTCTTCAGCTACAGAGAGGTTTAGCCACTCTTACAGACTGAAACAGTAGAGCTGAGCACATTCAGCCTGAAATAGTTCCTAAAGCTCTTTAGATACCTATTTTTCAGATGTGCTTTACTTTACCGTGGGTGTATGGACACTGAGTGACATGGAAGCTGTCCAGTGTATGGTTCAAGTCAAGGAGAGCTCTCTTGCAAGTCTGATAATACAAATAACCAACTCCTATTTGCCACCTTTTATCTTATAGACTTAGTAACTGTTCTCCTGGATGTGAGAGAATAGGAGGACTGCCTAAGATATAAGGTCTGAGATCGTCCCTACAGCTTCCTCAAGCCATCTGTAAGTAAACAGCTTGTTCTTTTACCATTACTTCTTGGCGGCTTTTGCACATTTGCTTTGCATATTAGCAGCACTCATTTGTGAGATAGAGAATATCTGTTCATGAGCCCTTCCAGGGAGATCATTAAATCAAAGGCACAAAAGACTTGTCAAATGTTAACACCACCTCTGATTTTCAGCTCTTCTGCTGGTTTCTTTTTACTTGGAAACCATTCATGGAGTATAAGCTACAGAGGGCAGGAAAACTGTTATATTTTAGAAATAGATAATTGCTGCCTGATTTTGTCCACAAGTAAAACACAGGTGCAGTAACTTTCCCATATGAATATTGAACAATTTTAATTGTGTCTAAAGCCACATCATATATAGAAAAGACATAATCTAAATATTAATTTCGTAGGGGAAAATAAGTTTCTATTGCTTAGTGTCCAGCGCAGCTTAAAACCATCTTCAGCGGTTTGTGCTTTATGAGCATACTGACATCTGGTGGTTGCACCCGCAACTGTGACCAGTTCGTGTACAGAAATGTAGTTAGTGCAAGGGATAGTCTATTGTTTTTCTGTAAGTTATATTGTTTTATCTGTTTTCAAAAAGGTAGATCACTGGTAGACAAAAAAATCAGATGCTAAAATTCCAAAGCAGCTTTTAAAACAGCTGTTTCTGAAGTGGCCAGACAGACTCTGAAGCCTGGAGCAGCGCAGTGCAGGAATTCAGTTTCTGGTAGAACCACCAATGGTTAGACTCAGATCTGTTTCCACCCTTCACTGCACTGTCTTCAAAGAGAGGTATATGAAGTGATTGTTTGGGGGATGCTGACTCACTGTTACTCAGCCTTGTACTTTTCCACAAATCCCTACAGGGCCATTTACACATGAACTCACCTAGACCACTGGTGTGATCTTGCATGCCTGAAAGATCAGTTCTGGTCATGCTAGAGAGCATTTCCAAATGTTGGCTAAATCAAGAATAAGAACAGCTGAGTGACATATGAAATGCAGGCCACAAATCATCTCTTTTGTCACTGAAAATCTCAACTTCTCTAGACAAGGGGTTTTAACAAAGTCTGTGTTTGATATGTACATGCAATTTTTACTGTGGTTTTGTGAGGCTTTAAGCAAAACCAAACCTCCAGACTCTGAACACCTGAAATATTTCATTCAAACATACTGGAAGAAGAATGGCCTGACATTAAATCCTTTATTTTTTTTCTGCAATCCTCACAGCAGAACTCTTACTGATCTTTAATTGCTTTTCTCATAAGAAAAATGTCCATACTTTATAGCTACTTTGTTGTATCAATTTATTTGAACAGTAAATTCATTCAGTGTCTTTGGAAAACACTACTTAGTGCTAAACCTTCTAACTATGTGTGACTTGGGTACATTTTCTGTGATTCCAGTCAATTAAATTCAGTTACTCAACAATTTGCCCTGAGATGAAATTGAGAAATGTTATGAAACAAACCAACAAACAAAACAAAACAAAACAACTCTCTGCATATAGGGAAAAGTCATATACATGTAGCTAATTCCCAGCCATTCTGCATAAGATATAAAAAGCCTAAAGTGGAGGCTGTGTCTGAGGTCACCAAGGCATATTTGCCACCTATCTGGTGTAGGACACAGTGGATAATTTTCTTGCATCTAATTTGAGTTAATTAATCTATTTCAAGCAAACTTGAAAGCTGATCCCAGATCTTCGCCTTTATGTGTGATGGGGCATTATTGTCCCTCTCAGGGTCCCAGTGATGCTGGAAGCTTGTAGTGAATGAGGGAAGATGGAGATGGACTTACCTGCTTCCTCTGCATAGTCAGACACAAGCAGAACTGGGGTGTTGGGGAGGGCTGAGCAGGGCATAGGAAGTGATTTTGAGTCTGTACACAGCCTTTCAAAAAGTAAATTTGGGGGATGATATACTCTGTGCTGTTTCTGACCCTCTCCTAGACGTAGTGCTGAGAAGAGCATTCTCATTGAGCAGTGATGATCCCAAGAAGGAGTCCCATGGGAATAGCCAGACTTCCCTTTCCTCATCCCTTGGCAGGAGATGAACTCCCATGTCAACCAGAAGAGCCAACACAGCACAGTGAAAGCTGTCATAAAAGGGAATAGACTGGGACATGAAGAGGAGATTATTAATTTGCCATGGAGCTACTCCAGCTCACCGACACAAGTTATCTCTTCTGGGCTTCATGAAAAAGAAGACCTTTTTTCCATGAAAGTGGTACTCACAGGAAGTAGGGGAAACAAGTAACAGGAATGCTTTCAATATCAGCAAAGATTATGTCATCAATTTTTACCCCTGCTGAGCAGTGAAAAGTGGACCAAGTGTTCCCAAAACAGTCACATATTATGCATGCAAACTACCTGTAACAACAGCTGCTGTGTTCATGCAGTAACCTTGTGGATGAACAGAAGCACTTGGCAAAGGCCAAGCCCGGGGAGCCTGCAGCCCCTCACCATGGTGCACAATGAAACCCTCAAAGATCAGTGTATCCTATGCACAACAGTAAACTGCTGCACAGGTAGCTGCCCTTCCCTGGCTAGTCTTCATCACTGGACCCTGGGGAAGCAGCCTCCAAAGCATACAAAGCCAAAACATGTTCATCTAGAGGTAAGCTCACATTTCTAAAGCCCCTTTCACCTTGAGACAGGAAGAAGGTAACCATGTTAGGAAGCTGACCATCTCAGCACACAAAGAACTGCTGAGACACAGAAATGTTCTATCCCTTACAGTCTTTCTTTAGAGACTCAGTTTTTCCTTTCCCTTATAACAATCATACTGATGTCACTTTTGGACAAGTTATCTAGAATAATTTGTGTTGAGTCAGCATCGCTTCTTTCTTCCTTTTTCATGTAATTTCTAACCAATTCTATGAATACACTGGAACTGGTCAATGTGCCGGGGAGCAAGTCTAGTATTCATGTCTGGCCATCAAAACATTCAGGAATGTCTTGCCTGGAGCCAAGGTAGCCTTTGTGGATAATTGTGTCGATTAGTCTGAGGCTCAGGTTGTAATTGCCATCCACATCCCTGTAGTGATGCCTGTTACACTGCAACTTACATTTTCTCTGGGGTGCTGTTGTTATTGTAGGGGATGTGGTGCAGGAAGCAAACTGCGTGATGCAGAGCGGTGGTAGAGTGTAGTACAAGAGGGGACAAATTGTTGCTTCCTCACTTCAGAGTCTCACGGAAAATTTAAAAAAATAAATTAAAAAAAAATAAAAAAAAGCAGAGGTCTTGTGAGGGAGACTATTGCAGTTTTCATATGAGCTCACAGATAATACTGCATTAAACAGTTATTTACTTCTTTCACTAGGCACAGGACATTGCCTCCTTCCCTGAAAAGAGCATTCCAGCTGGGCACTGCTAAAATTAACTTCATGGCTGGAAAGCTTGAAGTATTTACACAGAAGAGAAGGCTGCAGAGTACTTCTGGTTATTTCTGTTAATGCTTAGGGTGCGTGGCTCTCACCGCCAGTCTTCAGGAGCTATGAAGAGTGTTTTACCTTAAGCCTTGTGCAATACCACAGCTCAGGCTGGTTCTGCTACATTTTAGTTATTTTGGAATGTGTCCTCCTAAGAGCACAAGAACTTGCAGGACCGGGGAAATGTGAGCAACCTTTAAAGCACAGGAAGGTCTCCTTCAAAAATATGTGAGATTTCACTGTTTACAATCTGCATTTATAATGTGCCGTAAAACCCATGCCACCTCCTGGCTTTCCACCCCAGCTTAGTTGACCCTTAGTGATGACCACAGTAAGAGGCTCTGGCAGGGTGCAAGGCAGGGTGCACAGCAAACGTTGCCATGTGTGGGCTCCTTTGATCTGGATGGCAGGCAGACTTTGTGACAAATGAAGCAACAAGCAAATGTCAAGCTGTCAGCTCTGGCGAGAAAAAAGCCTTCTCATTAGTGAGGTGCACAGGTGGGTGAAGAGGCTACCCTGCACATTTCGTCTCTCTCAAATCTCCGAGGTGCGCTGCTCAGCTCTGTAATGTAGCTTCTCATCCTTCACTAAGTGATCTCAAAGGCTTGTGTGGGAAGGGTTTAGAGTAAAGTTACTATGAAATGTCGTTTCAACTCATAAAGTCCCTACAAAGGAAAAATAAGAGCAACTAAAAGAAGTCAAACAAAATTGGGACTGGGAAAAGATCTTTTCTATTTCATTGGATTTGGGATCAGCCCCTCAGAGCCCTTCATAACTAGTTTTTGTCCTGTTATAGGTTCAGAATCTAATGGAATTTTTTCCTCCCCCACCGCCAGAATGAGGCGCAAATGGGCCTACCCCAGTCCATTTGCCTCTAACAAAGAAGCAAGATTGACCGGTGATTTAGGGTGGGGGAAAGCAGACAGACTCAGTTTTGGGAGTCGGCAGCGGGGAGACGGCTGAAGGAGAAACCCCTGAGTTTGGTTTTCTTTCTTTGCCTTTCCTGCTGGTTTTTTTTTCCCATATCTGGATTTTACGGAGCCTTTTGGATTGTTTTTTTTTTTATTTTTTTTTTTGACTTTGCCCGAGAGAGAGGAAGACATCACTAGCCGGGGGGCCCCTTACATCGGGCCTTCTGTGAGGGAGCCAGCGGCGGCCATCCTAAACGTGAGACATGAACTTTTTCTTACATCGGAAGCTCCAGCCCGAGACCGGCAGACCACTAGCCGAGCCTTTCGGAGGGACACACCGGAGCCTTTCTTCCCATCCACCAACCCCCGGGGGCACCACAGCATCGGTCACTCGTCTCGTCGCTNAAATTTTTCTAAGTTCTCTAAACTTAGACATGTCCTCATCTCTTTCAACATCATTTGTCCCTTCACCTGAAGTGTTGTGACAGCAGCAATTCTGATGGATATCTCTGCACTTGCATCTACAGGGCCTCAACTGCAGAGCCATTTCCTGTGGCTTAGATGTAATGAAAGAGATAATAGATGTTGCAGCTGCACAGACAGAAGAGAGGACAAGAAAAGACAGGGACAAATTATTTTCCTGTCTCTTCAGCTGACAAGATTGTTTATTCTTCTACCATCCTGAAATAGAGAGGGAAAATGTCTCAAAATTCTGAAAAAGAGCAATATTGGGCTGAAACAGAAACAAATTATCAATCTTTAAATGAAACTGAGTATTTATGGAGTCAGATTCCTACTGGATAAACATGATTTTAAAGTGTTGAAATGACACTATTTGACAGCTCATGCTTGAAAATATCTATTTTCTTGCAGTCTTAAAACAGATTAATCTTTCTGGAAAAGACTTCATGAGGAAATACCACTTCTTGTTGCCTACTGTGCAGTGCATCACCTTACCATGCATCCCAGACTATGAGGATTTATAAGATTACACCAGCAGGCAGAAGTGACTAGCTGCTTGGTTTATGGACCTCTTTTTCTCATTTGTGTTGCTTATTTCAAATCATTCATGGTTGGAATAAAAAATGTTTCATGATCTCAGTGTCTGGTAGTTGTTCAGATTCTGCTCAGAGCCCCCGGACACTGGGGCAGCTTTAAATGCCATTACATCTATAGAATGCAAATACTTGAGTATTTGTAACCTGCTTAATTTTAAGCTTTTCTTCTATCTCTCTCTTTTAAAAATATCACATTTATCACATAAAGCATGTGATAATATCTTACAAATTCTTTTTTTTTCCTTTTTTTTTTTCCTAAGAGAGCACAGCTCTGACTTACTCCTTAGTTTTATTTGATCTACACCTGGCATTACTAGCATGTTGTGTTCAGCAGAATCAGATGGGCAATCATAGAGACTGATATTTTTCAGGGTTGGATCACATTTTAAGAGCGCATTTGTGTTAGTGACTGTCCAAGAAACTGCTATGGTTTGCAATCTGTCAGCAGTTTCACCAGAACATCACCAGAGGGTAGCAGGATGCTTTGTTGCAGCTGCCGCTCCTGTATTGCAGTGCTGAGCTTGTACAGACACCCCACCTCACCTTGCACTGTGTTTGTTCTCTTGATCCTTAAGAGATATTAACCTTCTGAAAGAAAACATTATTTACTGTCCTTATTCTTTTGAAAGACAGCACAGAAAAATTGGGACTGAAATCTCCACCAGAAGAGTTTTGGTTGTTGCTCTTTCATGACAGTGTACATCGCTGCTCAGATTTAGTGGGAAAACCAGAGTCATTCTCATAATGCAATTGCAATAGCAGTTACCATTCTCTGACCTTCCATCTACAAGAGCAAAATTATGGAAATAGGACTCTGTTTTCTACGCTTTCCAGAGTTGCCTCTATGGAAAGCAGTTGCTAGAATGCTACTTTCCAGGACACAGTTTGCACAGCTTGGCACATTGCTGCTTACTTGTGACTACATGCAGGACCCCAGATGCCTGCTTCTACACAGCAGTGCAGGCTTCTTTCTTGTTTTCTTTCTTGGCTTTGATGGTCTTGGAGGCCTTCACAGCTAGAACCAAAGTGGTTGTTGTCAAAGTAAGAAATAGAGCAAAAGAGAAAATCATGGGAGCCTCCCAAGAACCTCAATGCACTTAAAACCATTCTTGCTCATTGGCATAAAGGTAGAGAAGAACAATGCTCACAGTTGCCCTGGCATGTTGACACTGTTGCCTTTGAAGTTAATTTGGGAATGCTAGGAACAGCTCTGCAGGGGGAGTGGACCAGCCAGGGTGGAGATATTCAGCCCAATTAACAGCTACTACACCAGTCTGTGTGTGGCCTAGCTGGACCAAGTCCCTCCTAGGCAACATTTTCTCCCTGAAGGAAAAGGGATACTTTCTGCTGGATGTGAAAAAAAAAATGCTATGGGTATTATGGTGTTCAGCAACTAGATCATACAACTGTGACCTGTGATCGGTTTCCACTGGATGATGCTGTAGCGCCTCTGGGGAAGAGAGACTATTGCTGTTAGAAAGGGCAAAATGCATTCTTAATTTTAACAACAAATTTAGCTGAATTACTCTTTCTGCTCTTCACATCCAAACCCTAGTCTTCTATCTTATACAAAGGGTACTCTAAGTGAAGTATTTTTTATAAATCAGATGTTTCAGCCCAGATGGCCACCCAACTATTTAACAGGATATTCAGGCCTGGGTAGCAGCAGATTTCCAGTGCCAGCCTAAAGTTACAGATCTCTTCTATCATCGTCCTTTCTTCTGCATGGGACATTATATAGGGTATCCTAATATCAGAGTTGGATGGTCTATTACCAGCATATATCTGCTGCAGTCAAGCTGGGCAGATATCCAAAAATTCTGCTTCATTTAGCTGGAAGCTGAAACTACTCTTCTAGTAAATTTATGAAGTGGTAGCAATGGGCATCATAATTTTAGGAATACACATCTAAATTGTCATCTTTCATATTGTAGTCATTGGGGTTAAAAAATGAGAGGGAGGGAAGTTGTGCGCACATCCTCTGTGACTCTCTTAATTACACTCTCATTGAGAGTATCTTCTGCCAAATGCAGTTTACTTTTTTTCTGTCAAATCTGTCTGAATTAATCACAGGCAACTCAACTGAAAAGTGAGACTTGTTCTCCTCTGCTTGCTAAGTGACACACAGAGTGTGAGAAATAGCCTGCCAAGGGCTCCATCAGGAATCCTGTGTCAGTACAACAACTGAAAAATAGAAGACACTTTGCCAAGTCTCCATCTTAGCCTATGGTCTCTCCTGTTCTCCCATGGGTGCGGTTATATGGCCAGAGCACGAAGAAGGCTTTGCTCTACAGAATTGTCATCCATGTAGCTGTTCCTGCACTGCTGGACAATTGAAAAGACAAATTAGACAAAAATCTTACCTCAGCCGAGGCTCGTCATACACATCTTAGGACTGAGAGAAATTAAGTCTGAATGGCAATAGATACAAATTTAGAAGGCTGCATGAAGACAGACTGGTGGACTAGGGAATGGTACACAAGATTAAATTAATTGTGTTCATTTCCAGGATTGCAAAAACTGTTGCAGGCTTTAATATAGTCTTCATAGGGTATCTGAACTCTAGAAGAAGTACTCAGTTTCTCATCCTGTGAACAGTTTCTTTTCTACAATGATCTGATCTTACAGATTAAATAAGGAATTCTTTGTACCACTTACAGTTATGTCACAAAAAATAAATGCACTCTGAAACCCAGTGTTTCTTCTCTTCTCTTCTCTTCTCTTCTCTTCTCTTCTCTTCTCTTCTCTTCTCTTCTCTTCTCTTCTCTTCTCTTCTCTTCTCTTCTCATCAAATGTGTTTATTCTAAAGTTAAAATATCTGATTTGTCCTTGGCCTTCCAAGTACTTCACAAGGAATTAGGTCCATATCTACTCAAGTCACATGGTCAGTACTGTAACTTTTAGGGTCTGATTATACCTGTGAAGATTTTTGACTGAGAGTTATTGATAATGTACAAAGTCTCTTGCTCCAATTCACACAGATGCAGAGTGAAGAACTCAAATAAAAGTGAAACACCTGTTTTGAGACACACATTCTTATAAAAACTGCTGAAAAATGGGAAACATAAAGAATATTTTTAAGTGTCAGATGAGAAATTTAGCATGTCAAGTGATTTCAGATGCTTCCACATGAACAGCCAAAGGAGTGCTCAGAAAGACCCTGATCTCCCTTGGGTTATGTATGTCTCAGGCAACCATTGATGGTTTTTATTTCCCCATGCACTTTCTACAGGACAGAGATCTGTGCAAGGATGAATTATAGGAGACAAAAGCTTTGTGCCAGCTTCTCTTTACTTGACTCCCATGAGGGGTACATTATTGTCACTGTGTTGTCTCTTTCCTACATGCCTAACTCCTCTATGTAAGAGAAAGGAACAAGGAAACGTCATAAAGCAACACACCAAGACAGAAATATTGGGGATTAACTGTATCATGGTCTTCGAAATCTAGAGGATTTTGCACAGCAATCCTCTGCCTTTGCACTGCTAATGTTTTGTCTAAAAAATCCTTGTCAGTTCGACAGAAAGAGCTAATTCAATGCTAAGACACTTCATGATTTAACTGACACTAGTATGGTGAAAATCTGTTTGTTCTCTGCACCTCAAAAACTCTAAGTCAAGTATCATGGCTGTCATCCAGATGAGGTTTTAGTATGAATGTACACCCTAAGCATGTGCATCATCTTATCAGATGCAAGCACTAGCATAAATAAGAGCCACCATAACAAAAATGTTCTCTGGATTGCATATATAAAAATTCATCTCATCAAAATGGATGCTGAATATCAGCTTTGCATGTACTTTGCACTGTTCCTCACTTGAACAGAAAGCTATCAAGCAAGTGAGGGGAAAGAGAAATAGATTAAGAAATGCCCCTGCAAATGGGTACAATGACAAATTCAAGCTACCTTGAACTTTGTATAAAATCTGTACAAGTCTTTCATAAATTAGCATACTGAGTCTTGTTCTGCATTATTTTTGGAAGCTGGATGTGGTTTTCTACTCTCATTTCCAAATCTCTTCTGCTCTCTATACAGACTTCTCAGCCTATCCCTTCTCTTAGGTGGTATATCCAGGTCTGTCTTCTATTCCAAGGCTCTGACCTAACAATTGTTATGTTTAAACAACACCTCTGGGAGTGAACTTTCCTTCCCTGTCTGTCTTTAAGATGAATAGGAAACAGACTTTCAACTCTCAGATATGCACTGTGCTCTGTTCCTGCTGACTCTGTCCAGGTTAGCTGGATACACACACATACACAGAACACAATTTCTGTGGTGACAAGCTAGATACGGGTTACAACAGAACATGTCTTGCTGCATTAGTAACTGGCTTGTTTTATGATAAACTATAAAACTACTCTATCACGTTTGTTGTACTTTGAGGCACCTGAATGAAACAAGACTTTCCATCTTAGCACTGCTGAACAGCTGTGCTAAAAGTATTGACCTGCTTACAAGCAGAGAAACATTCCAGTTATGTAAACAGCAGAGAATTAGTTTTCTTCTCTGCATTCCTGGAGTAAGCTGGCTTTAGCTGAGTCCGTAACTTCTGTGTGTGCTGTTCCTTTTGCTGTCTCCACACAAATAAATTGACCTCTTTAGAACCACTGCCTGTTGACCACTTAAACAAGGGATTTCAGTGTGTTCTTGTAAAAGCCAGCAGTAGATTTTGAAAATACTTTGAGTGACCAGCTCTAAAATGCATTTCCAAAATAAGCAAAAACAGCTATGCAGGCTGAGGCCAAATGCTTGCTTTGAGCAGCAATCATTTCCGACAATAGTTGCTAATGATAGTTTTAGAAAACCTCAAAACAGAATAAGTTAAAACCCCTTTGTTTTCTTCTCCTCCTTCTCCTTCTCCTCTCCTTCTCCTCCTCCTTCTCCTTCTTCTTCTCCTTCTCCTCCTCCTTCTCCTTCCTCTTCTCTTTCTCCTTCCTCTTCTCACTCTCCTCCTTCTCCTTCCTTTTCCTTCTTCTTCTCCTTCCCCTCCCCTTCCCCTTTCTTCTAAGTTTAGACTTGAAATGCTCCAAGAGAGTTTAATAGACATACATTGTTCTATTCCGTGACTCTAGTGAACCTATTTTAACCCATTCACATCACTGTCTTCTATGATATTCCATCCTAGTGATCTTCAGAGTCTAACTTGTGTGCAGTGTGTATAGTACAGAAGAGGTCAAAAAAGGGGGAAATATCATATTTTTCTTGGTTTAAATTGATTACCTCACATTTCAAATCTGTTACCTTTAACACTTGAATTATTAGCAGTAGTAATTCTTGATCCTCTACACTTCCACTTTATATAGCAGCATTCTCAATGTTCATGTTCCCAGGAGCAAGAGTTATTTCACATATATGATTCTTCTGTCCTATTGTTTAGTTTGACTTTAAGATGAGGCAAAAAAACTGGCATATTGATGTGGCTGCATGACAGGTTTATATAGGACTGCAATGCTTTTTATTCTGTTTTCTCTCTGTAGCTACAACAGGAAGCTGAAATGTGAATTCTACCTCAAAACATACACAGGGATTTGAAATTTATGAAGTGCAAAAATACCATCATAAAAATGCACAAGGGGCTCTGTTTTTCCTTCATTTGGATTGGACCTCCTTGTGTACCAATATAGAAGGCAAGTGGAAATTATATTTTAAGTAAAAATACAAATCTGGGAGAATCTTCTGCAGCTCAAGCTCATTTCTTCACTCATCCATTTAGGAATGCTCTCTAGAGTGTACACTGCAGTCCAGTTCTACATCCATCCTAATACACTGACTCCACCCTATTAACAAAAATATTATAAATTTTCTGGTTCACTGCCTTTTTAAATTCAGTTTTTACAAATAACTACTGCTCTGCTAATCTGGAATGCAACTGCTTCACTTTGTCTTGACCCTTTCAGATGTATTTCAGGGAAAAGACAACAGAACAGACATCTTAATTTCACCTATTTGATAACTAGTGTCTGCACAGTCCTCAAAGTAAGGCTGCTCTGGAATGTTAGAGATAGTGAAAGCCCCACATAACTAAACAAACAGCTCACAATAATAAACCAATCCATGCAATTTCCTGTATTGTCTCTTTGGACTTAGTGGGCTCATGAGGTTTCTAAGTGAGCAGGAAAAAGGCAAATAGCTCAGCCAAAAAGAGAGGCACCACCATAAAACAAACACTCTGCAAGAGCTATATCAGCTGCAGTGGGTGTTATTCCACCTTTTCAACCTGAAATCAAAATTGAGATTAGTAGGAAAAAGAAGCAGTGGGGGAAGTTTGATGGATGTGCATGTTAAAGGCATGCCAAGAAGGAGCAGTTCTATTCTGGACACAGCATTTATTTTGCAAATAAAGTGTGGAAAATACATCATGAAAACTTACTTTTCAGGTTTCATTTCATGTAAACATATGGAAATGGGGGCCACACTTTCAAATGTTGAATACTGTCCTCTTCCTGTCAAAACCAGGGAGAGTTGCACTGGTGGGTGCATTATTTTGCATGATAGAGCTTATCTGAGAAGCATGCTGCATTATATATGCACCTGTTCACACTAATTATTGAAAAATTCATGGATTTGTAGAATGACAATGAGATCCTTTCTCCTTATATCACTTCTATTTATGGATTTTCTTTTTTTTTTTTTTGAATTACATTAAAAACAAACGAACAAAAACAAACCAACAACAAAACAAAAAAAAAAACAAACCAAAACAAAACAAACAAAACCCACAAAAAAAACCCTGATCCTTTTTCCAACTTGGAGATGAAGTCTGAGCCCTTTTTAAATAAGTAGCAAATGCTTGATTACTGCACGGCATTTGGGTGTAAAACAATAAATCTGATACTCAGCTTAAACTGACTTGAAAGGATTCTGTACCTCCACATAATGCTGCATCTTCACTAAGTTTATAAATTAAGTCAGAAGAACACCATGAAGCCAATAGACCCACAAACCCCTGTTTCTATCAACAGATATGCTTGTTAAGTGTTTGGTAAGCTACTATGATTATTTACTAGTCTATTTAAAGTATTCAGGAATGTTTGCATGGAGTAGCTAGCCAAGTGAAAGGCAGAGCCTTAATTCAGACTGATCCAGTCTGTGCATCTATGTAGCAAGATAAATTATGTCAGCACTCCTTATTCAAAATAACTCCTGCCTCCCTTAGTGCAAGGAATTTTGTCTGAAAATTCAAAAAGACAAGCTAACAGTGTTATTTCCCAGCCTCTGAGTAACAACTTTTGCCACCTTAATGTATCCCTAAACTTTTCAAGTGATCTTAAATATAGGATTAAGGTAGCAGTCAGAGATTGCATGTTTCCCATGGTTCTCTGAAAAATGGTGTTCCAGACACAATACAAACTTTAAAATATTTGGAAGGCAAAAGCAGCAGAGCTTGCCAAAGGATGACTGTTTCACAACAGCTCCCAAGGTTTCAAAACTTGTTTTCAATGTGCGCTAAAGGAAAAACAAAGCTCTTCCAACCAGGAGGCAGAATCATAACAAAATGGAGCTCCCCAGATACAGAAGTTCTCCACTTCTCAGAAGGAAATCTCTCATGTTCAGCTCAAGAATCCTCTCAAATTCTATTTAAGCCTTCATCCAAAATCATCTTTTGTTAAATCAGAACATTTTGAAAGCCTTTGGGTACCTCTAGTGGGTCTATCAGCTTTAAACGAAGTGGGTCTGACAGAAGTTGAATGTTCCATCACACAAGCTCCAAGCCAAAGGCAAAAGTGACAGTAGAAACACTCTGGATAACTTCTCTACAATATGTATGGGGTGAGGGGTAGTTTCTTAGTCATTTCTAAGTCCTACATTTATTGTCTGAATACAGTTCTTCCTGTTTCTCTTGCAAATAGATTTTTTTAAAATAAATAAATAAATAAATAAATCCTGTGGTGAGGAGAGCATGTAGAAAAATCATGTCAGAAGAGCAGACCCATATGGTTTCCAGAAAGACACATGCACTTCATGTTGCTTTCATTTGTTCTCATAGTGTGGGAGCACACTTTGTATGTCCTGCATATTCACTCATAGGATGCCAGAACCTTTGCTGGTGAACTTATCATCGTGCCATTTAACCTTTTGCCACAACTATGCAGACTATTTAACAACCCGGGCCAAGGAGGTTAGAGTTTTTAGGCATATTTGTACAGTGATCTTAGCATTTTAATGTGTAAGTGGTCAAATCCTTCTATGTTCAAAGCCCAGAAAAATAAATGAGCTTGCCCAAATGAGCTTCATGTGACTGTTAAAGATTGTTTAATGAAACAACAATCATTTTGACTTTCCAAGGTCATGTGCATGTTAGTGACAGAATTCAAATATAAAATGTCAATGCACCCTTAATTAGGTCAAGATGTCTGAGCAAAATTCCTTCTGTCCAAATCATCCTCTTACTCCATGTGTAGGATAATTAAAATAAATTATGCCCATGAGAAAAGCCACGCTCTATCATCTAAATCCCATTTATCTTGATAAGTTTCAAATCCCTTCTTGTTTTGTTCAAATAAAGTTCATCTGTCTTTACTTGCAATTGATCTGGCTTTGCTTAAGCTTAGTACAGTGGGTTGGGGTTTTTTTGGTTCTTTTTTTGTCTCTGTAACCTCCATGATCAGGTTTAATCACTGAAAAAGAGGAATCCTTAGCTCCTTCTGCTTTCCAGCTGCCCTCATGCTCTTTACCTTAACCTTTGCAAGTGACCTTTTAGGCCTCCATATTTGGCTATCCTTAAGAATCAACAATCCAGGAAGTCATCAGCAGGTCCATCTTTACCCTGAGGTTATAAGGTGAGGCAATGACTAGATTGCAGGAAACATCATCACACTTTTCTCATAGGTATTGCAGTGGATAGTACACTTCATCTGTACTCTGGGGAGATTGCTTGAAACAGGCAGTTGTGCCAAAGACACAGAAAGAGGATTAAATTCTCTAGTAATTATATTTCTAATAGATACTTCATTTCCTGTTCTTTCTTTTCAGTATTTACATTAGAAAGTACCTCCAGCTCCACTGCATTCTATGGCATAGTAAACACATGCACACACAGTGGTATATTCAGCACCAAAAAGGATGGTTGACGCTAGCCTTTAAAACTGGACAAGCACCCTCCCTTCTTTCCTGTCTCTGAAGTAAGAAAAGTAGGCTCCACGTGTAAAAGCAACTGTTTCCCTTGCTTCTCACAGCTTTCCATGGGTTCATCATGCTTCTACTCTGGGTCTTTCTGAGCTATGGGGTGGCGGGTTCTGCCCCTAGGTTTTAATGCTGCAGAAAGAGGTTCCCTTACTGTATACTCTTAAATATGCCTGCAGATAAAGAAGTAAAAGTAAACAATGAAGGGGAGGCAATGAAATTAAAAGAAAAAATTTTCTTCTTTCCATTTAATGGAGGGGGATAAACCTAATCCTTAGGTAGGTCCTAGCTACATTTGCTATTTTAGAAGGTTCTTGCTTGCTGGTTTGTAATATATGCAGCTGCTAATAAATTAACAAAAAAATTAGTGTAAGGAATTAGCAGATTTTAAAACTCTAACTACTCTTTTGTGGAAATAAATATTTTTGTATTCTTGTACCCTTTTGACAAAAAGCAATTTCCATTACTATCTCCATTTCAGTTCTGCAAACTTTACTTTTAGAGTGGAAATTTTGTACTCCCTCTCTAAATCCAACTATTTAATTACTTCAGAGTGAATTTTAGCTATCACAGAGCTTGACTTTGATTTTGAGTTTTTTATCGTGCATTTCTTTTTTGACCAGGGTTACATATCTGAACAGGAGCATTAAATGCATATATGAATATCAATTTTTTTATGGCTTTCTGTAAGCATGCTGGCAACTCCTGCAGCTGTGAATGTGAGCTTGCATAGGTAATACAAAAGAAGAGAAATCAATAATTTTGGTTTTAAAAAATCCGTGGGTGTGGTGGTTTTCACCCAGTGTCCACCCAAAACCTCCAGGCTACCCCCCCCTCTCCCACCCCTTCCCAGAGGGAAAGGGGAAAAAGGAAGGAAAAAAAAAAACAGCTGAGAGATAATGGCAAAACAAACTCAGAGTAGCTAAATACTTAAATTTATTACTAACAAGATAAGAACTAAAACTAGAAGCACTAAAACTAAAAGGTAAGAAATAAATCAGTCTTAAGAACACTCCTCCCACTCCTCCCTCCCTCCAGCAGTTCGAGAGAGCAGGGAATGAGAGTTTCGCAGGTGGTGGTCGTGCTGCTGGCATTGGTCTCGTCCTGTGGGTCACTTCATGGGGTTTCCGTGGGCTGCAGTTGGGACAACGTACTCCACCACGGTTTGCAGGGGGGCCACGAAGCTCTTAATCTTTCCCCTGCTCCTGTGGGGTCCCTCCCATGGGAGACAGTCCTCAAACTTCTCCATCATGAGTCCACCCCCCGGGCAACACTCCTACCGGGAAAAAACCTATTCCAGGTGCGTCTCCTTCTCCAGGAGTCATGGCTGCAAGTCTCTTCCAGGATCTCGCTCCATCCTGGGTCTCCCTCAGGGCAACAGCTCCTTCAGGGGCTCCACCTGCTCCTCCAGGGGCTACGGGGGGTCTCCTTCAGGCATTCACCTGCTCCTCCAGGGGTGCAAGGGATCTGCTTCAGGGGCTGCAGGGGTCTCCTTCAGGGGGTCTCCAAACCCCAATAGATCTCCATGGGCTTGGGGGGGGGAAATAGCTTTCAGTCCTCCCCCCCGCCCCCACTCTGCTCCAGCAGAGTGTTCTTCCTTTGCCTCCCCCTGCTCTTCTTCTGACCTTGGTCTCTGTCTGCGTTGTTATCTCAATGCTGGAATTTTCAACTGCGCAAACACTCCAATTCTTGCATATGTATCGCAAAGGCGTAACTATAATTTTAATTAGCTCAACAGGACAGGAGAAACTTCTAGCAGTTTCTACTAAAGTACTTCTACTTTTCTACTAAAATTCAGCTATAGAAATTCAGCAGTGGGAGTTTAAGAAACACATGCAGTATCACAACTAATTACTGTTCTAAGGATATCGCAGTAGTAAAATTTGGGTTTAGATCTCATGCAGCATTAGGCTTCCTCTTCCCTCTTTTCTATATAGATTTTTTTCCCAGGGTTTAACAGGTACAGAGAACTTTTTTAAAAAGCATGTGAATGTACTTTATGCTTCATTTTTTAACACTAAAATTTTCCCAAGGCATAACAAACAAGGTGGATTTTCAATGTACTGCATTCTTTTTTCTTACATTTTTTAAAAATACAATAATATTACACTCCTAAACAGTTTATTTTTGCAAGTGTAACATGAAAATCTGCAAAATTCCTGCTCAGGAAAGATGGAAAATTCTTAGATAGAACAAGATCTCCACTTAAATAAAGACTTTTTTTCACTGATTGTGGTAAGAGGTGTGAAAATACATTTAGCACCACATTCCTGTTTCTCTTGCTCCTCTAATTTTAAGTAATATTTGTTTACATTTTTTTTATCCAAATCACCATGTCAACTTGAACGTTACAATTCTAATGAACAGTGCCAAGAGAGAAAAAAAAAAGTAAGCCTCGGCTAGCATGGTTCTAGCACACAGAAGCAGAGGAAAACCATGATCTTCAATTAAAAGCACCATTTTATGGTTGGGTTCTTGTCAAGCTGATGTGTTTTACGGTGCTTCATTACAGACTATTTGCTATAGGTACTGACTCCATCAACTACCTTTACAAAGTTAATATACTCTGTCTGTTTGGAAGGGCATGGACAGACACTTCTGGGAGTCTGTCCATTCTTGAAGATAGAAACACTGAAGACTCTGTGCCCCCTTTGCTTTCATCAAGTAATAAAACTGCTTCCAAAAATATGACTCTTTCCTTTTTAAATTATATAACATGTAAACACCTTAACCAGCTCTATCAAACAAGTGTGCTCCATAGGCTGACGCTTGCACATGCATATGTGAAACAGAGCAACAAAAAGGAAAGCCATTCATGTACGTCTAGAAAACAAAGAAAAAAAAAGTGTTTGTTGTAGAAAGATTTTGAAAGTATGTGTAACCGATTGCAAATAAATACAAGTTGATGTTCATAAACAAGAAACTCTGCGTGTAAAAGACAGAGTGTAAGCTGGGGTGAAATAAGCCATTGCTTTCATTCACAAAAAGAGTTGTCAAACCAATTATATTCTCTTCGACACTTCTTCTGATATAAAGGAAGACATTTTAGGGATTGTATCTAACAAGGAATTCTGTCGTTTTGTTGGCTCATTCTGTGAATAAAGATCTCTTAAAAGTATTAACAGAAATCATCCGCGTTTTCTTGGTGTATATATAAGAACAGTCTGTGTCTACTCCAACTTAAAATTATAATTTAGGATCAATTTAGAAGCTTATACAGGTGCCATCTGCTATTTGAAGATCTGAAGGAGCTATTTGAAAAATCAGAATACCTAGATATTGAATACTGATATCACAGTATTGCACTCTTATGTTTAAAAGAGGAAGCTAAATTAAGAGCATGTGTTTCATTTGTACATTCAAATAATGTGGAGGGAAAATGCAACTTCTAAGTTTGGAAGAAGAATTGAAACCACCAACAGGCAGGAAAGAAAATAACAAAACAGAACAAAAGTGCCTCTACAGACAATGCATGATTGAGGACCTTCAGTTCTTACCTAATAGCTACTAACAAGCCCTGGAATTTTCCTTCCAACATGTGAGTAGATACTATTTATATCTTGTTGGATAACGTCTCCACAATGCCCTAGGTGATTTCATCTCAAGTTTCTGGTAAAAAGATGTGTTTTTCATGGTAAAAACTTAAATCTTCAACTCATAATTTTAAGAGGCTTGATCTAAATGAACTTCAAGCTGATTGATTCCCTCAGAATTCCATGAGTCATGAGATTTATACCAGGATCCTCCAGGCTTTTATAACTCATATAGAAAATGGGGTTGTAGCATCCCTGATTATGAACACTGCAAAGCTGCAAAGAAACAATGGATTTTAATAGAAACTGAGCTTGCTCATGCAGTGCTATTTAGTGCAGGCCCTTATAACCTGGAATGTCTGAGAATGAGACACTGCTGAAGCACAGTGAAGGTCCACTCTGCTAGGTAACCTCAGCCAAAGCTCTTCCCTCCCTAAGTATCACTTTCTTTGGCCACAGCACTTGCAACAGAGAAGGCCGTTGTCTTCACAGATGACAGAGATTACAACACAGCAAGAGAATGGATATTCTTAGACCAAAACTATATAAAAACTTTGTGTTTACTGCAAAGTAAAAAAGAAGTTGATTCACATGGACTTCAATCAACTTGGGACTGAATACAAAAGCAAAATTATAATTTCTTTAAAAAGTAGTTTCAATTAACTGTGCCTGGAACAAGAACAGAGCACAAAGGTCCTCGTAGACCAGATTTATACAATGAAAGAGTAGTACCAGTGAGTTGACTAGAGATGACTTTTCAACATGACTTAATTCTTGCATACCACAGTGAATTTCAGTGCAGAAAAAAATATTCCTGTTTGTGACAAAAATAGGCTTCATGCAAAATAGAATAAATTTATTTTAAATCTTTTTCCTTGACATTTGTTAGTGAATAATGACAGTACTGACACATATAGCAATTTTTTCAAAGTATTATGTTTTTAGTAGAAATTGTCCATTGATAAAAACTGCACAACTCATCTTCTACCAAATACTTTGTAAAGAGATAGTAATTAACTTTATTGATTGCTTTTCTGGTTATAATAATCCTTTTATTTCAGTTGAGAATCATGCTTTACTTCTTGAGAAAGTTCAACTAATGGCAAACATCAAAAGCAATACAAGTGAGAGCATATGTTGACTGAACTACATTCATTTAATTCCCTCTTCCTCTATGGTCATGCAATACTGATTTGCTGACACATATGCAGGAAGTCTTTGTGGCAAGTAGATAAAATACAAGACCATAGAAAAGGTATACAGCAAGAAATATTTCCAGGCATGATTACTGTACAGACAGTGGAGTACACAAACCATATAGTTCACCATATTGATAAGTCTTCATGCACCAGGTAGATGGAGCTCAGGCCATCACTTACATGGATACATGTATGTGAAGAGAGAAAGACAATTCTTTCCTTTATGCAACAGAATACAAGTATAATTTAGGTAATTACCTTCAGACTCAAATCTAGGCTTCTGAAATGTTGTCAACTGCCTTGTCTCCACTGGTTTCACTGATTTCCAGAGTCAGTCCAAGTTTTGGGGTCTTTCTAAGCTCTTACTATGACAAAATTTCCATCAGTAAGGATGAATAATGCTTGAATACACATGGAAGAAGTAGTCATAGAATATTCAGTCTCAGTTTGAGTTCCTTGATGTTTATTTCTGTCTTGCTTAAATTTTAATATTATCTAGCCTTTGTTAACCAGGCAGGAAAGGAGATACTTTATATTGTTATTGTTAACAATATTGTTAACAATATTGTTATTGTTATTGTTAACAATAAAAGGATGCAACCTGAATGTCCCTTCAACAGGAAAAAAAGCCACAAGAACCAAATAGATCAGACTGCTAAAAAGAGTATTAAGCTTACTCCAAACACTTTTATAGTTTAAGTGCTGCAAACACATAGACTTCTGGTGTGATTTCAAGTGGGTGAGGAAGGCAAACACAAAACACAGCATGTCCTCCTCTAGGTTTACTTTACCTTCTGATAGGCTGACAAAAGGGACATAGCATGGTTGTGTGTGTGACATCAAACAAGAGTTTGTAATCTCTTGGGGTGCTGAGTTTACCTGCTGTTAGGACAAAAACGAAGTAGCAGATGTCTGGAAGAGGACAGGATGGAGGCTGACACTCTTCCAGTTGTCCCGGTATTGTGACGCTACTACTGGCTAGGATGCTCCAATGATGTCCTTATTCATGTATAAAAGAGGTAACTGTACCTTAGTACTGCTCTAGCTCTCATTTCAGTTTTTCCTTGCTCCCATTTTAACATTCTAAGCTCAGTGTTAATTATTTCACTATTCCTGAAGTTAGCTAAAGAACTCATGGGGGTTTTTTTCTGTAGGAGGAAAAAGAGCACATTCTTTCCTCAACCTTGCATATTTCCTCTCTCAGCACTGCATTTTGAAGATCCAACTGTCCTAGATGTGTATCACAGTAATTCTGTAAGCATTTCCATTTCTCATGTCTTCAGTCCTAAGTTGACTTAATTTCAAAACAATTTGTGTAATATACATATAGACTCAAATACATCAGGAGAGTGAGGTTATATGACTATAATATGAGCCATATCAGTCCAGACTAAGGATTTGTGTTTGAATCTTCTTTTTAACTAACACATTTTAGGAAACAGTTTCAGGCTAGGCAAGTGTAGTTAATATTCTCTTAAAATCTGGGATAGACCACTCCAAGTTTTCAGAGATGGAAGAGATACATTCATACTATGTTGGGGAATGCTGGCACTGGAAGGATTATTTTTGTCCCACAGTTTTTCTGCACACAAACTTTTAGTATCCGCTGCATTATTATATGTCATGAGTGCAATTGCTTAGGTATATACCAATGTGTGAAGCACCTCCTTTTGAAAGAGGCCCCTGACATTTTCACTTAATGACATGTGGGTTTTTTTATTCTAAATGACAGTGAAGTCTTTCTTTAGTCATCTCCTCTGTTCTCCTCATAGCATACTATCTATCCTATTCTTTTGCCTATCACATCTCTTTTCAGTTATCACTTCCAGGATGAAGATAATCTCTTATCTGAGAGTAGTATTTTCATCATAGTATCCTAAATATACATCTCAAATATTTTATATTCATATGTGATACCAAAAGTTGTGTGAATTTTAATGAAAAGCTGTATCCCTGGAAATTGAAGTCCTTTCTTATCCACAGAGAAAAGCCACACTTCTGCTTGTGAGTTTCAGTTGCAATAAGGAAAAACTGCTCCAATATCTCAAACCCTCTTTCCTTGACTCCTGAAAGCTGCAGTATGTCTGGAAATTACTGAGCTGAGGTCCTCATTATGAAAAGCACTTTCTAAACATGTTTGTGAAGACTGTTTCTTATATTTCTTGTGGCCTGTTTGATACAGTGAAGAGAGTTTAGAAATTTACTCTAATTTTTTCAGAGCACCATCCTACTTTTCTGGGTTAGTGCAGAACATCTTGTGAAACACATATGTGCAATGAGCTCTGCACTGTAAGCAGTGCACTGTAAGCAAGCAGAGTGAAAGACTGCCAGTGCTTTTGTATTTTAAGGTTACAATACACAGCAAGTTTTGAAAAAGCAACCTGCAGTAAGCTATGAAACCTATTTTTCAATTGTGCCAGCCTAGTAAGGAGCAAAAAATGCCATAAGCAGGCTTCACCCTACAGAACTTGTCTGTATCTTGTCCTGCCACACTAGAGCTTTCAGAGTGCCCAGTTACCTTGAATATGAACCTGTCTTTTATGATCAAAGATATCTTCCTCGTTTTTCCCACATTCACTGTCAGCATAGATCTTTACAAAAATCACACAGCACATACTTCAGGGCGTAGAATATGATAAAATATACTCAGTTTAGCATGAATGTACTAGGCCAAAGACAGACTGACTTTGTGGTTATGGACAAAGTATGCTTCATGAACTCTAATGAGCTTAACTTAAAAGTATAGTTAACATCTGCTGTGCAGACGGAGACCAGCAGATGTTTTGATTTTGCCTACCTTTTTTTTTAATCTTGGAAGCCAGCCATATGATATTCTTATTGTGCACTGGGCTTGTCCACCAGTGAAGACAAAATTTTTATGACTAAACTTTGCCATTGTCTGAATACTGAGAAGCAATATGAATCTTGCTTTTCTTTTTTAAAGCTTGAACTAATAACCCATAACTTGGCTCATTCAAATGCTTGTTTGCTCTGCTGAAGATTAAAACTCCTAGACCTCTGCCTGAAAGGAGAAACTTTTGGCAGACTCACTGTTCTCCTCCTACATAATAATCTTTTTTCAAAGTCATGTGGACAGATATTTTGCTCTCATTTAAGGGCCATGTATTTTCTTCAGTGTGTGTCAGAACTCCCAGAGGTGTCAATAGGATTTGCATGTATAAATCAAAAGTGACTGCCCTCAATTTGTGTGTGTTTCAACAATGTTTATGTGGGAAATCAGAACTTCAAGTTTCTATTTCTGAACATTTTATTTTAAAATAACTAAAGCCAGTGAATTCTTGCTATTCCAAAGGATTGAAAAGTATCTACCACAGCTTTTAATAATAAAACAAATTATAATTTAAGAGATTAATCTCATTTTTCCCTCCTTTTTGAGAATATTCTTATATTTACAGAAAATTCTTTGGGTTTTTTCTGTATGGTCCCTCAAAGTCTGTTTAAGCCAAGGGTGGAGGTCAAAAATGGCAAAAAAATCCACTCAGATTTTATGACTAAGGTCTTGATAGCCTAGCTTTGGTTCCTCAACATGGAATTTATAATGCATCCTAATCTCTCCTCCATGCTCCTTTCATTATTGCCACTAAAAAATATCCCAACAACAACAAAAAAACCCAGTCAGAAACTCCAGACAGTGTGTTCCAGCAACACATTTTAACATAGGGAACTCCCCAGAGTAGACTGCTTTGCAACAAGACTGAAGTCTTGCCTGGTCTTTATCATAGTTTGTGGGCAGTGAATGAGAAAAGTAGCTGGAGCTGCAGGCAGGTAACACACTGCAAGGAAGGTTCTCAGCCGTGAGGAGAGAACACACATTCCAGAATTCAGGTGCTGGAACTGTTCTTTCTGCCCTTCCGCCCAAAAGGCACAGGAGGAAAGAGGAAGAAGCAACTTCCCAGAGCCCCTTCTTCCTTTCACTTTTCCTAGAATAGCTCTGGCTGCTTTCATTTAAACCACTGAGACCGAATATAACCTACCAAGGATTGGCATTTCTCTGATACTGTATCAATGGCTCCCCCGTGGCAGATTTCAGGCAGATTTCCCTTAATCAACACTCTGCACTTGAGCACAAAGAGAGTCTCAGAAGAAGCTTAAGAAACATCAGGTTCTGACTTCTGTTCTTAAGCTGTCATTTTATCTCTAGTTTAGCCAGAATTTAGAATGCTGCAAGCTTCCTGCAGAAGACTTAACATTTCAGTTGTGGTTGTGTTTCCACTGTGGCACAAAGTTGCTAACAGAACACCCTGACTGTAAAAAGAAAAATGACCTGCATTCCTTCAAAAATTGTAGGGTATGTGATACTGCGGCGTTGTCTCTGCAGGCACAAATACTGTGTGGGTTGAGTACGAGGATGTGTTCTGTCCAGCTGTATTTGAGGGAACACAAAGGGGAGGATTACAATGCTTTTCTTCTCCATATTTGGAAAGATGCTTGGCCATGTTTCATTGAGTAATTCAAGCAAAAAGCTATTTGGCTAAAGGACAGCAATCCTCAGACTGTTTGTTTGCAGAAGGGTTTTTAACTGGGGGTAAAGATTTCCCTTTTGTTTAGTAAGCAGGGTGGTGTTAAATGACCATATGATCTTGTGGGGAGACAGTGAAGAATTACTGGAATTCACAAAGTCTGTGGATTTTAATAAGACAGTTAAAGAGATACAGTAATATGATTGAGCTTTCTTTAAGACACGTCAACCCTCTCCTGCCACATGACAAAGGTGGTTTATGCACAAGATCTAATATTTTTTTGTTACCTGCTGGTTTGTAATGAACTAGAGTCACAGTCACAGTCACCTTCTTAGACACACTGTCATCAAAAGCCACATGAAACCTGCATTTTGTGCTCAAGTAGTGAAGCCCAGGGCAGATATTTTGACCTTCAGGGACACTTAAAGTGGGAAAAACTCCTTCTGCTCTCCATTTCCCCATCTGCTACAGATAAGTATGAACCAAAGCACAAATAATATGCATGAATACAACAGGGAAAAGACCATCAAAAGAAGAGGGCTTAAGCGCACCAACATGGAAAGGATTTGTAAAGAGCTGGCAGGCAGGCTCAGAGAAGTCAATTTCATTACAACAGAGATTTGCCCTGGAAATGATGCTTTTAGAAAAGCTTAATGAACATATAGTGAACAGAATGCCTGCTTTTTACACACACACACACACACACACACACACACACACGCACATACGTGCACAACCACCACCACCTGCAAGACAATTTTTTTCTCTTGCAAGCACAGCCTCATGGAAAGAATTCCTTCTTGAGGATTTCACTGAATGAATTCAAGCTTTAAAGTTTATACCAGAAATTTTTCTATAGTTTTCTTAAATCATATCAGAAACATATTTCAATACTTTGGCTGTCCTCAGTCGCTCCCTCATACCATGCGTTTGTGTTTTCTACAGATGTTGATGCTAACTTCCCAAGAGTGTCTTGTAATGCTTTACTATCTCCTCTTCACAACTAGTTTGAATGTCAATGACTGTAAATAAATTACCTGTATTATATACAAGGGAAAACACATGAGAGGAATTATCCACTATATAGAGGTCACTAATTCTTTTCAAAGTCTTTCACACACTAATTATGCATGGAGTGAAAGGAAATTTCCCTCCATCATTCAAATTTTCCTGATTTTTGCTTCACTTCAGTACCATGCTAGAGTCTCGGTTTTGCATACACAGTCAGAGCTTAGCTGTTCACCTATTTACTCCTCTTCTGTGAAGTCCGTGCATGACAAATATATTTACATCTTGCATTGATGACTTCACTCTGCTGCCCTGTACATATAAAAAGATGGCTTTTCTTTAAACCAGTAACAGATTCTGTGTAGCATGACTCCACGACTTGCATGACCTGAGAGAATACACACTTTCACAAACTGTATGTGTATCGAGGATTAATTTATAATTGCCCTGTTATATTTTGCATTCATAATTCTTATGAGATCACTAAGGCTGAAATTAACTGCTCTGTTCTCACAGTCACACCCAATTGTATGCTGGCAGTACAGGAGATGCATATGAAAACTGGTCTTTGACATGAACTGTTCTTTTGCTAAAAATGTTTCCAATACATCTTCCTTTCCTTTGCTTTTTAGGTCCTAAAATGCATGGGATTTATAAATATGAATCTGGCATTATATAAACATGGGGATAACAAGGGAACTGGCAGTTAGCTTTCCAACAAACTAAGTCAGTCTAGGGAAAAGTACTCTTCATGATTTGAAAACTCAGGAGTAACAGCAGCAAATTGTAACTACATTGATCCACTTTAGTTAGGAACACCTCGCAGAAACCAGACTCTTGGATATATTTTTACATTCTTTCATTCTGATTTGTGTGAAGACCAAAATGATCTATAGTTCAACACAATGCAGAGGAGGGGCATTGAGTGTTGTGACTCAGACCAGAGTGGATGCAATTACAGCACCATTTTTTTATTCTTCCAAAGACTGATGGTCCAACTTTCTGAGAATTCTGATGGTTGTAGCAACTTTCAGCTACTTTTTTGAGACAGAAAGTTTGCAGAGTAGCCCAAGTGTGATATTATATCCTTTATTTCTCTACAACATTAGCAGAAACTGGTCCGTCCACCAGCTGATCATCCTTCAGTACCAGAACTACTCTGCACGTTTGCCTCTGTAAGAGTGTCTGATTGTTATCTTCTCTTCAAGCGCTAAGTTGCAGTAGTATGACTTCTGTAGGAAAAACAGACTTTTGTGACATACTTTGACAACTATGTAAATACAAAATATGTTGGATCCATATATCATTTGCATCATTTCCCTAATTAATATCTTCTGGCACTTAGTCTGTCATTTGCAGTGGAATTTGAGTACTGCTGGAAAGTCAAAAGGACATTATTGGATCAATTTTCCATCAGTTGAAGCCCCAGTGAATAAAAAGTAAATAATTCAATTAATTGTAATGTGGAGTTTGACTTGTAAATGCACCAATGCACCTGTGTATTCCATCACACCGTGCTATGTCAACAAAAGTAAACTAAAGCAGAGAGGAAGCATATAAAACATATAAAAGAAGGAAAAATACCAACTAAAGGAAAAGAGTTGCAATCAACAGTACTAATCTGTCCCAGGGGAATTTTTCTAAGACTGTTAGTCCTGAAAATGGAGTTGATCAGGTAGAAAACTGTTTAATATTAAACTAAGGGCTAAAATAAACCCAAGTTCTTATAACAGTCTAGAGAAAATCTGTAGTGAGGTTGACTGAAGGAGTAGTGCGTTCTCAGTTTGGGCAGGAGGTTTCCTTGGGAGTGCTTCTCCCTCACAAAGTGATTCACAGACAGCAAGACAACATGGGAACTCTTCCAAGGAATGGCTTGTAATCTCATACTTGGCTACCAGAAGTTTTCCATAACAAGCACAGGTTATTGTCACTGTTGCTACATCGATGTGTATATCTATTTATGTACACATATCGATGTATATATGCAAGTACTGTCGTTGCCTTTCATGGACACACCCTTGCGGACACTCACCCCTCTATAACCAGGCACCTCGCCGTCGCTTCGTCAAGACGTACATCAGTAAAGTATTGCTACATCTTGAAAGTTGGAAAACTGAGTCCACAGACGGCTGAAGGGTGCCCCTGAACACGAGAAGGAGACTGTGACAGAGCCAGGAGCAGGACCAGAGCATACGGGCCCTTCAAACCTCCCAGCCGCAGGCTCATCCTCCGCGCAAAACAAAGGAGTAAATTAACCACGATTAATTCAGCACGTGTCAGTGCAAGCCCTTACTCACTCTCCGTGAGCAGTTGCTCCAGTGCGCGCGGCGGAGGAGCGGAAAAGGCGCTCCTTGCTTTTCTGGGAAGTCTTGCCTTTCGGTCTTCCGCGCCTTCTCTGAAGCCGGGTATCACTTCGCTTCAGCTCGGCGCGTTTCCAAGGACCGCCACCCCACCCGCTGCCGGGCTGGCCCTCGACAGCCGTGTGGGACCCATCGGGGCGGGACGAGGCGGCGGGAGGCGGGGAGGGACGGGGAGGAAAGCGTTCCCGAAAGCCGAGGGGGCGCAACCGAGAGGGGGGCGTGCGTGAGGCAGCGCCTCAGCCGCGGGGGAGGCCCGCGGGGGGAATTAAAGGGCGCGAATACCTGCGGGGGCCGGCGGGGAGGGAGGCAAGTCGGCCGCCCCTCCGAAGAGAGAAGAGGTGGGGCGTCAGAGGGCGACCAGCCGCTCTCCTCCCGCGCCCGCCGGCGTCCCCGCGCCCGCCGTCCCGCCATGTGGCCCCTGGTGGCTCTGTGCTGCTGGGGGGGGCTGTCGCTGTCGCTGTCGCTGTCGCCGTCGGCGCCGCAGGGCCGGGCTGGCGGCCCGCCGGGCGCCCTCTCCCGCGCCCTGAGTTTCTCGGCGCCCGCGCTGGCGGCGCCGCCGCTGCCCGACACAACGGAGAGCAAAGTGGAGAAGCTGGGACGCGCCTTCAAGCGCCAGGTGCGGCGGCTGCGGGCGCGCAGCGGGCGGCTGGAGCTGGTGTTCCTGGTGGACGAGTCGTCGAGCGTGGGGCCGGCCAACTTCCTCAGCGAGCTGCGCTTCGTCAAGAAGCTGCTCTCCGACTTCCCCGTGGTGCCCGCGGCCACGCGCGTCGCCATCGTCACCTTCTCCTCGCGTAGCAACGTGGTGCCACGCGTGGACTACATCTCGCGGCGGCGGCCGCAGCAGCACAAGTGCGCCCTGCTGGGACGCGAGATCCCCGCCATCGCCTACCGCGGCGGCGGCACCTACACCAAGGGCGCCTTCCAGCAGGCGGCGGTGAGACGGGGCGGCGGGCAGGAGCTCTGCCCTGCGCTGCGGGACACCGCTGTGCGGTGGGGGGTGCGGTGGGATGTGTGGTGAGGGATGCGGGAGAAGGGTGCGGTGGGACGTGTAGTGAGGGATGCGGTGGCGGCTGCGGTGAGAGGAGCCAGCGGTGGTGCCGTGAGGTGCGGTGCGCTGGGGCAAGGAGAGGTCCCGGCAGCGAGGGGAAGCGTGCGGTGCAGAAGTGCTTGGAATGTCGGTTCAGTGTGTGGGGTGCTGTGCAGCGTGTGGTGTGTGAGTGTGGTTCTCCGTGCTCAGCGTCGAGGGATGTAGGGCTGTGTGGTGGCATATAGAACAGTGTGGTGTTGGACGCGGAATAGTCTGGTCCGGGCAATTAGTCGTTATCTTCCCATGCTGTTTGCTGTTGCGACTCTAATGTTTTCTGCTGCCCTTGCAAACGAATGTGTGAAATTCACTCTTTGAAGGGGCATGGAGTCCATGTCTCAATTTCAGAAGTGATATATATGAGTCAATTCCGGCTTCTGAAACGTCTGCCTTGTTTTATGGCAGCAAGGACTTGAGTACCCTATAGCTGTCAGAAGTCAGAGGTATCTACACACTGTCGCCAGGTGACTGTTTTCACTGCTGATGACTGACAAAGGTGCCCCTAAAGTGTGTATACTATACCGATAAATAGAAACACGTCCAGGAACATTTCCAGACACTGGGACACAATCAACTGTAGTGTTGTCATAGAGACCCGTAGCAGAAATTTGGTCTAGGCAACTCTTGGGCATCTATGTGCATTTGATCATGCTGGAGAGGCTTCCCAGTAAGTAGTTCATGGACAGCCAGTCTACTCTGAAAGCTTTTTTACCAGCCTGCTCTTTGTCATTTGGCCCCTATGTGCAGGAGCAACCCCCAAAGCAAGTCTTATTTTCTGGGCTTTTTACATCTAATTGTTCTGTAGTGTTCTGTAGCTGAGCATTGGATGTACTTGTCTTGAAACATCTTATGCATTCTCATTTGAAGTTGAGAAGTGAGACTGTAAGAGGTGCATCACTGTTAGGCATATGACATTGGCAAAGTTTATTTTCTTCACATTTAGGAGAAAAAAGAAACTGTCCAATGTGCTCAGAAGCGCACATGTCAAACTTGCTTTAGGAAAGCATGTCCGTGTATTAGATCTTCCACTGTGGAGGCATGTCTCAATATAGAACCATCCCAGGGGTGTTGTGTGAAAAAGTTAATGATACAAGTTAAAAATAACTGTTACAAACAAAATATGAGTTTAAGAAATGCCATCTGTGTTCTTGATACAGAAACTTGACTAATGATACCTTTAAAGTAGAGTAAACAAAAAATTCCCTTCAGAAACCTACAGTTTAGTTTCATGAGCTCAGCTAAACTCTGTGGCTGCAACAGCAGGACTGTCATTTTACACTGTGGTCTTATAAGCATGTGGGAAGAAAAATATTCGCATGGTGACAGGGAGAAATGCAAAAGAATGACAAGGTTAAATTCCAGTCTGCTTGCTAGCTCTTGGTTAAGGATACTGTACTGTGGTTTGGTTCAGTATGATTTCTTCATGTCAGACAAATTAACATCTTCAGGGAACAGTCTTCTTTCTAGACACTCTTCTCAAGATGACTGTTCTGAGTTTAAAATACTACTATTGGAATAGCTCTGTTTTAAGTCTAACAAAACTGCTATTCCCTCTGGACTCTTACACTGCTGTCTTTTGTTTTTAACTATATTTTGGTATAACCATAATTATTTCTTTTTTTCTCTGCCATGTTTTTTTTCTCCTTTTACACTTTAATCTGGGGTTTCTTCTGCTTGTGACCAGAATTCTCTGCTTTTTTCCAAACTCAAAAGTCTCTGCAAACCATTTAGTAACAGAAAGTGAAGGAGAGTGCATTATTAGAATAATCCCAGCACTGAAATTGTCATGCAGCACTCTTGATTGGTAAGTCTTAATGTGATTAATTCACACCTGTGACTGTTCTAGGAAACTACTATGGAGTGATAAGTGAATTCATCAAGGTCATCAGGCCAGTTATAGTATGACCTGAGAACATCAGTGAACATGACCAAGATTTACATAGCAGTTGCACAGCCAGTCTCAGAACCTGTAGCAGCAAAACCGTTTATTTAACAGCATCCTAAAAAGAGATGCTTAGCTTGACAAGCTGTTGCACAACCATGTAATGTCTATCTGCTTTGAAAACATGAGGGAGTTCTCCTTGGCATTGCTTCTCCAAAGGTGCTTCACAAGAGAAGTTTATTGCAGAGTTTCTGTGTTTTGTCAAAGCTGTGCATGCTTACTTCTGGCACATGGGTCAGACTTTGACAGTCTTACCCAGCAGATTAAAGATAAATTTCATGATGTTCACAGAAATATGATGGATGTACCACAAGAAACAGTGGCAAGAAACAGCACCCTGATCAGAAAAGCTGAACTGCTATCAATGTTCGGTTTTGAAACCCTCATTGAGAATTTCATGCCACACTTGAGCCAGCAGGTGCTCATGTCCATGAGTCTTTTCTTTTAAGGAACATGAAAGGGGAAGAAACTGAGCTTAGTTGTTCAAAACTCTTTGGCTTCAGTTTTTCACAGCACAAATCGGTGGGACAGCACAAACTACATGCAACTTACGTTAAGCAGATTGCTTATTATGTTGTGGAAAGCTACAGAGCCGTTGTGACAGCAAGAAAGAACCAAAGCAGAATTGCAAATACAAACAGGTTTGACCAAGTGTTGGTGCTGATGGCTAAGGAATAGGTCTAAAACCCAGAGGCCTCAGTAGTGGTCCTGAGAGGTAATCACTGCAAACATCACCCATTGCACCTCATGGGAAGAATGTTGCCTGATCAGTTTTGAAATAGAAATAGAACGTCATCATATAATATTGGAAGTTTTATGGTGTATTCTTTCCTTAGCAGCCCAGAGTCACAATTGCATAAATGCCAGTATTGATGTGCCCTCTTTACTGATGAGCAGTTTAAACATCCTGAAGTTGTGCTGGTTTTTGTGGACTACTCCTTTGGCAACCTCTGGATAAAGTAGTATCTGCTTCTGAGAAGACAGACTTATTTCTGTCTTCTGATGGAAGTAAAATGGGGAGAATTTATCTTCAAAACTGCTCTGGAAGTTGTAGGTGTGCATTACTATTGAGCAGAAGTCAGAGGTAGCACTCAGCCAGCCTTAGACGACCCAGTTTTTGGGAACTATCTGGCAAAGCAGTAACCGAGGGAGGCTTTGGGAGTTATTCTGTGTTATTATAATAATTGTTGCAATAAAAAGTTTTCTTGCTTTTGTTACTCATCTTCATTCTACTGAAATCAATGGTATATGTAAGTGGAATGTTTGTCACAGCAAATATTCCAAAATAAAGTGACACATTTTCTGAGTATCCAGTCTTGAAATCTTGTTTTGTAGCTAGCATTAGAATGAAGGAGCATGACAAATGGCCAACCAGCACGTCACAGTCAGGGTTCTGTTACTGTCCAATTAAAAAGCATGAAAAAAATGTTCCTCAAAAGAATGTAAGAACTTACCAATTTAGGATAAACACTTATTTAATGCTTGTTTAAATAAGTGATCATAGCTTTGTTTCTTCTGTATGTCAAAATCATGAAAGTATAAAATGCAACCTTGCCACTCACTAGGAAAATTAGCTTTTAATTTCAGTGCATTCACACATTCAGAATCTTATTTTCAAAATAAAACCAAAAAATTAGTTGAAGGAAAGGAAATTGAAAATCTTTTCACAGAATATGCTGAGTTGGAATGGACCCACAAAGATCCCTGAGTCCAATGCCTGGCCCTGCGCCCATTCCCAAGAGAAACACCACGTGCTTGGGATTATCATCCAAATGCTTCTTGAACTTTGTCAGGCTTGGTGCTGTGACCACTTCCCCGGGAAGCCTGTTCCAGTGCCCAACCACCCTCTAGGGGAAGAACCTCTTTTTAATACCCAACCTAAACCCCCCTTGACACAATTTCCTCGGGTCCTGTCACTGATCACCACAGAGAAGAGATCAGTGCCTGACCCTCCTCTTCCCCTCACAAGGAAGTTGTAGCTGCAATGAGGTCTCCCCTCAGTCTCCTCTTCTCCAGGCTGAACAGACCAAGTGCCCTCAGTCACTCCTCATATGGCTTCCCCTCCAGGCCGTTCATCATCTTCATTGCTCTCCTTTGGACACTCTCTAAGAGCTGAATGTCTTTCTCATATTGCAATGCCCAAAACTGCTCACAATATCCAAGGCGAGGCCGCCCCAGCACAAAGCAGAGTGGGACAATCCCTTCCCTCGCCCAGTTGGTGATGCTTTGCCTGATGCCCCCCAGAACACGGTTGACCTTCTGACTGCCAGGGCACTGCTGACTCATACTCAAGTGGCCATCGACCAGGACCTCCAGGTCCCTTTCCATGGCACTGCTTTCCAGCCTCTCATTCCCCAATCTGTTTGTACATCCAGAGTTGTCCCATCCCAGGTGCAGAATCCAGCACTTCTCTTTGTTGACCTTCCTATGGTTTATGATTGTCCATCACTCTGATTTGTCGAGGTCTCTCTGCAGGGCCTCCCTGCCTTTGAGGGAGTTGAGAGCTCATTCCAGTTTTGTATCATCTGCAAACTTTCTTAGTATCCCTCCCAGTCCTGTGTGCAAGTAATTTATGATGTTGAAGAGCACAGGGCCTGAGATAGAGCCCTGTGGAGCCCCACTAGTGACAAGTCACCAGTCTGATGTCACCCCATTCACTATTACCTTCTGTGCTTGACCCATGAGCCAATTGCTCACCCACTACTTGATGTGTTTGCCCATCTGAAGGCAGGACATTTTGTGATGAAAGATACTGTGAGAGACATTATGGAAAACTATTGAAATCCAAAAAGACTACATCCATGGGCTTCCCTTGAACAGCTAGTCTGTTACCTCATCACAAGAAGAAATCAGGTTTGATAAGCAGGACTTTCAGCTCGTGAAGCTGTTCTCATCATGTATATAGTTAAGGATTTTTTAAATTAAAAAAAAAGACATAGTGCCCTCATTTTGAAGATGAACATTCAGGGTCACATATGTTGTCTATTTATCAAGAATGTGTTCATGAATTTTTCTCCCTTTGACCTTTGCAAAACCAGCAGCTGATAATGAGAGAGCAGCAGATTCCAGGCTATCTTTGGCATCATGCTCTAAATAGCTGATAATGGCTTATATCAGAGCTAACTGATTAGTTGACAGTGTTGGGCCTCTCTAATTTTTAATATGGCCTTGGCAGTCTGTATTAAAGCTACGGTGGAAAAAAAGGAAGCCAGCCACATTTACCTCTGTGGTCACTTCTGAAATTGCGGATCTGTTAGCTGGGATTACTGTTCAAATCGAACGTAGAGTTCCTGTCAGCAATCACTACTGTCAGATCTAAGTCTCCTCTTTTAGTCAGTGTAGTGTTTGTTAAAAGTGCTTGTCCTGCATACTGCAGCCTTGCATTGGTTTGTTCACAAGATTAATACAGCAGGGTCAGAGGCAAGATTCGCATCTGCACCTTGTTCATTGTCTTTAGACCTAGACAGAAATGTGACTGCCTTAAGAAGTTCTTAAGTAGTTAATGTTTTATCTGACTTTTTGACTGGACAGGCAAAAAGTACTCTGCTTAGGATCATATCTGGGGCTGGCTAATCATGGTTAATACTTTCTTTGGTTGAAAGCCTATTCTTTGGAAACTGATCTGTGCTTTCTAGATTGTGTCCTGCATTTTGATCTAAGTTGGAGTATGTGATTTGTAAGTCTGGTGTTTAGCAGATTAGCCACTTATTTTCTTCCCTTTAACTTCAGTGAAATTTGTTTTTAAAATGCTAAAATATCTGCCTTATAAGAGCACTGAAGGATTCTGCTACATACCCTTCTGCCGCATCTCTTCATGGAGGCAAATTGAGTTCATCAGTGTGAGCCTGGCTTTGAGCACAGACTGAATTGCTTCATCCTGGGAGTATGTACTCCAGTAGAGAACACTGGTAAGGTCATCCCCATGTGCATTAGGTGTGTTGAAGCTCTTTATCCCACTGTCACACTCTCCACTGAGTATGTGGTAAGCTGCAAACGTGTTGATACATCACCTGACTCTATACCCTGAATTAAATCTTTGTCTCACAGATTTTTCATGTTCTTCTTGTTCCAGTATCCCTAGAAGCAGTACACTTGGTAGATTATGTACAAAAGGCAAAAAATACTAGTGAGTGTTCCGTTCTTCACTGCTTTTTAAAGAACTGTTTTTCATGGCTTGAAAAAGTCTCTTGTCTGTTCTCTTTAATGTTTTGTACTTCATGCCCCCTCAAACCATGGGCTTTATACCTTTGAATATAGTCCAGCAGTATGTTCATGCTACTACTAGGGATGAGTAGCAGCAATGTAAAATATTGTATGAAAAGAATTGTTATCAGATGGAGTGGTTTAGAGTACATTCATGCAAAATTTATGATTTACTGAAATGTGACTTGACGGCATTTGACTTACCATCAGTGCTTATACTTTTGCACAGCTCCTGGCCAAGCAGTTTGCCCATGCAACTTGGTGTCTTTGTGAATGGCAAATCATCCCACAAATGTCATTGTTCTTAAATTTATGACTGGTTGTTATGGCATATTGTTTA
Source organism: Formicarius rufipectus (assembly GCA_013399695.1). NCBI lineage: Eukaryota > Metazoa > Chordata > Aves > Passeriformes > Formicariidae > Formicarius > Formicarius rufipectus. Next base: position 497,853 of record VXAU01002829.1, read on the forward strand.
TTACTTGTACTACTGCTATGAGTTTGATCAGCAGTATTCAGAAATGCCAGTAAGAGAAGATTAGTTTTACTTGTGCAGTCACCCCACAAACACACACTTTTCTGTAGAAGTTTAAAAAATATGTGAACCTGAAGGCTAGACAAACCAGTATGACACTTGAAGAAAGTAATCCATTCTGGAGGCTTTTCAGGATGATAGTTAGAAGAGTGCCAGCATCCACCATGTGACATATATGCAAAGACAAACCTCCCTTAGGAGGCACACTCTTTATTTACAGTATAATACCACAAAACCTTTAGCCATTTCCCAGGGTAGAGGCAGAGGTCAGAAACATGAGATACTGCTGCAGGAGTTAACACAGATCTCACTGATATAATAACAGAACTAACAGTACAATGAATAAAATCTTTCACCACTATGGTATCTGGAAGATATAGTCATAAATGTTTCAGTAGCAGAGGTTCCTTTTCAGGAGAAAACAGTCTTCTTGTTGTTTCAGAGCCTTTGCTGAAGGGGTCTTATAATAAGTACCTTCTGATCCCCACTCCTTAACAGATAGCAGCTTCACAAAGGAATCAGTCTTAGCATGTGCTTTGCTCTAGAGATACAAAGACAAACCAGAAAAGCTACTGAGTGATTTATTCCAATGAAAGGGAATAAACTGTCAGCATTAAAATTTTGAAGAAGTCAAGACAAAATAAGTTGGTTTATTTTTAATTAATTTCCTAGATTTATGAGAGGCCTTTGCACCAAAATGCATCATATTTAGCAGTATTTCCTGACATGAGCCGCAGCGTTAATATTCTGCATATAATTTATTTTTCATGTTCTGTGTTACTTGTTTTATCCTTTGTCCTCCAGTTTCACCTGTTACTGGAATTTTTAAGCCAGATTTTGCAGGTGAGACAGAATGTTTGTGATGCGCAGAATTTTCTGACTTTTGTAGGTGCAAAAATTAAAAGCACTATTGCCTTTAGCAACAGGTAGGCTCTTCATATGACCAGGACCATGTTCAAGTCTTGGAGCTACTTACCTCTCTATGATGTTAACACAATTAAAAATGATTCCTTAAGATTTCTCTATATTTGTGAATTTTAATATAACCTTATAGTTTCTCACACTTAAGGTAGCAGTTGACAGTTTCTAAACAGCTTTCATGGTTTGTGCCACATTCTTGAAATTTTAACAAAAAGTTTAACAAAAGTTTAACAGAAGCTCTTGTTAAAATTTCAGTGCTTCTTTTGGTTCATGGTCTCACTGGTAACTTCAAGAAGATGAAGAGCCTCCTTGAGTGTGAGTAACAGACTGTAAAAAACTGTAGCATTCAGAGGTGTGGTGCTCTGCTGGGCATATGGAGTATAAACAGTTAAGCAGGGACTCTGATTTCTCTTCTGAACCCTCCAACACCCAGTTGGCCTGGGACAATTCTTATCACTAACAACTTTGTGTTAATGTTGCTCAGTTCTAGCAGTCCAGAAGGAAAAAACAGTATATATGTATTCAGAAGATAAATGAGCAGTGACAGCTGGCAGTAGAGGGGTCAGGTCATGAATTGTCTTTGTCCTTTTGGAATTAATTTTTCCGTTCAGATCTTTTTTTCCCTTGCCTTTTTTTTTTTTTTTTTAAAGTAATAAATGTTTAAAGCAAACACAAAAGAAATATTTGGCAGATGTACTAGTCAATAGTGATGTGAATGCTTGGTCTGAAAATACATGGAGATAAATTATGTATTTAGTATTTTTGAGTCCCTATTTTTATTATTAGCAGAAGATTGCAACAGTGCTAAAGGAATTAATTAACATCTTAGTTGTTTTCGTAGTGTAAATTGCTCACAGACAAAGAAAACTAGAGGCTTTAGTTATTCAAATCAAATTGAGATCTATTAGCTAGATATTTTGAATATGGCTGTGATGTTTTGAATATTGACTATGTACATAACATACCTTGTCTTTTAATGTCCTGTTTACAAGACCTCAGAATGATAAAAAAAAAGGATATGTATGTTGGTTGTTTCCTAGAAACTAGGTGCATTCTGTTCTTTCTAGTTCAGAGCTCAAAACTGCAAGTCACACAATTTGAACACACCAGATCCAACAGTCCTAGTACAACTGTGTAAACCAAAATTCTATGTAGCACCTCCTATTTTTGCAAAGCCAGTGGTGATTTTGGGTTGCATATTTTTTTGTTGAAATTGCTCTGGACTGTGTCCAGATTGGGTTTTCAATCTCCACGGATGGAGATCCCATAAACACTCTGGGAAACTTGTTTCAATGGTTGATCAACCTTGTAGTGAAGATATTTCTTCAGGATCACAGAATCACTGAATATGCTGAGTTGGAAGGGACCAGCATGAATCATTAATTTCACACTGTATCCCTGAGAGCATCATCCAAATGCGTCTTGAACTTTGTCAGGCTTGGTGCTGTGACCACTTCCCCGGGGAGCCCGTTCCAGTGCCCAACCACCCTCTAGGGGAAGAACCTCTTTTTAATACCCAACCTAAACCCCCCTTGACACAATTTCCTCGGGTCCTGTCACTGATCACCACAGAGAAGAGATCAGTGCCTGACCCTCCTCTTCCCCTCACAAGGAAGTTGTAGCTGCAATGAGGTCTCCCCTCAGTCTCCTCCAGGCTGAACAGACCAAGTGCCCTCAGTCACTCCTCATACGGCTTCCCCTCCAGGCCGTTCATCATCTTCATTGCTCTCCTTTGGACACTCTCTAAGAGCTGAATGTCTTTCTCATATTGCAATGCCCAAAACTGCTCACAATATCCAAGGCGAGGCCGCCCCAGCACAAAGCAGAGTGGGACAATCCCCTCTCTTGCCCAGCTGATGATGCTTTGCCTGATGCCCCCCAGGACACAGGTGACCCTCCTGGCTGCCAGGCCACTGCTGACTCATACTCAAGTGGCCGTCGACCAGGACCTCCGGGTCCCTTTCCATGGCACTGCTTTCCAGCCTCTCATTCTCCAGTCTGTTTGTACATCCAGAGTTGTCCCATCCCAGGTGCAGAATCCAGCACTTCCCTTTGTTGAACTTCCTATGGTTTATGATTGCCCAGTCCTCTAATTTGTCGAGGTCTCTTCAGGTGGAATTTTGGTATCTAAGTTTGTGCCTTTTGCCTCATGCTACCAAGATCCTTCATGCATTTTCTTCACTCCCCAACACATTATTTATAAGTATACATGAATATATATGTATATGTACACGGAGCATTTATATATATTAAAATATATATATAATTATATAGAATGCAAGTATGTTTATATGAATCTGGATATATACCTTAAGGCTTCTTTTTTCCCATCTGAACAATAGTAGATATGCCAGTTTTTCCTCGGGTTACATGTAACTACATTTCCTGGCTGTGACCATGCCTGACTTTTTATGTGTGTGCTTTCATCCATCAAGTGAGGGGATGACTGATACAATTTTAATATTTACAGAGGTGATACTTTCCAGTTACTTAGAGCACTATTTAAATACCAAGATTATTTCTATAGATATTTCTTTTGTTTGAATTATGAGTCCACTTTTTGCTGGGGGGAATATCCAAGGAAAGCTTTAGAATTAATTTTTTCTAGTGGCTTTAGAGCTTGTATAGCAGTGCAGAAGAAAGTGGTGAAAGATTGGAAACCAAAATCTCTAATTGTGGAATATCTTTTAGTTCATTTCATGAAACCTAAAGAGGAGATAAGATTAATTTGATTGGAACAATGAAAATATCAGTGACCAAAAAAGGGTGGTGGAATAAGCAATTTTAGAGAGGGAGTGCAAGAGGTGTAGCCAGCTCTTCTATGTAAAGGAATAACAACATTTTTGCTTGATTGAAGTGAACTGTATTTGTCACCCCTTAGCTGTGCATTACTCTTGTGAGATTGACTAGGTTGCTTATGATTGCTCTGTATTCAGTGATAAGGTGCCTCATCTCCACCAAAAACTATATTTGATCCTAGTGCTGGTTATTTTTTTCTCTATAGACTTTTTTTTACACAAAATTTTCTACCAGATTTGGATCTTTTTAACTGTTGGATGGATTAAAGTAAAGAAACCTTGAAACAAAGCTTTGCAAAGATATTTACCATTGCCATTTCCTTTGTGATTGACATGCAGATCTTCTAAAGCCATCCATAATAAAATAATACATACAGTTTTAATATTCTGATGAATATATAGGTCAAATCTATTCAGTGTTTAATAGTGAATGTGTTGTATCATATGTAGTTAAATTAATTCTGTAATATTATAAAATGGGTATTATGTCTTTTATAGTGAGTAAGTGATCCTCAGGGGAAAATGAATCATTCTATTTAGAAATCATTCCCTCACTGCGTAAGGTTTATGTTATTCCCAGAACGAAAAGAAGTTCAGTGTAAGTGGTCTACTGGTATAAGAGAGCTGAAAGGCTCTTTACTGGAGGTCTGTTTGCTTCTAAGGTGCAGTGTGGTTCTTCCTGAGTTATAACAAAAAACTTTCCCTTTGTAGCCCTCTAGGTAGGGTATATTGCTACAGGGTGAATATTTGGATAATGTTATTTTCAGGGCAAGGTTCCAACTTAAGCCTTTTAAGGCAAGCTTTTCCTGGCAAGGATCTTGGAGCTCTCTAATGTTACCTGAAGTTTAATTGCTAAAGCTATAGAGGTTAACCCTTTAGACAAATACATTAATAGCCAATTCTGTATGGTCAGAATCTACTTTAAAAGCAAAACACAGAGTGAGGACAGGGATCAAGGCCAGGATAATATGTTTTATGTATTAGATGTAGAAGATGTAATTGAGTTAGTAACAAAGAACCTTTGACAACATCATTGCTGTGGCTGTCAAGGTGCTTATCTCCTAATTTTATGTTACAAACTCTATGTTAATGTTAAAACCACAGAAGTTATCAGTTTAGCTGCTTTTTGTGACTGTACTGATAGGATTTAATTTTCTCTTATGGTAGTGAATTTCCAGAGGAGGATTTTGAACGGTAACTCTTTTGTTGCACAATACTTCATTTTTTAATTCTAAGAGCTGTTATTGGCACAAAAATTGGTGAGTCTGCCAGATATTTGTACACACTAAGCAGACACTGAATACAATACAGATGGTAATAACTTTTTGCTAATGAGAAAAGAATGTTTAATTTAAGATCTGGAAGGATTACTAAAGCTGACCTATCACTCCTGTGAAAGAAGTGTGGACAAGAAAATAGTTACTAAAATGGTAAAAGACTAGGTATTTCTAGAGACACCCATGCATTTCTATTCAGTCATCAAGAGCACTAATTGTTTGGTTTTGTTTGTACTTACCCTTATTAATTTATGGTTATGACCAAATGGGCTGTGTTCTTAATTAAACAGGTCATTCACCAACTGTATTTTGAGTTATGGCTTGTGCTCAGTTTCATTTGATGGTAAAATCAAAAGCAGATTCATACCAAGGAAACAGGTTCTCAGGATCCCTTTAAATATTGTAATACTTTTTAGTAGGCCTTTAAACTGTACTTACCGAAGAGCACGACAATTGCTGACAGGACTGCAAAGCCTTGTGAAAAAAGTCACCTTTATGTAGATACAGTCCATGAAGTTGGTGGGCACTGGCGAAATGTATGGAATGATCTGTGTGTGGGTTTGCAAGTTTAGGGTTTATGTGAACAGACATTTAAAAATATATGAAATTTCTGTTGGGGAAAAGAACAGCTTTCAAAAACAGCTTTCTGGAGAGGGAGGAGAGAGGTTTCTCAGAATAGAGGAATGTATGTCAAGGTTAGAGGAAATAAAACTGAAATGCCACACAAATATTGGAGAGAAGAGGCAGAATAATGTGGAGTGATACCTGGATTGTCAGAAGCTCTGGATGGTGGCCTGTCCCCTGTGTCACCGCACCTTCACAAAAAGAAACAAAATGCTAACTGGGCCACCAGACACACACAAATGATTTAAAAATAGCCTTTGGTCTCTCCTCCACCCCATACTGAATGTTTCTGTCCTTCCGTTGTTACTTCCCTCTGCTGTTGTACACAGGGATTCTGTGTCTGGAGTTACAGCTGCAAGACATGAGAGCCAGGCTGTTCAGTGGCTTTGTTTTGTTTTGATTTCTAGGGAAAATATGAGCAATCTTGTCTAGTTGTCTGCTTCTCTACTCAGATCCCTTAGTGCCTGAATATTCAAGTCCTTGGGTAGCAGGAAGAGAGCTTCATGCTCTCACACCTGTTAGCTCAGTTTGGGTTTGTATGTGACAGAAGCGCTGTCCTGAAGAGGTGATTGTCCTTTGAGATGCAGAGAACAGAAAAGTTGTTTGCTGCTTGCCTGATCTGGAGGTCATATTGCTAAGGCATATTTTTCCCTTAAAAATGGTCATTAGCTCCTCAAAAATTATATTTTACTGATACTTCCCACTTAGTCAAACACACATCTTTTAAGAGGACTTGGTAGGCAGTTGTTCATGGGTTCAGAAACTTTCTTGATCCCATGGAAGAAGGGAGGAGGTTTGTATTTCAGAAGTTCAAGAGGGCATTTGTGGCAGTCTAATTATGTAAAACAGAGATCTCTCCTAGTTTACTAAGCAGAATTAGTCCTTCCTGAGGTCTCTGTTGTCCCTACTAGAGGACTGAAGTTAGTTTGTTCATTGTCCATGCAGACATGTCTCTGTATTTAAGGAAAACATGGAAGTTTGATTGGTATTTATTACAAGTATCAATTGCTGAACAACTAGGGCAATGTGTAATGCCATCCACTACTTTCACCTGCAAAGTTTGTGCACACTGAGAGAATACTATGGCAATTGCAAAGCCACATGCTTCGAAAATTAAGTTTTGCTCATGAGTTGTAGGTAGGAGCTTCAGAGAATTGCAATGGCAGTCACCATTGTCTCTTAACCCTGTAATGGTTTCTTCCTCAGTTAGGCACATTCCACAGCTTGCATGTGTTTGGAGCATACTTTGCAACCTTTGTTTTGTGATTTGCAGATTGAAAGTTCTTTCTTCAAAGCTCAGAGATGCTATGTTGCCAAAATCCAACAAGTATGGATGCAACATATGTTTTCCTCATCTTGGTTTTTGAAAAAAAGCCATTTTCACTGACACAGCTTGAGACAAACATCCTGAGTGGAGAATTTCAGCTTAAATACTTAAGAAGCTGAATAGACATTTAAGTGTCTTACATTCTATTTTAAAATAGCACAGTTAATGCTAAATGTGTTAATTATATATGTTAATTATAAATAGCACTACCCTCTCTGCCTACAGTGTCATTTGTCTGAGAACATCAGTTTCAAAATGCACTTAAAATGAGGCATTTATACTTTTTTCCTCATATTTGTCTTGATGTTGTCTTTTTTCTTGCCTTTTTTCTTGCCTTTTTCTTCCTGATTCTTTTTATTTTAGATTTTCACTTCATTATGCTTTTCCACTTAAGACTTAAGGAATATGAGGAACAATAAGTTTGATTTTTGAAGGGTATTTTTGTCCAAGAGAATTTGGTTTCATTCCCTTTAGGTTTTACATACAATCAGTAGTAAAATTGAGCCCAACATTGAAACATTACCTGATAGTCTCTCAGACCACAGTGGTTTTGATTTATAGTGTGTACACTTGTTTTTGTTCAGTATCTACCTGAAATCAGAAAACTGCCAAATCAAAGTCAAATTGACCTGAAATGTGGCCTGGCTTACTGAGAAGGGTTGTGAAAACTCTGCAGGTTATTTAGTCTTGCCTAAACTGTAGCCTTTGGTTGAGCTGAAAGTCAGACAATTTTACTTCTTAAGTTTTTTAGCTTAAGATCTTGTAATAAAGCTATTAAACTGAGTTCATCTCCATTTTTGGAATTTGTGATTATTAAGGGAGGCTTAAATGTATTTACCTGTTCGTCATACAGCAACATGATTTTTGGAGTATCATTCAGAGGTCTATCAAATGTGGTCTTTTGTATTGATTGCATCATGGTACAGTCTGTTATTGAAATAAACATGGTAGTAGTTTGCATGATACCAAATTGAAAGTCTGAATCTAATTCCTTCAATGTAAGTTCACAAAGGAAGGAGAAAGTACACCTTTACAGTCCCTTGCTTTAGGGTTACAGTCAGCACATAACCACCAGCAGCAGACTGGCACTGGTCTCTTACTCACCCTCTGACAGACAGTGGCTACTCAATGGCATGATAACTCCTTAGGGTGGTTTCTAGTCTATGGCATGTTCACATTACATTTTTGCAGGTGCTCTGTCATCCAAAACCAAATGTACTCGGAGAGTAATTAGCATTATCACACAGTCATATTGGAAGGATGAAGTGGACCGGAATCTGTGGAACGTGTTTTCACTCAGGCAGTACTGAGTAGCATAACAGATGTTATGTGTAAATATTAGAAAGAATGATCCTCAATCTGTAGACAACAGCAGGATGTAAGGGACTACAGGCAGTTTTTAAGGTCATGATAGACAATCTAAAGTGATTTTAGCAAACTATTGCAAGGGAGAAAAGCACCATTCAGCAGGGACAATGGAGAGTACTGTGCTGGGGTTAAAATAACCCACAGTCCAAATGCTTATTGGGAGAAGACTAACAATAAATCAGAAGTGGGGTTTGTAATAAAGTAAATGGAAACTTAAGATTACATTAAAATATGTTAGATCATATTTTGCGCCTTACACTAGATTTTCAGTGTTTGTAATAACCTACTTAAACTGTAGACTTAACAAAGTTGCTAAAATGCTGGTCAGAATCATTGCCATCTGACACAAGGGTGTGTGAAAAGTGTCTCAGATCATATTGTAATTTCAGTAATTGTGCAGACTTGGACCATCTGAAACATAAATGAAATGTAAATCAGTGGTTGGTCTTTAACCACAGGCTCTGCTTGTGGCTGGTTGATCTTTGTTATAGTGCGAGATTCTACAAGGGCCTAATCTAGCTGTATAATTAAAATAAAATGAGTCACCTCATGGAGGAATTAGCCTACAAATCAACCATTAACTCTGCTGAGGTGTGCAATTTCATTTTTTCTTCCAGCAAATACTACGGCATGCCCGTGGAAATGCAACAAAAGTGATATTTCTCATTACTGATGGATATTCCAATGGAGGAGACCCAAGACCCATTGCAGCATCCTTACGTGAATTTGGAGTGGAGATCTTTACCTTTGGGATATGGCAGGGAAATATCCGAGAACTGAATGATATGGCATCACATCCAAAAGAAGATCACTGTTACCTTCTTCACAGTTTTGCTGAATTTGAAGCTCTGGCACGCAGAGCTCTTCATGAAGGTATTAATATTCTAACCTCAGAAATCTACAGAGGGCAGAGAGGTCTTAATAGCAAGGTCTCTGGCACTGTCTTGACTTTACATTTCATGTAGTATTAATTCCTTTTTTTTTTTCCCTCATACTTTCTAGCAGAGGTGTCTATTCCTCTGTTATAAGGATAAATTTTACTTGACTGAACCATCATAGACAAAATGTGAGTGAAATTCTCCTCATTGATGTATGTATGTACTTACATCCATTAAGCTCTTCATTTTGTCCATGAAGAACAGTCTACGTTCTTGGCCCAGTGTAACTTTTGCTTGAATGGATGAACCTTGTAGTCAGTTACATGATTGCCCTAAAGAGGCTGAGGATTAGACTTAATACCTTTTGGTATCTTACACAACAACAAACTTTAATCTGTTTAGAGCTGGTTTAGAACTCTCTATATAAGAATAAATACAATTTGTGTTTATGACTTTATACACTCAGTAGAAGTGGAAAGAGTAAAGAGTTGAATGAGATTGGACTGTGATTCTGTCCTCTTTTAATCCACTATTGTCTACAAAAAATATTCTTCCTAAAAAACAGATTTAGGCAAGCAAGTGAAAGCACATGCTTAAACATTTGTCTGAAAGGCTTGACTGAGGCTTAGAACATGCATCAGACTAGCTATTTGCTTGTATTTGCTACAATTTTAAAAAACATGCTACTTTTAAATAAGCAGTGCGCTTTACTGTCTTTCTGGTTCCTTTTTGCTGTCATGTTTGTTCCAAGGCTCGATTGATCTATGTGAACGTCCCAAAAGAGAGATTTATTTTTTTCTAATAGAGTATGACCAGCTGTTTTTATGTGCCATGACCAAATAACGATTTTGTTGCCAAATATGGCATCCACCAAAGCTGGGGAAAGCTGTCTCAACAGTTTCTCTTTGGAGTGAGACTGCGTTCTGTCAGTGTTGGACCCAAATGAAGCTAAGTGAAGAAAACTGAGTGCACCATGGGTTTCAGTGAGCCTTTTTCAGAACAGAGACACCAATTTTGGGTTGGTTTTTTGTTTTTTGGGGGTTTTTTTACATTTTGAGCATTGCAAGGTGCTTCACACTGATGTCACTACCACTTAATACTGGAACTTACGGTTTTTAACAAGCATTTCACTAGTGACATAGTGTGAGGCTGTGTGAGAACTCTTGTTTTAATTTTTTGTTAATAAATCAATGCTATTGCAGACCTACCCTCTGGCAGCTACATCCAAGAAGATATATCACATTGTTCATATCTCTGTGAGGCAAATGAAAACTGCTGTGACATCATGGCGAGCTGTAAATGTGGTACTCACACTGGCCAGTTTGAGTGTGTATGTGAAAAAGGATACTATGGGAAAGGACTGCAACATGAATGCACAGGTGAGTCTCATGTCTCAATATTCAGTTTTCTCTGTATGCCCTGCATACATACGTGGCTAATCTGGTTGAGAGTGAAAAGATCTATTTGGGATTATGTCCATGAACTTGGATCAGAATGCATCCGAGGCTGGAAGACTCTGACTGAAGACACAGAATAACTCTAGCAGTTACAGTGACCTCATGCCTTGTCTTCAGCAGTAGCTCTAAGAGATGCACAGGAAAGAGGTAAGAATAGGGCAGATGTTCTGACAAAGGGAAACTTCCCTAAAATGCAGCACATCAGAAATTTGTGACTAGAAGTTTACCACGCCTTTTGCACTCAAGTACTTTTAGTACATATTTCCCTAATTAATTTTGCTGATCACATTTTGAGCATTCATAAACTTCCCTGTTTGGAGAGTGCCTATATATGCAGATCTTTGAAGGATAAATTCTTGACAGAACTTTCAGTAAAGTAAATGTGCTTCAATTCTCTCATGTTGACTTTCACTTACTAAAGAGGAAGAAGGCACTTGGGTCACTAAACAGAAACTTGTCATCACATTTTGCTGATTGTTTTTGTTGCTACTTTTTGGACAAGACCTTTTGCTAGATGCATTCAAAGTCTATGGTTAAAACAACAACAGTTTATTGTTTGCAGAAATTTATCTGTTGTATTATACTCCCTGCTAATTAACACACTGTAGTTCACGTAGTGCCTCTAGAACACCTTTCCTTTGTTCAGTAGGTATGCAGGAATTCACTGGGGTTTGAATGCAGCATGAGTAGAGGAATGTTGTTAAGAATCAGTGTCAGCACTGACACACTGAATCAGAATCGTGTTTTATGTAACTGAGTGCAGCTTCCTTGTGTGCTCAATTAACGAAGATAGATGTTCAGTTTTGGTTGTTTTCAGTTGAACTTCTAATTTATTGAAGGCAAAATCAAATTTTGGTAGTACTTTTTTCTTTTGTCATTAAAGTAAATTTCTGCCATCTTGAGTGCCTTAGTAACCTGTTGAACAAAACAGATGCATCGTTTCTGCCTCGATCAGTTGCTTATGTCACTAAATATTGTTTTGAGCTCTTCCTAAGGATAACGAGATTATAATTTTAGAGTTGCCCTTTCTACATGAAAGACTCTTTTCATGGGGTGAGCATACCGTTCAAGTGCCACCAGAAATGGTTAGAAGTCAGATTTCTTTCTGGGTACTTGGCAGCTGCAAACGTAACCTTAATCTTTACTTCTCTGGCAGGTGCTTCTGAAATAAGTTTGTAGAAGGGATTGGTATTGATACACTGCAAGTAAGCTGATGATTGCAGCCATCTGCTGTGTATGTGAATGTAATTGAAGGAGCTTACATATATTTTAGGGAGAATTTGACCTGACTAACTCAAACCTATTGTTTGTCTTCTCTGTTCAACTGTTGTATTCTTTAAGACAGACTGAAAAATAAAGCAATACAATGTGTGTCCTTTACAGGAAAAAGGGTCTATTTTGTAACCTTTTATTCTGGAAAGGATTCTGACCCTTGTTTGTTTTGTTGGTTTGTTTGGTTTTTTTTAACATTTTGCAGCTGAGCATAGCTGTGGATTTGTAAAACCTAAGGAATCTTAAGAATGCATCTTAACTTTTCCTCACTGTATAATGTGCAGGAAGACTTGTGGCAAGTTTACAGTTACAGGACTTCAATTTTAATTTGACTACTTTTATCTTTTGTTTGGTTACACTTGCAGATACTCCACTAACCTATGTTTGCTTAATACAGTAAGGCTTTTTTTAAGGAGTTTTCATTAAGATGGGAACTTGTTCTTCTGCAACATATCTGTTATTTTGCTATTTTGTTTATTTTCTCTATGTACTTTTCTTCTGCATTATACCACCTTACTGTTGTTTATGATTTTAAATATGAGGCATCAGAATAACATGTAAAAATCACAAGTTTTTACTTTCATAATTACCAGAAAGCAGTCTCTAGAAGTCTTCTATAAAATAAATTAGGAGCTGCATGCTTTGTGCTGAAAAGCAGAAATTGGCTCTAGTGTCTTCCTCCTGTTCTTTGTAATACTGTTGATGATGTGCCACAGAAGGAAGAACAGACTGACTGTTCTCTACTTTAAAAAGCAAACCAAACAAAAGCTCTTGGCCCACACTAGATACCTCATGCAGCCAGAGACATCTGTGACAATTGTGGCAAAGGAAAGGAAAGAGAGGAAGAAGGGAGGCAGTATCCTAACCAGTCCCTAGTATTGTTAAGTACATAAGCACCTTCTCTTCAGTAGCTCCTCTTTTTTTCATCTTTTCTTTGATTACAAATGCTAAGTTTCAAACTAGAGGCAACCAAAGAAAACTACAGAGATCAGCAAAAATAAATCTTGTGACTTTCACTAAGACTGTTTTTCCATTTCACCAATAAAATAGTGAGCTGTTAAGTCAACTGCACCTTTTCTAGAAGAGTTAAACAAATATCCAGATCTCCATTTTTATCTTCTTCTCTGACTCAGAAGGATATGTCTTCAACACAGCCTTTTCACAATTTTGTTTGTTTTTTTTTTTTTTTTTTGGCAAGACTCTCCTGGGAAAGTTCTGTTTTAAAATACAAGATGATGCAAAGAAAGCATGATACCTATAATGTTCATCTCATCAGTTACCCCTAAGCACAGCCACATCTATTGGGGAGACTGGGATATTGTTGTCTTGTGACCACTAGTTTCTTTTATCTGATGTGTAGACTTTATTTTCTACATCCGTGAAGATAATGTGCAGTTCACAAGGCAGAACTAGTAAATTAATTCTGGGTAATCTAGGCTGGTTTTTAATTCTTTTGTTTATATTTGGTTCACTGTTTTGGTATAATAATTGAAGTGTAAAATTTCACCATATGTACGAGTATCTAATAGGCTGTTTAGGCTTTTATTTAGGAATTTGCAGAACATCAATTGTCATATGCACAACCATTAGGTCAACAATTTTTTCTTCAAAACACCACATGCATTAGATCTGTAAAAAACTTTTCCAATGAAACCTGAAATTATATGAAAACTTGCCTTTTTTTTTTTCTGCAAATTTTGATTTAGTACACATTCACTGAAAAGACTTTAAACTGCGAAAATGTTCATCCAGCAAGGCAGGGGAGATTTGCATTTCATGTTATCTTGTATCATGGAACCAATTTTCAGCAGTGGACTTTTTCCATGGGATTTTAGGGATTGTTCCTGTTGAGAATGCAAAACAAAACCCACTGTTCATAAACTGGATAGCTTTCTTATTAGAAAACAAAGCAAAACAGAAAAAAAAATCTTGTGTTAAATGTATTACTAGCAATTCTTTTCTTAGTCACACAGGAAGAACTTTAATTCCAGTGGTGATTCCAAAGGCCTGGTCAAAGAAAAGTAAACATCTCTTCTGCCATGCTATGTCCTTCCTCTCCTGCTTTTGATAGGAGCTTCTACCCTGCTGGAAGCTGAATCACTGTTTTTCAGTATTTCTTTATGGGAGGTATTTCTTTAGCTACCCTGTGGAGTTACTGGGTTAATGAAGCTCTGCCAACTATCTTGAAATTATTACACAATGCTTGGATGTACATACTTAATGAAGCATTATTATATACTTACAAAAGCTGATCAATTTGGAAAGACTGTCTTGAGTTAGAAAAGTTTTACTGGAGAAGTCTTTCTCTGTGTGCAACATCTGTCAGTGATTCACCCCTTCTATTGAACAGTTCTAATCAGGAACCTCTTTCTGTAACCCTTCGGGGGAATGAAATAATTTTTTATACTTTTTTATTTGTAATTTATTAATTTTTAAGAAATTGCACTCCTGAGTTTAGTCTTCTTTTGTTACAACCTCTCTTGAGTGATTTTTTTTGTCTGTGATAATACACAGTAGTTCTGTTATGAATATACTGTGTTAAAATGACCAGCTGTCATGTAAGGAGGAGAGATCAAAACCAGAGGAACTATGCAAAATACCTATGACTGAGCAATGGTGAATCAGTATCTAGTTAATACTGGTAGAAGTCCTCCTCACTGCCATTGTGAGGATACACTTTGAGGATAACATTGTGATGGTTAAATACAGAAGAAATTGCAAATGTGAGAAATAATAGAAAGTCTAGGAAATTATAAAAGAAATGTGTTGTTTTTTTTCTAGAGAGGGTATCCTTTTGTGATTAAACTGTGTCATAACATGATAGGTAAGTACAGGAGAAATGTAAATCAATTTGCCTTTCCACTGAGAGTACTGGAAGACAAGTGGATAAGAAAGGTGAATATAAAAAGCAAGTGCTAAAGACTAACAGTGGTAATTTAGTAGGTTAATCATCTTAAAAAAATTAAAGAAAGATTTAAAACAGTAATGCAAAAACATGAATAATTCTTTTCACAAAGACTGAAGAAAACGGCTTCTACAAGCATTTTGTGTGCAAAATAAATACATCTAGAAACATGCAGACATGTTCTTCCAAATTTTTTACATCTAAATCTGCTTTCTGAAAAATTTGTCCCCTGAAGTCCTGTATTTCCTACTTTGTTTTGGACATTTAGATAGAGTTCCTCCTGCTTGTTGTTATCGGAAGCAAAGCAAAAGCAGAGAGAAAAAATTATCCAAATGCTGGAAGATTCTTCAAAATGAAGCACACCATAGAAATAAATTCCTTCTGTTTGATAATTCAAGGGCATAATGGCACTATGTTCTTTATATCATCAGCAGGTTTGGGGGTTTTATGTGGGAATTATTCTAACAGAGATGAAGATTAGATGCACGATATTACAGTAGCTTTGCTGTTGTGTCAAATGACTTCTGTCACCAAAGTAATTTGTTTCCCACCTTTACAACCTTCTGTATGAAGATGGGACATTTCTGGCAGTGGAAGCGTCTTTTGCTGAGTCCTTCAAGCCTTATGACCTTGTGCCCATACAATGATACCAAAAACCTTCCTAAGACATGTTGCCTATGAAGTGATAATGGCTTTTTCAATTACTCAAGTTTTTCTTACGGTTCTGAAATACCTCGATGATCTGTTCTTCTCAGGGGACGTGAACAGCAGCAGAACAAGTATAGTTTTCCAAATATACATTGTAAATGTACATAGAAAAAAAAAACCTGCTGAGGTTGGGATTTTATTTTCTTTCTTTGGTAAGACAGTTGAAACTGAGAAGAGTATTTCCAATAGTTTTAGGGACTTCTGGTCCTTGGAGGTGAGCAACTCTCCTTCCTCTCTTCACTGGCCCTTGGCCATCAATTTGTATACATCTTCTGTTGCAAAAGCAAAAATTACAAGTCACACAATAGCTAATATGTGTAACAGTGTTTCTAGGGCTTTTTTTTTTTCCTAACTCTACAATGTCACTTGCTTCCTTTGATTTTAAACTGAACTGCAGTGGAGAAAGGACACACAAAACTAAAGAAAGGAAAAAAACCTTACCAACACAAAGGTTCTCTCTGCATTGCTGCACCACTTCTGGCGAAATTCTTTGACAATGAAGTTGTAAGATGAAGGTGAAAAAACAGATTCAATTTCGATATATGCAGACCAGAAAAGCAGAGGTGTAATTTTACATATATAAAAGGTGTTGGAAAACATCCTATGTTTCCTACTAGGTGTCATCTCAGGCTTTAGAAAATAAGTTTCTATGCCAAAACAAACTCTTATATTAAATACAGAGCTGTTTGTCCAGATTTGTTGGAATCTTGAAAGTGATGCATAAGTTACCCTTTCTTGTCTCAAAAGTGATTTGTTGTGGCCACCTAAGAATGTAATGAAAATAAAGGCTTTGGACAAAGCAGGTACATGCAATTTGATAAGAAAAATCAACAATTTGGAGGGCTTGAGAGATGCAGAAACAGTGTTCTGATTAGAAATAGGCGTGACACAGAAATAACCTCCAGCTTTCTGTACCAGTCAGGCTTAGGCTCTCTGTCCTTTGGCCACAACATAAACCTTGCTTGCAACCATCCTAATGAAGAAGGCTCCAAGTGTAAATACAGCACCAGTTGGGTTTAGCCTTCAGTAAAGTAACCTGTAAAATCTTAATAATTTCTGTTAATCCAGGCTTTGCCCTAAGACTAGACAAGATATAAAGCAGACTCTCTTGCCTTCACTGAGATTTTACATGGTTTGGAAGCATTCTTTCTCAGCTGTGTGATCCTGGGAGAAGTGGTAGTTTACGAAGTTTGTGCTAAACATGCCCTCTTTAACTGCTTGAAATATTCATCAGCCAGTTCTCACAGATTTTAAAGAGTTTAGGCTCAGAACATTTTAAGAGGACCCAAAGGAATGGCCTGAAGTTATGTCAGGGGAAAGTAAGGTTAAATATTTGAAAAAGGTTCTTCCCCCAGAAGGTAGTTGAGCACTGGAACAGGCTCCCCAGGGAAGTGGTCACAGCACCAAGCCTGACAGAGTTCAAGAAGCATTTCAACAATACCATCAGGCACATGGTGTGACTTTTGGTGGTGGTCCTGTGCAGGACCAGGAGGTGGACTCGATGATCCTTGTGGCTCCCTTCCAACTCAGCATATTCTTTGATTCTGTGAACACAAGACTTTGATAAGCCTTTGAGTGGTCTTGCAGATTTGAGAATCCATTTCAGATGTTGGGACTTACATCATACCAGTCACTTACTGGAATAGTTGTCTATTGAATACCTGAATGAAAGGTTTTCTACAGCAACATTCTGTGGTTACCTCTGTGGATCATATGGTGTCATCTTGCCTTCACTGCCTTTTCAGAGACACATAGCCAGTATGTTTTCATAGATATGTGTTACGCACATACTGTTCCTAAACTTGTGATTTCTCATAAGTTAAAATCAGACATCTCATTCTGTGAGCATTCTGTGAGCTTTTAATTAGCTTCTGTCTTAGAAAAAAAACCAAAAACAAAAAAACTAACTTCTTGAATGAGAGCATCAGAGAAAAAATAAGATAGTAATATACAACAAAGAATGTTAATTTTTGAAGTAGAGAGGTTAAGAGACACAGAACTTGTTTTAATTAACTATTTTGTCCATAGTGACTCTCTAAGCCTCCAAAGCTCCACCTGTGATATAACTTGTGCTACAACTGACTTGTAATGTTTAGTGTTAGTACCTGTGAGGTTTTGAGTAGTTATCATGATTTCTAACTCATAAAGTTACTTCCACAGTCATGTCAAAGTTAATTCATTTAACTAGACTGGAGTGTAATGCTCTTAATGTGACAAAATCAGGCATCTCCCATGTCTCTGCATTTGGATTTTTATGGATTTTACACAGTGTGTTTGTCACTCAAACAAATTTGATTCTTAACTCTCTTAATCAGTTTTTAATTGAACATGGAGTGTAGGAGTATTTTCATTTTATTTTTTAAATCCTTGTCTGGACTCCTGCTGTGGAATTCACTCTACCCAGGCCAGTGAGTATTGCAAAGTCCTTTATCTCTAAGAATGAGTACTTTTCCTTTCAACACTTTAAACAAAATTGTCTACTTCTCTCACAATATGAAAGAAATATTTTGTGTAAAATGTGGTTTGCATCATTTGCAAATGTTCAGAGGTAATTGTCTGTTACTTGTCCTGGTTTTGCTGCGAGAGAGAAGAAAATATAGAAGCAAAGGTGCACAAAGCTCATCAGCTCATAACCCGTAGCTAAAAAGGTGATTTGTTTGCAGATTTTTACCTAAGCAAAGCCTTTCAAAGGATATGTACCCAAAAGGCAATGTAGATATTCCTTCCACTACCTTTTTTTCAACTTGGCTGTCACCAACAAAAGAGAATAAACATAGCAGTGAGAAGGGATGAGATGGCTTTTCTGTTGCCTCTTCTGTTCAGCCCTGTCCAGCTGACTTCTCTGCACTCTCTGTGGAAAATTGTCTGGCAGGGTCCTCAGATGTTTCATAATTACTTCAGGGAAGAACACTCCTCTGTCTTCTGCAGCCATGCTTGTCATTCCCTCCCTTTGTGCACATCCTCTGTTTCTTCAGCCACAGGGTGCCAGAAGTACTTCAGGTTCTGGTACCACTTGAGCAAAGGCAGCGGGCAGCAAGAAGAGCATCTTGGAAGAAAGCAGCATGATGAAAAGGGGTTAAAACCCTACTCAACTTAGAGCAGGATTAGGTCATGTAGATTACAGATATTCTATTACAAGCTTAAAGTATCTGCCAGGTATTCAACAGTCAGAATGGGGCAGTTCAGTTCGCTGCCTTTTAAGCAGCCTTTTTTTCTTCTATCATTCTAAAATCTACTGCAGGTAGCCCAAACTTCTCATGCAGAAACAATACTGCATAGTGAAGTGTAGTGTGGTTCCTTTGGAATGAGAAAGCAGCAGCACAGATCGGTTTCATCAAACATCAAATTGGTTTCTTCTGGTTATGTTGGTGTTTTGATGAAAAGAGAATCAAGATTATGCACATAAATGGTCACTTCTTCAGGCCAAAACCCTAGGGTTTAATTTGTTGCTGTGCAAAACAAAGGGAGAACAACAGCTTACACTTCCAGTGCTGTATGAGAAGTTGGGTTTTTTTTCTCCTTAGTCTGAAATTTATTGATTAGGAAGTGTTTTAGTCAACAAAAATGGGAAAAATCACTGGACATTGGGATGGATGGGGAGTTGAGAAACATTAATTTTTCAGAAGTTTGTATAACATAGTTAAATATATAGTCATATAATTCAGGTATAATTTAGACCTGACAGATTTAAAACAAAACTCAATAAATTAAGCACTAGATTGCAAGTTTTTGGCAGTGTGAAGCATAGAGGCATGGCAGAAATCTCTATCTGTGTAGGTGTGTCCAGATGTACTTCTTTTACACAGGGCTGCACCTATTGTAACAACCTAGGATCAGGCTGCTTCTTCTCACCATTACAACAATCTGCTGGGGTTTTTTCTTTTTTTTTCTATGACATCAAAAGAAACATTCTGAGGATAGCTAAAAGAAAGGGGAGTTCTGCCCCGAAAAGTTCAAAGAAAGACTGTTATCTTGTAAGTGCTAAGTTTCCATTTCCTTGTGGCATGTAGTTTGTTTCTCAAACACAATGGCCAGAAGATAAAGTACAAGGACATTTCTACATTGTGGCTACTAATGACGCATGTCTTTCTTCTTTTCACAGGTTAATGCTGTTAATTCCATCTTGGTTTCTGGTTAGGGCTTCACAGATAACATGGCTATTGTCAGATTCACTTCAGCTCCAGTTTTATGGCAGAAAAGTGGTTACTACAGTCTCACTGTGTTCCCCTTAAAAAGCTATTGTATAGAAGTACACATAAGTGCTGTTTAAAACTGTATGGAGATAGAGACAGCAAATACAAGTGTTCTGGTGGAACAGAGAAACACCTATATCTATATGGCCTGAGAATACTCTTAAATCACATTAAAAGGCATATATTTATATTTTTACTTCAATGTCTGTATAAAAATGCCTGGAACTCTGAAGGAAGATGTTAGCCTGTTAATGGATTTTCTTTTCATGTCCCTTACTTCACAAGTTGCCCACCTGCTGACCTCAGAACATGTCATGAAGCCTGCATGTGTGGAGTGCTGGTCTGCCTGCTGTGGTACCTTTAGTATATCCCAGAAGATAGACCAGTGCACCTTAGAGCAGCAACAGTATGTGTGTTCACTCTCAGGAGTCTAGTCCAGTGTGGAGGTGCTTTAGTAACACGAAGTACAGCAGATAACTAGTTTAAATCTTCTGCTCTCCTTTACCTCTGTGGCACAGGAGTGCCATGAGTCTCAAGACAGAAGGTGTGGAAGAGTTGTGCTTGCAGGAGTATGAATTGCTGCAAAAGTCACTCAAGTAACTCAGTTCACAAGGCTAAGATTTTTCTAAATACAATGAAGAGAGTGGGAGACTGAGTAGCCTTATTCTGAGGAATTGTGGTGTCAACACAGAACAAGCAATGCTTGCCAAACCTCATGGTTATATACAAGAAGAGCTACATATTGTTAAACTGATGTTTCTTTTGTATTTATTTTATTGTCTGTCTCATAGATACATTAGTATGTATGTCTGAATGTAGTCTGGTCCTTTAGCCCTATTTCTGTTGTCACCTTGGCAAAGAATATCACATTTAATGCAAATGTTTAGTTTCCCCAAAGTCTGAACCTTTGTCTCAGCTTCATGAGTATCAAAAGATACTGTCACTTGAAAATCCCTTCACTTGAGCTTTTATGTCACTGTGAATTGTAGAG
This sequence comes from Formicarius rufipectus, assembly GCA_013399695.1. Lineage (NCBI taxonomy): Eukaryota > Metazoa > Chordata > Aves > Passeriformes > Formicariidae > Formicarius > Formicarius rufipectus. The sequence continues at coordinate 518,629 of VXAU01002829.1, forward strand.
GAGTAAAACATACAAATTTTGGTCTTTTATTTCTGAATGGAATTTCAAAGTGCATTGCCTTGTGAAACATAACATTCTTTTAAAAACTTCTGTGAGCGCCCGTGTTCTTCTTCATTGGCCAAAACCACTTCAAAAAACTGTCCCAGTGGCAGTGCAGGTGTACTGGTTAGGTCATGACACAGGAGTACACAAAGGCAAGGGCACTTGGTCTTCATTAGTGACTTGATTTCGGCAATGAGAATATCCAGGATGTATTCATGTATAGCTTTTTAGGTGGACTAATAGCCCATCTTGTGTCCACAGTCCAAACCTGTGAAAACAGAAGTAATGTGATCATTGGTCTCTGGCCAAAATATTGGTCTGAGAAGGACCTTACCAGCCTCATACACTGAGGCACCCTCTGCTGGTATATCTTTAATGTAACAGTAGCTAAGGGGTACCTTCATTCCTACTTTTTCACTACTTAGCAGTACCCTCTTTTTTGGTACTCATGCAATGATAGAACCATTGGATAGATTGGAAAAGTCCATTAAGATCATCAGTTCTGACAATTAAGGTGGCACTGCCAAGTTCACCACTAAACCAGATGCCTTCATATCATATATACACATACTTTAAATACTTCTGGGTTTTGATGACTCCACCACTTGCCTGGACAGCCTGTTCCTTTTAGTGAAAAAAATTTTCCTCATATCGAACCTAAACCTCTTCTGGTGTAACTTGAGGCTATTTCTTTTCATCCTATCATGTGCTATTTAAAAGAAGAAACTGATTTCCATTGCACTGCAGCCTCCTTTCAGGTAGTTGTGTTAAGGAGTAAGGTTCCTCCCAAGCCTCCTTATCTCCAGGCTAAACATTCCCAAGCCCACTCAGATGCTCCTCATAAGTTTTGTGCTCTAGACCTTTTTCCTTCTTCATTGCTCTTTAGACATGCTCTGGCACCTCACTTTCTTGTAGTGAGGAGCCCAAAACTCATCCATTCATCCATGATAATGGCTCTCCTTGTGTAACTGCCAGAGAAGTTTGGCCTAGATGCAGTACTAAGCTATACTGTGGCCCCAAGAGCACAGTCTGCATGGTCCTCAATTCCAGCTGACAAGTGAGGTCTCAGGTTCTATCAGCCTCCAGGATTCTGCTGTCTTCACTGTCTTGATAGTGTTTCACCTTCACGAGCATTTCTTCAGGTGCTACCTAGGAATTTTCCACTGTCATAGACAAGAGAGCAACTTTGCACCCTGTGAGCACATGAGAAACCCCCTGTGGGTGTCTTGTTCCCTTGCTTCTTTTTAATTACCTATGCCTCCCTTGTAACACATGGAAGTGATGCATTACAGCTGTTACATGTCTGGTTTTTGCCTCAAGGTTGAATCACAAACCATATTAAAGGTAATAAGTTCAAGATCTATGATTGTGATTCTTCAGAAAGCTGTCTGTAACATCTGAAATTTCAGTCCCAGTGATGTTAGAGATTGATTTATTCTCATTACTTTTAAAGTAGTTTTTAGGAGGCCTCCTACACTGAAATAGGAATTGCAGTGCCTCATACATTCCTGCATCAAAGTTTATAATCTCTCACTTTCATCCCTCACTGGTTCACAGTCTGCAAAAGTGCAAGAAAGTAGCTAAGAACTTGGCTCCAACTCAGGAAAAGCTGGGATATTTTTAGACAGCATTAATTATCTTGTGATAACTAACTAATTGGAATCAAGTGCTGTTTAGAAATAGATTCTCTGTGGTTAATAATCGTCTTTGGTTAAGTCTTGAGTCTTAAGACTCAAGCAGTGATTCATTATTGCAGCTTACCTTTCTTTTTTATCTTTTTGCTTCAAGTTGCAGTAAAGAATGTTCCCTCCTTCTTCATTTCTGCAGATGTAGACAAAAGAGCTTAGAAAAAGGGCGTGCAAATTAGAGGTGAAAGTAAGATCATAAGTGTGGCAGACGTTTTATCTCTCAAAACATGCAAAGAATCTTTCTACCCTTTAGAAAGAGAACAAGTGACTCTGCCTCTTCAAGGTATCAAAAAATACCTTTGAAGCTGAGAAGAGGGTGGAAATGTGGAACACAGTGCACAGTTTCACTCAAGTGTGCTGACAGGTTGAGTACTTGACAGTCCTTGGAACAATCTCACTCTACTGCTTCCGAACTCCCCTTCTGGCATCAGCATCAGGGTATTTCATTCTAGTTTAAACAACTGCCCTTCAGTAAAGCCCTTGGATGTTACAGGTTGCTACTTTAGCACATTTCGTCAATACTTACATCAAGAAGAGACCTTAAAAACACATGACTCATTACCCAGGGATTCCTTCTTTATGGGAGAATTCTGGCATTGCAGAAAATCACTTTGCAGAGTGGCTAAGGGGTGGAGACTAGTTTATTGCTTTCTAAGTGGGGGATGCAAAAATACTGTTCAGAAATGTTTAAATAGAAGTTTTTCACAGAAGGAAACTTCATTAGTTTGAGGTCTGAGGATGTGTATTTGGTTGAGATGCTGCAACATAAACTTTTTTATCTTCCATCTTTTACCATAGTTTTTGCAGTAGTAAGGTTCACTTTGTTGTCAGCTGCAGGACTTCGTACTGAGAAACCATTTCTTCTGTTCAGATGTGAGGTGACCCTTTTTATTGCAGCAGATATTGCTTTAGAAAGAGTCAGATGTGTTCTTATGGACTTCCTTTCTATCTTGCAAAGAAATGAAAGAGAAAGATAAGGCAAAAAGGGAGAAAATGAAATGAGAAGCAGTCAGTTTTCCAAATGTTTCTTGAGAAAGCAGCAGTTAATAGTGAGCATAATGATTTAGTTATTATCTCAGTGCTCTTGCTTTCCATAAACAAGACTTTATTTTGATCTGCATACTGAAAGAATTCAGGGGATGCTGTCAGTTTCCATAAGAGTTTTGCTTGAGGAATGGAGAATGGGATTTATGGCATTTTTCACAGTAAATCATGGGTATCAGTAGTGATTCCAGCAATTAAGTAGAAACTATAACATCAAGACTACAACAGTTCACTGACCTCTGCACAGGGATAGCTGGGCTAGTTTCACAATATCTAAAATAATAATTGGCAAACCCACCACTTTTTATTGCCTGATTACTGGCCTGAGCCATTGCATGTGCTTCAGACGTCTTAAGTTAACCAAAAGCTCTGTTTCCTACCCTGGGCTGCTAAGTAAATAAACATGGAAATAGTGACATATGTTCTCCATCTGCACAGTCATGTGCTATATCTTCAGTGCTCAGAAATGTTACTTAATATGAGTATAATCACTGTTGTTGAAAAGTACATTTAATGATAAAAATAAAGGATGTGGAAAAGAGGCCAAGTTTGGCACCTAATGCAGTAGTGACAGTTTATTGAGGGTCTGGCAGAAAAGGCTTCACTTTCCTGTTTATAATAACTTTTAGTTGGTGCATTCCCCATCTGTGATTGAGCAACTGAAACTACTCTGATCAGCAGAGAAGAGATGCAGAAATAGATGTCTGGTTTGTTGGGATTTTTTTATCTCCATGGTCATATGCACCAGAAGCTGGTGGGAATGGATGTTTGAGGCAACAGGAGAAAGGGAACGTTTCACATTAGACTAGTAAAATTATTCAGGAATATACAAGGTTCTATTAATATTTTGCCAGAGAGAAAATTCACAATTTTTGCCTGAATGAGAAGGAGAAAATCTGAGGGTGTGGCATCTCTTGACTACTCCTGGATTCCTCACACAACTTGCTGCTGTCAGAAAAGCCAGTTTGCTCATTCACTCTGATCAGAGAGTCATTTTTAGTTACATTAAGCCCCAAAAATCACTGAACACAAAATTGTCCAAGTTGCTGAGTTGGAGAACACAGTGGAAATGGACCTCAAACCATTAGGCACATTCTTCACTGCAGGCACCTATCAGTGCTGTGAAGCTTCAGGTGCATGCTTTGTCAGCTTCTAAGCTCCAGTTCCTTACTTTGCTTAAACTGGGGAATCCCCAGAGAAGGTGATGTGTAGAGTTGGCTGTAACATGAGCCTCTTGCTCCCTGCTGCTGGAAGAAAGTGTAGACTGTGCTGAGCAAGTGCTGGCTGTGTTGTTGTGATTTCAGCATGTCCCAAGATTGGAAGCAGTGGAGTGGATTCTCACTTCTGTCCAAATTCCTCTGGGTGTAGCACTTTAGGACTTGTTAAGATTTTTCACCCCATCTCAAACTTCTGTCTTGCCAACTAGTCCCTCCTTCAAGATGTGAATGAAGGTGGTCTCTTTCTTGCTTTCCAGTGTGTGCCTCCAGCTTGCAGGGAAGTTAGCTGGGCAGCATACAGTGCAGCCCAGTGGAGCTGTCTCACTCTACTGATGTATTTAACTGCCATCACTTGGGATCTGGTCTAGGAATCATTTAGCCCTGTAGGCATCCATCCCATTAGAGAGGTACATGATGGTTGGGTGCAAATATGCTCTTTTCTTGTCCTTTTCCTTCTTGACCCAGAACGTTTTCTGAAAGGGTGAAAGGATGGATAGAGTTGTTTGATACATGGTACAGTGGTTGGACCAGGCCTTGAGAAAACTGGGCTTTTGGTGCCTTAAGACAAGACAGATATTAGATCTCTAAAACAGGTATTTGCTTGCCTGGTGTGTAGCATAAACTCATCAAAATGTTTGGGTTTTCTTTAATGGAATTTGTTTTACATCACCCTGTCTGTTTTGGTTTTGTTTTTGGTTTTTTTTTAATTTGCTTTTCTAATAACAAAAGTGTGAATTCACAGCAAATGTATCGAAACAGCAATTAAGTGCACTTAGGACAGTATGGTGGTGTTCCTTTTCATTGTTTATGTATCTAAGAAGCAAGAAGCTATCCAGGACACTTAGAACAGTACTGTTTAGAGTAGCATGTGCTGTCACATCAGCAGTGATCAAAGTTTGCTGATTAATGTGTGTTTGTGATCATGGTAAAGGTAATGTCCAGAGAAACCTGTTGTATAGTAGGGCTACTCTGGGTGAACCAGTTTCAGAATTTGTTTTATTTACCCTTTTAAATAAGGTTCCAATTGTTTATGGAGTTTTAAACACAAAACAGTCACTTGTTTTAATAAAAAAAATAAAATGAAATCATAAATAAAATAAAAAATTTTAATTAAAATAAAATCATAAATAGTCTCTATTTGCATGGCAAACTTTACACAGTTACCTGAGTTAATTTCCCAGGAATACCTTTTTGTAGATTTGAAATTTGTTTTGCATTTTTAGCACAATGACTTTTAGAAATACACAGGGATATAAGGAGATAAATCAGTATCCAAGCTCTAAAAATCAAAAGGGCTGGCATGAGCTGATACCCTTAGGTGACAGGCATGTTTACGTTTGGTTTGAGTATCCCCTCCAAATGTATCACCAAGGCTAGATCTTATGTCTATGCAAACAGCAAACCTTCAAACTGTCTAAAATGCCACTAAGATTCAAACTGAAAGAGCTTCATTTCAATACATTAATGCCCTTTCTGTGTATATATTGCACAAGTTGTCTGGACCTATCTTGTGAGCTTGTCGCTTGAATAAAACATGGATAGCCTTCATCTAAAGTTACATGCATGTAAAGTACAATGCATGGAATGAGGATTTTGGCTTTTTATTCTTGAGTAAACCATGTGCTTTGAAACAGAAAGGGAAGTTTTGTAAAAGTATATATAGTAATATTTATTTTTACCATTGTAAAATATTTTAAATACATCTAACAGCTCTGTGTCCTTGCAATGCAAACACGGTTCAAGTATGAATCTGTTTAAAGCACTCATCATGCTCCTAGCATGCCATAGTTGATCTGCTCTTTTTAAAAAAAGTCTTAAAACCAGGCATAAATGGGTTTTCTATAAATTCTCAGTACTGTTATGACTGAGGAGGATATTTTTCAGCCAGAATCATTGCTTTGCAGTAATCTTTTCTAAATGTGCTGGCCCCAAGCCCACCCAGGGATGTTCAGCACAGTCATGGCTCGCAGCCAGGCCTCCCTGTGGAGAAGGCCCTTGTAGGCATCCTAACTTTTACAAGCGGTGGTAGCTCTTGGGCTTATATTCTTCAAGCAGGCAGATTGTTCTCCACATTGTGGTACTGGGACAGGATGTTCACCCAAGGGACTCCATCTCCTTGCAGGCAGCTTTCAGTTCTTTTGCCCCATGGGAGACAATCCAAGATTCTCATTTTTATCAGGAGTAGGTTTTATCTTCTTTCTTATCACTGTTTGAAATTTTTAAAGATCTAGACCTAGATCATCTCAGAGTGTCATTCAAATTCTGCAAATTCTATTTGGTAGTGGAATATTGCAGTTTGAATGCTTGTAAAGCAAATTGAAATGTTTGAATGAACCCCTCCCTATATATCATGTATGGAACTAGCTTAACTTCTGACTTGTTTCAGCCTGCTACTGCTCCTTGAGAGGAAATTTGTAAATCTAATAAAGAGATGGATCTAAATACATCAAATGGGAACAGAGATGACATGTAACTCATTAAATTGCTAATCATGTTGCTGTTAGAAGGATGCTTAAGGAATACTGACAAAGAGCAGATGGATGAGCAGGTTCAGTGCTGTCTGAAATTAATGCAGAGCACATGCTGAGGATAACAGGAGATATTAAAGAGTTGGAGAACATGCTGAGACTTAGTGGAAATCTTTCCCTGATCCATACACATAAACACAAGCTCCTGGTTTTCTTTTGCAGTCTTTTTATAAGTTATATGTGTCAAATGTTTCACTAAAGCCACTTCCTTGCATATTTTTTTTGTAATCCTAGCATGCTCCTGCCTTGTTTTCAGGGTTTTTTTATGGCATCATACATGTTGCAAACTGCAGAAGGGTGAGTTCCAGTATCTGCCAAAGGTTTAGATTTCTTTCTCCTTAGCTTTTGGAAGGCATTTCATGAGTACGATGTGGCCAACCTGGCAAACCTACCATATGGAAGATCTTTAAAAAAAATTCCCTTCCCAGATAATTAAATGTAACAACAAAAGCTGTAATTTCTGGAGGTAGCGTCTCCAATAAAGATCCAAGTGCGGAAAGTCTTTAAGGAGCAAGCTTACAGGTCTTCATGTGCAGGTCCAGTGAGTTATATTTCAGAGGCCGTAGTGGTCTGTTTTTCTGGTAGCCCAAGCCAGGGATGGCTTGTAAAATAGTTACAGCAACAGTCAAAAGATATCCATGTGAAATACATGGAGGTGGTATGGGACTGGGGAGTATCATGCAGTCATAGCTTCCGTCAGTATGCCTCCCATGTTATTCATTGCACAAATGAATTGTGCAGCAGCAGAGTGGTTTTTTGGACACAGGAGGGAGCGGCATGCCAGTACAACAGCACATGCCAGACTCATCTTCTGCTGCAGCTGTAGGTGTGAAAGTGTCAGGAAGTCTGTGGCTTCATGGTGTGGAACAGGGATCTCTGTTTCCCCTGTGACAGCATGCTTTATCCTTATGAAGCATATATTCATTGTTGCAAATTTAAAGCATGATTTACGGCAAATACAGCTACTACAGCACTTGTTTCACACACATGAAGTTCAGGGTGACATATTTTCCAATTTTCTGGTTTTTGGTTTGTTTTCTTAGTGGTTTTTGGTTGGTTGGTTGGTTTGGTTTTGGGTTTTTTGTTTGTTTGGGGTTTTTTTAGTTTGTTTTGTTTATTTTATTTTAATTTTTTGTTGGTTTGGGGTTTGGGTTTTTTTGATCATTTTCTGGATTTTGTTTGGGATTTGTGCAGGGGAGGAGTGGTTTGCTGTTGCCAAGGCAAAAGAATCTTATATGAAGTAAGGCAATGGGGGAGACATCCCACAACTTTAGACTGCAGTTCTCCTCCAAGGAGATAATTGTGAGTTAGTTTGAGGTTTTGGTTGTGGCTCTTCCATATGGCTTTCAATAAATTAATAAAAATATAGGGCTGTATACATCAGGTCAAAGATCTGCACAACCAAAAATCTCCTGTCTCTATGTCCAGTAACAAAAACCGAGGAAACAAGGAAGTAATTGAATACAAACAACCAGTTTTCATTGTGTAGAGACTCTGTAACCTATGAATGTCATAATTTTTTTGCAGACACCATCAAACCAAGTAAGAACGGGTATTCACAGAATATACTGATTCTGGGAAATCTGTTGAATATGTATGTTTGCAACCAGTGTCATAAAAGTAATTAACATAGTGTAAAACCAGTTTGATTAAATGGAAAACTATGCTTTCTTTCCTCATTAAAGAAGCTGGGAGGCAGAGTTACAAAGACTATTTGTGATTTGAATCAGGGTGTCATTTCATTTAGGCTCTGCATTTATGGGGAAAAAATGAGAATTACAGACTACAATCAAGAGTAGCTGTGTACGAATAGAGCTCAGGTTGCTGCAGGAGAGAGTAGAGTTGCCTGCTGATTCCTGCCATATCCCACTAAAGATAAACTCTTAATCGGATCCTTCATTAGCATAAAGTGTGAAAAAAAACAGCTCGTGTCAGGGATTGCTTAGAAAATGTGGTTGGTGGGAGAAATTATGCATTGAAGGAAATACAAAATCCCTCAAATTAATCTTTGAAGTACGTGGAGTTTGACTGTCCTCTCACTTTACACTGGGATAATTGAAGAATAATGCCAGTTCAGTGATTTAGAGAACTTGTGTAGCTGAAGAAAAAATTGAATTTCCCTGCTCTCTCAGGATTTTAAAATTCTTATGTTTTTAAGGCAGAATTGTTTGTCCTTAAAATTCGTACTTGTATTTTAAGAGGAAGAATTGTATCCTGTGTCACAGAGTAGAACTTTGACATGTGATCTCCATCTGTTTAAATCCAAAGTCTTTATAGCACTGTGGGTGTTCAGTACTGGTTGGCTTAACTTTGCTTGGCTTTAGTAGTTGCAGTTTTTAAAAAGCCAAACTGGATAATAAATGTTAATTGTTTGGTGAATCTATGAAATATATACCCTGGTTTATGTTGTCACTTTTACAATGTTAGATTCTTCTTGTGTGAAGATTAAAATGTCAGATATTTCATTATTGTAGGCAGGCAGAATAGGATTCCTACTGAATTTGAAAATCTGTCTTTTAGGTTTTTAGTGGACTTTCCTAACATTCTGTCTAAGTTTAGAGGAAATTAAGAAATTTGTTTGACTAGAAAGCAAAGAAGGAGGCAGGCCTCCTTTGGATTCAAAACAGTATTTAATTAAGGTATGATAATAGAAAGGATAACAGTTCTTAACTACAATATCTATATATATCTATATATATGTATTCAAGAGATACAAAACAACCAGAACTAAATGACCAATTTGTGGGTAATCCCCCCCCGGACCCTCCCCTGCAGTCTCTGCTCTCCTTGGGTGCAGCAATATTTACAGACAGCAGGTAGGGATGTCGCTCCTTTGGCGTCTCTCTAAGACGGTCAGTGTGGAGTCAGTGGGAGATGGTGCGCAGAGAGGGAAAGAGCTGGGCTCCTTTTCTGTGGGCAAAACTCTCTCTCTTAGTTCTTGGCTGGAGGAGGGATGGTTCTCTGAGCTGGAGGCTGCTGCCAATGCTGTAGGGCTCCTCACACCAAGGCTGGCAGCTGTTGGCTCTCTCAGGAAGCCTGCTGCAAAAGTCCCGGGTTGCAAATCTCTCTCTCTCTGTCTCTCACTCTCTTAAGCGCCGGGAAACTCCGAAATCCAGGGATTGGAAATGGGAGTAAAAAAAAAGAAAGGAGATCAAACTCGCAGGGCAGAGGTTTCTCCGAGAAAAGAAAGTTTCTCTTTCCTCCCTTGCAAGCCAAAAAAAAACCACAGTGCCCCCTTTCCTTAACACACCCCACCCCAGTGAATTACCGTTGCTAGGTAACACCTTCAGTCATCACCTACCCCTTTGTTATTAGCAGTGGAGAAAGATAAGGCCATTAACTCCTTGTTTGGTAGTTGAGGAAAGAAAAATTCCACAAGATTCTAAAACTGTAACACATTCCATGTTCATTTGTCAACTTCAGGTAACATCTTGACGTACAGTTATGCTGTTAGTACAGTTGGTTGACTGAAATGTTTTTATGTCTGCCCTATGCGTCTTTGTTTTCTAGCAAACCCATGCCATATTTCCTTTCTAGTGTTTTCTTTTCTATGTGCAATTTGAGCATAAGGAAGAAAGTGTGTTTCATTGCTGGCCTAAGATGTCATCAAGCCTGTTAATGTTCAAAACTAGAAGAGATAGGGTGGATTTTCTTACACTTTTTCAGTTAGTTGTATACCTAGGAGAATGTAGCTGAGGAGGAGAATGCAAGAGGCATGCTGAAATAAGCATGTACTATTTTATTATCATCTCTGGTCAGAGGGTTATTGCACTGTCATTATGACAGACATTAGAATCTCCATGTGAATGGTTGATGAATATCTACTATTTTATGAAAGCATGTTGTTGACGCACCTTCAGTGTGAGCCGGCCTTGTGTGCTTGGAGAGCTTGTTTCAGTTAGTACACTAATCCCTGCTTCCTGATATCCTTTAAAGAAGTAATTCTCTGGTGTATCTTAGTATTCACTATTCTGAAGAGGAGAATTACATTAAGCAAAAAGTATTTCCTTGCCCCTCCCCTTGCTTCTGGGCAAAGAACAACATGGTTCAGATACAGAAAGTAGTTAAATCTTCTGTTGAGCAAATCTTTTATGCAGATGTGCATGTAAATTTCCTCTCCATTTAAAGCTGATACTGTTAAAATTTTTTCCCCATTTTTTAAATTCTTAAAATTTTCATCATTCTTGGCAGTGCCAGATTAGTGATCATTTACATTGAGGTTCATTTAGGCACTGTTTTGGGGCTTCTTACACCATGTCATTGTTGGAAGGGGAAGCAAACTTTGGAAACTTTGGAAAAAAAAGTTTTAATTGTTTTTACAGAATAGCACTGGAGATTACAATGTGTCCCTACAGTCAGTTTTTGCCAGTATAGAGTAGATCAGTGCTTGCTGGTGGACTAGAATGCAACAAAAATTTGGCACTGCTTGTTTCTTGGAAGAAAGCCCAGAGAGATACCTGTATGATCAGTCATAGATTGAGTCATGTGCGTTCTGCAGATGTGCTTGTTCCTCACGCTCTCACTTAACTTTGAATCCATCACTGTTTGTAGACTTGGACCATCCTGTAGTGCTGTCTGGAGCAGGATGGGATAGGTCTGCAGTTTAGCTGGGTCAATTATGGGCAGTCTAGAGCAAATGGCCAAAGCTCTGCTCAGCCACAGCTGATTTTAGATGGTTTTAACGTGAACTGTGGCTAGGCTAACCTCTGTGACTGTGATGAAAATTCACAGTGTGCTTATGCTCCATTCTGAAGCCATCTTTTTGGTATCACAGAATAGACTGTGATCTCACACGCTTGGAAATGGCTCTGTAACCTGGTGTTACCTTGTGAAAAGTCTGAATGTAACTCATACAGAGTTTTGTAGTTGAGTACATCTAGGGGATGTATGGGATCAATGAGCAGTTCAGGCAGCAGCTTCAGACTTGAAGAAAATTCTACATAAGAAGCCAAGGTAGAATATAATTCAACTTCCTGTAAAGGCAGTGATAAGCATTTGAAGAATACAACAAGAATCAGAACATTTGAAAAAACACGTTTTTCTCAGTACAGACATTAATAACCATTTTAACAGTGTTATTTACCTCCTGCTGCTTCACTGGAAAGAGCAAATTGTAAGTGTGATTGCAGAATTAATGATTTTCTTCAAAGCCAGACTGAGTCAAAGCCTTAAGCAAATTACTGGGTTTATTGTTAAAAATGCTCACATTAAAGAATGGGTGATTATTTTTATCCCAGAATTCAAAACAGAAAATTGTTGCTTCTTGATCTGAGGTGGGGTTGCAAGAAAAAGAGAAGTTAGGTTGAGAATTTGTTCGTTTGTGGCGGGTATTTTTTTGGAATGAGACAGTTTAGGTGTTGTTTTCTGTGCCACACAAGGAGCAGAAGAGATTAATTTACTTCTACTGGCATATGGAGGGCAGTTTTCTCACATAGCAGGTCCCCTGTGTTGCTTAATTTTCACTCTTTCCTGTATCCTTTTGGATGCACTTCATCACTTTGTATTGTGTACAGTTTTAAAAAGGATCCACAGAGACTTCCACAAAGTACCAGATGGAAGTATTTCAGAGTCGTAATGTCCAAGGTGGGAGTTTCTGCAGAGGTGACATGAAAAAAGCAGTAGTAGACCAAGAGGAATGTCTTGAATAGGAAGAGCAAGTGAATTGTAGAAAAGGGAATTTTTCCATAGGCTTTTCTGTAAGTCCCAAAACAAAACTGGAAAATACCCAGCTCTAAATCTGCTTGGATTTTTCTGCCCTATTTCCTTCCTGAAATGCTTTGTTATGTATTTATATCCTTATACACACAGGCATTTTCATTGTCTTCTTAAAATTGTTTTTAAAATATGAATTTGTGAATCCAGTTTACAGTATCCAAAATTGCCTCTTAACTGTAAGCCACTCAGTTGCTTTCTGCAAAGTAAACATGCAAAGTTTTCTGAAAAGCAAACAAAAGTGTTTTCTCTGGAAAGAATTCTAAAGAACATGCTTTTTCTGGAAAGAGCAAGTACCAGCTGTTCATATGGGCTGATTTTTTTGAGGTGTATTCCATAAAATTTGGCTTATGAAAGTAAATTTCCTCATGACAGCGTCAGAGTATCTTACCACCTTACTCTCAAAACCGAGCTGGTCTAATATCTATCAAAGAAGAGACTGATTCTGCCAGAAGCTCAGAACTGCAGGAAATACAGCTCAGTAGGCGAGAGAAGGTAAAGAAGCAGAGCACACTTCATTACGTGAGGAGGAAGGTACTTGAGGATGTTCATGGTTGTACTGTTCTTTATATCATTCAGAGCTATATCAAATGGTACAAACTAACTGTACTGAGAGGAGAATATTACAGCCTGACTTGCAGTCTGCAAGAGAAAGTGTGGCCATTTTACTGACAGTGAAATTAATGGAGTGAGAGCTTTTTTGGATGGGTTTCAGTGTTAATGTAGTGTGACTTTCTCAGTATACTTCCTGAACTTTTCATTAGTAGTTATATTTTTCAGAACAAGTGTGTTTGAGTTCTGTTTCAAGTGGTAATCTGAACAATCAAAACTCACTTGAGCAGCATCTGTTGATTAGTCACTCCCCTATTTTACACATCATCCTTGTGAAATAGATTAAAGTAGTTATGGTTATTTCCTGAAGAATAGAATCCAAGGTAAAGGGCAAAAAGACCCTATTTCACCAAGTTCCTGCCTTTGACAAAATCTCCTGAGTTTTTTAAGGCTTGTGCATGTAGGTGCAAGAAATAAAGTATGAAATACAATATAAATTAGTACATAAGCTTTAGGGAGCAGTTCATTGTTTATGCCTCATACATTTTAGCACATATATATATCATATGTAATCATAATATGTAAATCAAAGGCAGGAGTGTTTTGCTGTATTAGGTGAGCTTGTTACTACCCATCTGTGTGCATTAAACTTCTGTGGGGTCTTGAATGGCAAGAATTTAGTCTGAACCAATTTTTTTACACTTGTAAGTCAAGAATGTCTTCATGAGGTCATCAGTGAAAATCTGGTGTGTCTTGTGGGACTGCACTGATTTTCAAGATGATTAATCATGGACTTACTGTCAGTCCCCAGCCAATCACTGTAGGTCACTCCATCAAGTCTGGTAGGTGTTTAGCTCACACCTCTTAAGAACTCTGCACTAGTTTAAGTGGAGAATGCTCCTACCTTAAGTGACACTGGATGTATGAGGTTGAAAATAGTAATGTAAAAAAAGTAAAACAACATACTTGAAAAAATATGCCATGTGAATGATTAATACCCTGAACTCCTTTCTGCCATGTTTTCTTTTGCTCCAAGCTTGTCCACCAGGAACGTACAAGCCTGAAGGTTCACCAGGTGGAATCAGCACTTGCATCTCCTGTCCTGATAAGAATCATACTTCTCCACCAGGAAGTACCTCCATTGAGGATTGTACATGCCAGGAGGGATATCATGCTGTAGGACAAACCTGTGAGGGTAAGTGTTGCCATTCAGGAACAGAATACCTTTGGAATGCACAATGGAATGCTAGGACAATTCATTGTCACAGTGGTTTTGCATTGTGAAGGACATGTTAAATTACAAGCCAGATTTTCTCAGTCCAACCAGCAAGAATACCAAGCCACAAGTTGAGTTAGAAATTGTAAAATACTGTTCTCCTTCAGTAGTCCATTGTATTCCATTCATAATTCTGTTGTGGTTTAATTATTTAGTTGTTCACTGCCCTGAACTGAAGCCCCCTGAAAATGGTTACTTTGTCCAGAATGTCTGCAACAATTACTTTAATGCTGCTTGTGGGATCCGATGCAGAGCAGGATTTGATCTGGTGGGAAGCAGCATCCGACTTTGTCAGCCAAATGGTCAGTGGTCTGGATCAGAGGCTACTTGCAGAGGTATGGATACCATGTGTTTGAAAAATTATTTTTCTGTCACGTTGGTTTGTTCTTAACAGTGCCTTTTTCTACACACTACATAGTTGCTGTGCAGATCTGGTTCTGTTAGTGCTTGGGTAAAAGAAAGTTCCAAATGTAAAATCCCATTCCAATCACTCCATTTCCCTCCCTCCTAAAATGAGAGGACAACATCAACAATAGAAAATGCAGAGCTAGATTTACTAGACTGACAGTCTTTTAAAAGTGAATTTACACTTTCTTCCTGAAACCTCTCTTTTCCTCTCTCCACTTAATTTCTTTGAATTTTGTATCTACATTGTGTAAATCCAACAAATCTACCAGGTGTTTAAATATGTAACCATATTTAGACTTTGCCATATGACTGTTTTGGAACATCCACCAGATTCTTGACATAGAAGGGCTTTGGATTTGGGAGGCATTAGCTGTGGAAGAATTCTATTTTGCTTTCTTACAGTTTCTTCTTATAAAGAATATGAAACCTTGGGCCTTGAGCATAGTTTTCAGAATTTTGAGTGGAATTTCACTAGGAAACAACTGACAGCATCCTAGAAGTTCATTGTAAAACAATGCCAGCTAGAAAAGAAATAAACAGAAGGTATAACAGGGAGGAGACATGGGAAAAAGCATCCTGAGAAACATTATTTCTGGATTTTCTGATAGGAACAGTGTTTTGTTTTGCTATCACTTATCTCTACCTGAGGCTGGATTCTTGATGACTTAGAACAGAAGCTTCAATCCTGAATCTCTATACCTGTCTGGTATGTCTTCCAAGGAGACACTGAAAAAAATCAGTAGCAGCCCTTATGTCCTCAGTGGCTACAGTATGCTTAACTTGACTTGAATGCACTTGACATTAGTAGGCTGTACTGGAAACTAGTAAATAAAAATCATCAGCTCATTCTGTAACTCTTGCCCTGGTCTTGTGTTCAGGGAAAAAGGCAGGATAAATCCTCGGAGGCATTAGCACTTCATGCCAGTATAGCGAACACTACAACCCTGAAAGAAGCAATTCATGGTTTTGAAAAGAGGGATCTAAGCTCAAGATTGGGTTCTCAGGACATTCTTCCTATAGCAGTTTACCTCTACTTAGATTTTAGAACTCTTCTTTAGGTGGTCCTGAAAAACTCAGTTTTTGTTTTTAGCTTCCCATGACAGGAGGCAGAAGCTTTCAACAGAAAATAAATTGTTGGCCAGTACCATGAGGGTATCTTGGCAAGCAGGCCTTAGAGCTGTGGACTTTCTAGCAGTCAAAACATAACCTGAAGATGTAGACTGGGATACTGAGAAAGACCATCTGCCTGTCAAAGTTCCTGTCACACAGTAGCACCCTGTGCAAAAAATCTGGGGAAAACTGCAGTCATCCACAAAGAAAGGATCCTTCATCTTACTTTCTACAGAGAAGTGGAAGATTCTAGTATTTGAAAATCTTGCTGGAGCATTTAACAAAATCCACCTATTTGGTGTTGGTGTGTGATCTTCCTTTAATAGGGAATTTGGAAGATGGAGGAAAAGTCGCATTGAGATACTGTCTTGATACTGAGTTAATATCCTTTGAAGCATTAAAAGGATATATTTTTGCTTTTTATATGCCGTTGTCCATCATACTGACGACTTCCAATTTAAAAAAAAAAAAAAAAAAAGAAAAAAATCCGGCTGTTACATGTGCTGGATCTGCTAGGCTTGATTCACTCAGACTATGAAAGGGAGCAAGATCAAAGGCATGGTTTATAGCTCTCTTGTTAATCTCAGGAGTGTTTTATCACATAAATTAGGAAGGGAGAGTGAAGGAAAATCCCTTTTTACTGTTTCGGATTTTGACATTAAATACTCCTCAGTTCTTCAGCTAGCTAAAATCTGCTGTGCTATTGGAAAGTGATTAATGCAGTCATGTCATGCAATTAAGGGTGACGCATGAAGAAAACAACTGGAAATGATATATTTAATCCTGAAAAATGTATTAGGAGAAAACCCAGAGCAAGGAGAATATACTGTTACTGCTTTTGCTCTTTCCACCGGCTTAATGGAAATATTTCTTGACATGGAAAGTGTCTTATTGATAAGAGGATGGGTTGGTGTTTAATGCTTGGAACCATTACCAAGATAACATGGGCTCAGTTACAGGTTTCTACCAGAGCGGTGCTCAGGCTCTGAATAAGCATGAACTTTGAAACAATTGAGGAGGCAAGAGCTGCATAGTCCTTGCAGAAGAAATGGCTAGACTAACCAGGTAGTGGAAAGGAATGGCTTCTCTATAGGCACAGTAACATTGCCAAGAGCCTCCCCAGTGCTCTTACTTCCTTCAGGCTTCCTTAGAAGTAGAGTCTGGTAGTATTTGCTTCTTTTTGCTGCAGATCATGTATTAAAATCTTCTACAGAAACCTTAAAACAGTAAGTATATTCTCTTGTGTATAAAGCATATGTGATTCAGCTGTAAAAATGTTTTTCTTACACCCTCTGCTGTAAGATACAGCATGTTATGAAGCTTCTCTGAAGCTTAGAGTGCCTTTCACAACATGGGCATTTCAAGATCTTTTTTTAACTTTTAAATACATTTCCTCGGGGATGCCCATGTATATGCACACATAATTATTATTTATTCTTCCAGAGAATAAATATGAGACAGTTGTAATGTAAAGCTATATTGTGAGCATCTGAATGGCTTTTTCCCTTTCTGTCTTATTCTATACATTTTGCTATAGCCTTTTTCCACTCAGGAGCCACATAGCTGTTTTCAAAAGAGATGTTATTTAATATGTGTTGTTTGTAGCTTTCAGAGGCTACTCAGACTACAGTGTAGTTACTGGCATTTATACAGCTGTCTTTCATTTGAAGGATCACTCAGGCTACATGTCTGTTTATTTGTTTGAGAATGTGGTGGTGTTCACTTGTAGGAGAGGTTGCCAAGTTGACTTACCTTTGAATGCATTTGTAAAGGATATCATGTTTTGCCTCCCACCTGGCAGAATCAAGGATGGGTTTATTGGTAAAATCAGCTTCCCAAAGAACAGTGACAAAGTCGTCCAGCCCTCTGAAACCACCCACTACCTGAGCTTGCCAGCAGGGTCAGTAGAAGCTGTGGAAAAAATCAAGTTAGAAGAGTTCTTCCAGTGCGGATGGAGTGAGATGGCTGAGGGAGCTGGACCTCTTTAGCCTGGAGAAGACTGAGAGGGTATCCTATCAATCTAAGTATCTGAGGAGGAAGGAGTCAGGCTCTTGTCTGTGGTGCCAAGCAGTAGGACCAGAGGCAATGGGCGGAAACTGACACAGGATGTTCCACCTGAGTGTGAAGAAGTGTGAGGAAGAATTTCTTTACTGTGAGGGTAACTGGAGCACTATAGCAGGCTACCCAGAGAGATTTTGGAGACTCCCTCATTGGAAATATTCAGAAGCTCTCTGGACACAATCCTTTACAATGTGCTCTAGGATGATGCTGGCAGAGCAAGGGGACAAATGCTGGAGCATGAGATCCCACCTGAAAAGGAGGAAGCAGTGCAAAGGCAATAGATTGAGATAATGACATTAAAACAAAGAACATAAGTCCAGGTCATACCAGTACTGTTTTTTTCTTATTACAGTAATTCAGCTGTTTTGGGATCAATCTGAATTACAGTGTATCTTTGTGCTAAATTGCAACATCAGGATTCAATAGTAAAGGCATAAAACAACCTGATGATCACTCGCTATGCCCTGCTTCCTTTTCTGCACACACATCCTGCACAGAACTGTATTCTCCTTGGCATCACACTACTTTATGTGTTTGCAAGACGTTATCGGAGAAAAGCTTTTGTCCTGAGCAACAGACAGGACTGTCTCTGTGCCCAGTACCTAAAAGGATCTCTTTTGTCTCAGCAATAGCCTTATTGTTCCTATTCATCTCTCATGGACCTGATGTACATAAATAGCTTGTACTCCTTCTCCTCTCTCTGTCTCCTCCAGCATGATGAGTGTCTTCTCTTCTGATTTGGGCAGGCTGTGTCTATGAATATACTCCAGAGCACCTGAGAATGTTCCTGAGCACTGGAACACTATCATCCAACCTGTTAATAAGCTCTTAGTCTCTTCCCTGGTGTGCACTCAGCCCTTACCAACCTGCCAGTTGGAAACACGCTGAAGAACTCACTGTGGGAAACTAGAAACTTCAAATTACACACACTTTCCACAGGGTTTTATTTGCCTGCAGCTGTCCTATCTTGAAGGCTAATAGACATTTCTAGCACGGGCCACAAACTGTGTGCCAGATGTACAATTTTTTTGTCAGCCTGGACTTATGTCACATATTAGGTGAGCTTGGAAGTGTGTGTCCAATCTCATACATTCTATGAGAGACTGTTTCAGGAAAGGAAAGGCATCAAACTTTTGAAAAGATCTGCTGTACTCTAGCTCTATTCCCTAAATTTGTACAAACTACTGTAACTGGTGTACAAACTACTATAACTAGCGTACAAACCAGTACCTCTTCCACTCCTAAAAACCTGGGCAAAGTAGGGCTGGGCTCCAGTAATTCTCAGTGCTGCAGAGTGAACTGGTGGATTTTTTTCCTTTGCAGTTCGAACATGCCCCAGACTTCGGTCTCCTGAAAACGGACACATCAATTGTTCAACAGCTGATATCTCCTACAAGACAGTATGTTTTGTGACCTGCAATGAGGGCTATGAAATTGAAGGAAACAGCAAACTCACCTGCCAAGGAACCTCACAGTGGGATTCAAAGGAGCCAAAGTGTGTGGGTAAGTATCTGTTCTAACTCTGTTCATGTCAGAGTGCAGCTTTTTCTGATGTGCTGTCATGGGTATGAAATTCTCCATATTTTGTTGGCTGATGAAGTTAGGACTGGAATGAGAATTTGTCTATGGACATTTCATGCAGGCCTTAGAAGCTGGGGAAGGACAAAGGAATTTGTAAATGGAGAAAGTGGACAGATTATCATTTAAATCGAGCAGAGACTGGTGATAACTGAAAGGTTGTTGTCTCTGGTTAGTGTAAAGGCACTGTCATACAGTGTGTTTCTGTAAACATACAAGTTGTAGGTTTATACTACGGATTAAATGTAGGGGTTTAGGTTACCATCTTAAAGCTAAAGTTGATGTCCAGGCAAGGACTAACTTATGTTAGCCAGGCACTGTAAGTGCAGGCTAAAGGCATGGTGATTGTCACTTTTTCTGAACTCCCAGAAGGAAGCAGGAGTTTAGACAAGTTCAGAACTAAGCACCTCTAAGTCAGGATTCAGAGATCACACCAACTGTGCAGGGATAGGTAAGCATATATGCCTATCTAGAAAAAAAGGACTGTACATCTCACAAATACATATTTAAGACTAGTGACTGGTGTTTAATTTAGAAAAGTAAGATGATGAAATACAGTTGAAACACGTTAAAGAGCAGACAAAAAAAAAAAAGGCACAAGCTGAAAGTCCAGTAATTTGGAAGCTGATCCAGTACTGACAAGTTAGGGTGTAGTAGGTGTAGTAGTATATGTCAACTGGATCTGGTAAATATGATGCCAGGAGGGTGACTTGTCTTGAACCTGTGACTATTTTTTACTACTTTTTTTCAGTTTTAAAAATGTGGACTTTGCATGAGACAAGAATAAATTTCTAACTCTAGGTACATTCTTTAAAATTATGAAAATAATCCACAGAATTAATTTATCAAGACAGTTTTTAAGAGATCCTAATCTTTCTTCTGTTAAAGTCAGTGGAAAAACTTCAATTAACTTCAAAAGGATGGGACCCTGAAATCCTGTTGGAATATTATAATTGGAAGATTAACTGTATTCATCAGTTGAATTCATCCTTCCTAGCTTAGCATTTTGAT
The DNA here is from genome assembly GCA_013399695.1 of Formicarius rufipectus. NCBI lineage: Eukaryota > Metazoa > Chordata > Aves > Passeriformes > Formicariidae > Formicarius > Formicarius rufipectus. The sequence goes on from VXAU01002829.1 coordinate 538,856, forward strand.
TAATAAAATCCATCTCTACTTTGTATCTGAATATTTCTTCTCACCAAGCAATATTGCCTCTATTGCTGGATTGCCCACGGGAACATCTTATTTTTGGCTGAGACTAAAACTCCAGTGTAAAAGTTACCTTTCATTGTCACGGAGGAAAGAGTGTTAGCTGGAAAGCATCTCTGCTACTTCTACCTGATACTGGTGGTTAGAACTAGCTTGCTGAGATTCTGTTTCAGTAGAGAAGTGTGGAGTTTAGGGAAGGATGTCAATCAGAAGGCTAATATGGTGTCCTTCTCCAAAGCTACACTTCGTACTCATTTTCTGAATGATCATCATTGTGTGTCTGCTTATTTTTAGTCTGAACAGCTCTAAACTATTACGTATCATCTGCTACTTAAAAGGTACCAGATATTCTGCTGTATTAGGCATTTGTAATTGATAATTTATTAATTTCAAACCCTTCTGTTAGAAAAATTAAGTGGAATTCCCTTCAGAGCCTTGAACCAGATTTTTTGGACCTCAGGATGTTCCTCGAGCTCACTTTCTGAATGCCGTTCAGTTTGACTGCTCCTCTGTGCAAAGTTTGCCATATTTGCAAGTTAGCTCACTGAGTCTATATCACAGCCATCTGTACCCATAACTGACACTGTACCATAACATTGCCTGGATTGTTTACAGTCACTTCTGTGAAATCTGTTCTCCTGCATCTTTTTCCAAGTCACTGGAAGTTAATTAAGCAAGTTTGAATATTACATATGTTTTAAATTTCTGTCTTTGCATTAAAGATACTGTTAGCAGTGAACTACTTCTGAGTAGGTGGCTGACAAACAACATATCTGCTGAAAAGAGAGGCTTGTCATTTGTCCAGTTTGAGAAAAAAAAAATCCAGAGTCATGTTGTTGCATTTTTTTCCCATTGGTTAAAGTTTAATATCCATCATGTCAAAATTAGCGAATTTTGCAAGATGCTTTTCTCCTTGCTTTGTTCAAGATTCAGGGAAGGCAAAAATAGAAGGTGGCATCCAGGGTGCTGATGCCACCTAGCGTTGAAAGAATTCGTACCCCACACTTCAATTGCAGCTGGCCAATTCTTTTCCCTGAAACAGTGCTTGCAAAGGAATTGCAGGGAGAATGTGTGATTAGCTTTGTAATCTTTTTATTTGTTATAGTATTGAAGTTTCTTCTTGTGTTAAGAATTATAATAGTGTTGCGTTCATCACAGGTGGTTGCACATGAAAGCAGATTCGTGTCTCTCCTTAGAAATACTTTTCTCTTTATTAATTAGCTATTGATACAACTAATACCATGGATATCACTCTGTGCCTCATGAATTCCAGACTTCTAGGTCAGTGTGATCAAATTTTGGAATTGAGTGCAGATAAAAAAGCTAAACAATACTATTACACTTGTTTCTCTGCTAAAAATCTGTCCCACTTAAAAGAGATTCCCTCGGGCTAGATATACCAAAGTTTAACCTGAATGTTTATCAAACATTTCAAGATTGTCCTGTACTAGGATTTTGCTGGTATAGCTGGAAGTGTCTCAAGCAAGAAACAGGGCTGTTTCTGCTTCCCGAAGAGCTGCAGTTTCCTCTGTTGTTCATGCTGACATCTTTCACAGTTTCTTCTGCTAGTTCCCAGGGTATTGTACATTTTAATGCTTCTAAATTGTGCTTTCAAATATTGGTTTTCCAATTTTTGATCTTTTTGCCATTTGTCAGTCAGCTTAATGTGGTGAGCAACCTAAAGATAGGGTTTGGATTGGGTTTTTTTTCTGATGGATTTTTTCCACCTTGCAGAGTCAGCAGTGTCAGAGGGGAGGGGAAGGAAGGGGAGAGATGTGAAGTGTTTTGACTGCGAGTCACTTCTCTGTCATTAAACTATTGTTAAAAGATGAACAGAGTTTCTCTTCTGTATGGCTGGATTGGGTTGTTTTTTTTGTGTGTCCTTGGTCTACTTTCTTCACTGACAAGCTATAAAGAGTTACAAGTCTTCTCATTGGTTATGAATAATGGAGGACTTTTCTTGTGTGTTCGCCTATTATCTGTTGTAAAAAACTCTATTTAAAGTCCATGAACGGCATTAATTTTGCCCTCTTTGTTAGTGTGTCCATATTTGAAGTAAACATAACATTCCTTGCCTCACATAGTAAAAACAATTCAAGAATGAAACAAAGCTTGTGTGAACCTGTACACATACGTTAAGGTTTTTGCTTTGATGCAAATGATCCTCTGAGTTTTTAGTAAATCCTAGTAATAAAATGGTTCAAACTTCCATTTTTAACTTTTAAGCAACCATTGGCCCTTCCTGGTTTTACAGAGTAGCTCAGCTGCCTCTCACCCTGAGTCTTTCCAGCTGGATTTTGAACACAGACAAGACCAAGATCAATTTCATTTGGTTTGGAATGTCATAAGCAAAGTCATGTGTCTTATCTGTAGCCTATAGAGAGTTCACATCAGAGTATCCTTCTGCTTTCCTTGTTCTTACTTCAAGATAGAATGTAGAAGCTGTAGAAGGCTACAAACACAAGAGTATTAACTCTGCTCTTCTACGGTCTGTTTTTTAAAGAAGGAAGGGGAATACCAGGAAATTAATCTGCATGAAAAGTACCATGTTTCTATTCCAGTGACAAGCATGAGCAGGAAGGCAAAGGAACTGATATCCTGGGTACTCTTGACTTCAGTCAGCCCTGGAGTACAAAGTTTTGTCAGGTTTTACTGTTTTGATGCATTCATACATGTACAGACTCTTAAAAAGACTGTGTATTTTGTGTTCCCACTAAGTTTCCACGTGATTTTATTTGCTCATTTTTTGGAATGTCTGGTTTGTGTATGTCAGCTGTAAGTCATGTCCTACTGGTCTCTTGCAGAAAAGCGTTGTCCCATCCTCCTGACACCAGCAGGTGTGACAGTTCTCCCTCCCAGATGTGGGCTGGAGCCTGCTGTGTCTGGGACTGTGTGCCAGCTGAGCTGTCCCCAAGGATTCATCTTGTCTGGAGCTAGAGAAGAGCTAAGGTGCATTTCATTTGGGAGATGGAGTGCAAACATCCAGGAGGCTCTGTGTAAAGGTAGAGACCAACACAAAATCATGCCTATATACACGTGTGCAGAATAGAAGAGTAGCACACAACAAATGAGTGAGAACAGATTTGAATTGTAAAAACCATGATTTAAACAGGGTGTAAAAAGTGTTGCCTGTACTATATTTATAGGTTGACCATCAGATATACTTGTAACTTGTAATAAAAATGTGGAGTTCACAGGTCACTTGAGTGTTACCTTATAGTGCTAATAGTGTTACCTATTAGTTGCTTTTACTGGGATCCATCTCATCAGTCTGTTTTGAGAAGCTGACTTCTAAAAGATCTGATCTGCAGTGAAATTTCAAAGTAGAAATTAAAGCTCTTAGCTTAAAGATAGTCAAAGTGGAACCTACACTTCTGGTAAAACAACAGTAATAATAATAATATTACTGCTGGTTTAGCACAAGTTTATGTAAACCCCATAACTGGACTAAAACTGTGAACAATGTGTGAACCCTGTACAGTGCACGAGAGTTAAGGCCAAAGTTGTCTAACACAAGAGTATTGACTGACACAGTTGTATTGGCTGACCATGGAGTATAAAGACGGGCAGAAGATAGTTACATGCATTTCAGAATGGTTCTACCACGTTTATACACCTCTTCTAGAAACGTTAGGCTATTTATTCCTTTTCACAAATGCACAACTGAATTAGAAGGATTTGGATGACAGCAGAGTAAAACCAAAAGTGCAGTTTTGCTGGGAATAAGCTATTTACCTCTTCAGGAACTGTTGTGCTCCTTGAATTATTGATTTTACCCCAAACTGGGGCTCTTGCCAGCTGGGTGAAAAAACAGTACAGAAAACAGTTATGGCAGTCGTCATGCTGGGTTGCTACAGAAACGGAGACTTTTTTCTTCTGTGAAGGCTAGGAAGATTTTATCCCCCTCTTTAAACATACTATGTTCCACTCTGTGATGTACCACATTGTTTTTCTGAATCTTTTGTGGAAACCTGTGCCAAACCACGGTTTTTAATATTTGATGGGATCCTAGCACAAGGCTATTGTATTAGATCAAGATAAAGCAGGATGGCTTTTGTTCAAGCTTTTAGATACAGAGGAAAGCCCTAAAGTAGGAGGCACTGAGAAACTCTGGAGGTTATTCTTTTCAAGATGAACAGTTGCATTTCAATTGCTTTCATACTTGTTATTGTCTTTCTCTATTTTGGTGCCAACGTATGTAGTCCGTTCTTTCCAACTTAGTTATTATTAATCTTTTTAGAGAATTTCACTTTTAAATGGAATTTGCCCCAGCCTGGAGGTTGTGGGTCAAGGCAGTGTGAACCATAACTGGTGGTTATTTGCATTTGTAATAAAATTTTCATCTGAATGAGTTCAGAGGAAGACAAAATCACTTGTATTTATTGCTTTGCATTCTTAATTATGGAATTTAATTGCCTAAGTTATGTCTTCACCAGAACTATTTAGTTATAAAAATATAAGTGATAGCAGTCCTGAGCTGTTTTAAAGCCTCTTGGGCATAGATGAGTTCAGAGCCAAATGTGTCTTTGTTTCATGAGTCTAGAAACCATTTATCAAACATCGCTACAGCAATAAAATAACCTGACCACAAATATTTTGGGAGGCACTGTGCCAGGGTCTTGAAGAAGAAGTACTTCAAGTTCGTTAGAAAAATCCAAGGCTTAAATGTTTTTGGCAATGTTACCCATATTGTATCATCAGTCCTTAAAAATCATCCAGCATTGTCACCTCTCACAAGAAGGTTCCATTTGTCCTACGTAATACCTTGTTACAAGGGTTTATTGGGGAACATTTCCAGCAGCTTCTGCCCAAATTCTTGCCATTGTTTCTTTCAAATCTGTTCTACACCATGCTCCAGAGAATTTCTGTTACTACTATCTTATTCATGGTACATATGTATATCAAGTACTTCTGAGGTTTTTTAAGCCTCTAATTATCAGAAGCAAATGTTTTTGTCTGTATGTGCTCTGTGTGTGTACAGTAAAAGGATACAGAAGGAAGGGATAAATAATAAAAGAAACAAATTCATTCTTATTTCTTGCTTGGTTTTTGGTTCAATGTAGAAACCAGTCTCATTGGGATCAGTGATGTACAAAAATACAGCAGAAATCAATCTGTTACCCAGGAGAATTTACTCTTTATGTGTGAGGCTATAGGCAGGAATTAAGAAGGGGCAGAGACAGGAAGTTTGCAAAAATATGTGTACATTTATATTCCAGGCAGTACAAAAAACAGTGGTTTTAACAAACTTCAGTCTAACCATTATATAGGTTTTACCTCTGTAATCCCACATAAAAAACTCTTTTGTCTTTTTCTGGATCAGATGTTGAAGCACCTCACATCCTCTGCCCAGACAATATTGAGACTGTGACTCTGGAACATCATAACTCTGCTAATATCAGCTGGCAGGTACCAACAGCTGAGGATAACTCAGGAGATGAGGCAAGTTAAAATCTCTGTCTGTTTGACTGAAGGAAGTCGTACAATTTCAATTAAGTTTATGATTCACTGGAACTTTTTTGTTCGGATAAGCAGGAGTAGAACAAAAATGTGCTGAAAAGTTTGTATATTAAAAATTCAGCATTTTCTGTCTTGATTAGAGTTATGCAGTCACGGGACACTCTCCATGAAGTTTCAGTGCGTAAAACCTCGTATGGTTAATTTATGTGGTCAAAAGAAAGAATGTGCCCCTGTTTATAAGATGGAGACAGCTGCTTTAGGAATGAGCACTTAGAATGTGAAGAAGTTTAATAAACTCTTCTCAAAAGGAAGTAAACCAGTTCATTAATCTAAAAGGTTAACAAGTACACAGTGTGATGAGTCAAAATTCATTTCAGCTTCCTGAGTGAAAAAGAGAAATCTTGTTTTCCTGTACAAGTTTCAGAAGTGGACCTTCGGCTACATATGGGTATCAGAGATCTGGAAATGTGGTTAGAAGGAAAACATGCTCCAGAGCTGTTTCTTAAAGAGTAATATTTCCTCCAGGCTCAGACCCAATCAAGTTACCGCAACTGAATGCTTTATCAGTAATTAGCAGTGGAGCAGTGTGTGTGTATGCTTTTAATTTACTGTAAGCACAGGGGCTTTTTTGCTCTAGGAAATTGAGCTATGCCAGTAAAGTAGACTTAAGTTCATGCTTTTCTGCACATAGTCGTGGTCAGGTGCTGAAGCTCTGCTGACACAGAGTCATTCATAGAACTGTAGAAAGCAAGTGCCTTAGCTCTTAGTTGTAAGAGGTTTATCAAAACCAGAGTTACCAGGTGAACTAACAGCTCATTTTCACATGAAACTAGTTCTTTTAAAGAGAAATTGCTTAAGACAGTGCCAAGTCATATGAAAGAGCTATAGACTTCATCTAAGTATCATTTACTCCAAACATAGCGTTTCTTTGTTGTTCCATAACATGTTGAAGCATCTGTGAGCTATTGACTTACAAACATACGTAGATTGAAACTGGAACTGTATGTACTTCTAGCCCACAACTGTCCGCTTCACTGATCTCCCAGGTCTGCTGGCCTGGAGCTGGAGAACTGAACTGCAGTCAAAACATGTTCTGAGCTCATGTAGAGTGTATTGCATGCAATCAGTCAAACAAGAGTTTTCATATTGCACGGTGCTGTGAACTGCAGCAGGTCAGGGTCCAAATCCTGACTAAATTCCTATTGCTATAGGGAAGGCAGACTGAAAAAGGGGCAGAGAGCACTCTCATATACTTAGAGAGACTATTTGCATTAGGAATGAATAGGTTTAACATTAAAGGAGAGTATTCTGTCCATTTTTTGAAACATGAATGTCATTATCAGTAACCAGCTTTGGTTTTTAAATAACAAGTATTTTCCTGTAACAGGTCTCAGTTCATGTTACCCCAGCGTTCATACCACCATTTCTTCTCCCAATTGGCAAAGTCGACATTACTTACACAGCAACTGACAAGTCAGGCAATGAGGCAAGCTGTACATTCAGTGTCAAGGTTATTGGTAAGTGCTGTTAAAAGTCACTGGGGAAGTCCGTCTGTCATTGTTGAAACCTTCTGATTTGTGCAGACAGACTGGGAGTCACTGTGGCCTTTCTGTGTGCAGTTATAACCCCAGGAGCATTAGCATCTCCTTAAATCCTTTGTTGATCTTGAGTCACAGTTCACAGTGTCTGCAGTCATTGCCCACAGTGTTCAGTGTCTTCTACCATTCATTCTCAATGTTAAGATTTCTCCTCAAACTCGTATATTAAATACCGTATTGCATTGTCAGTCACTGCCTTCATCATATATCTCTACTTAATTCTTGAAATAGTCCAACAAAATTTCCAAGATTTGCACACATGGCTAATGCAAAGTATCGTTCAAGTATTTGTCAGACAGTTGCGTTACTTTCAGTCCTGTAGGTAGTCCAAGGTTTCCTCAGCAGAAAGCAAATGCTGCAGAAAGCATCAGTTTGGCAGAAGAATTAGTCTTGTCCATTCACTCAGCCTCTTCCAACTGCAGCCACTTCCAGATGCTCCACTTTTGTTTTATCTTCTGATACAAACTTAATACTGTGGTTTGCCTAATTTCTGATACAGATGCCCAGTGAGTGTGGTGACAGTTATGTAAGCTAACATCATGCTATCCTTTCAAATTCTGCAGATGCAGAACCTCCTGTAGTGGACAGATGCAGATCTCCACCACCCATGCAAGCAGCAGAGAATGATTACCCAGCAACATGGGAAGAACCAGAATTTTCAGACAATTCAGGTGAAATAGTGCACCCTAAAAGATGCATGCAACAGTGGAAGACTGAAGAACTCCACCTGTTCACCTGTTTGAGATATTTTTTATGTTTCTTTTATTTACTTGTTTTCAAAATGACAAAATTAAGAACACTTAATTTTGAAGATGTCCTGCCTTTGCTTTTCCATTTGGCAAAATTTTTACTTACTGATGTTTTAGGTTGTCTTTTGACTCTTCTAGGTGGTCCACTGACTGTCACTAGGACTCATGCACCTGGAGATCTCTTTCCCAAAGGAGAGACAACAGTTCTGTACACAGCCATGGATCCTTCTGGCAATAACAGGACATGTGAGATCCACGTTGTCATCAAAGGTTTGTTGTCTTCATCTTCTGTCAAAACCGTATGGCATTGTTCTAACTGAATGTCATAAAGGATGCAAGAGTGCTCCAGTTTTTCATTTAGTCTCTACTTTTTCTTTTAGTTACTCCCATTTTATATTGGAGTCACTTGAAGGCAGACAGGATATTTGTTAGTACCAACAAATAAACTGTCAAATACTGAAACACCACAGCAGTGAATTTGGCCCTATTAATTCAAATTAGGTGTAAAAGCATTGAAATTATGATTCATTAAGCAATAAAACTCACAGAAATGGATTTTTTTTTCAGTGACAGGTTAGTACATGGTGTCTAAGTTTAGAGAACTTAGAAAAAATTATACCTAAAACAGAGGGACAAGTCTCCTTTAATTTCAAAACAAAATTTAATTAAGGTATGATAAATGGAAGGATAACAGTTCCTAGCTATGATATATATATGTATATTCAAGAGAAAACAGAACAACCAAGACTGAACGAATAAAAACCTCCTGAATCAAAACCCCCCACACACACACATACAGAGTCTGTCCCTGCCGGGCTCAGTGGTGTCCACGGGCAGCAAGCGACGAGACGAGTGGCTGGTGCTGGGATGCCCCCGGGGGGGTTGGTGGATGGGAAGAAAGGCTCCGGTGTGTCCCTCCGAAAGGCTCGGCTAGTGGTCTGCTGGTCTCGGGCTGGAGCTTCTGATGTAAGAAAAGTTCTCCCACGTCTAGGATGGGCGCCGCCGGCTCCCTCACAGAAGGCCCGATGTAAGGGGACCCCCGGCTAGCGATGTCGTCTCTGTCTCTCTCTCTCTCTCTTGGGCAAAAGTCAACAAACAATCCCAAAAAATCAAAGCTTTGTAATCCAGGTATGGGAAGGGGAAGCAGCAGGAAAGGCAAGAAAGAAACCCAAGACTCCGGGGTTTCTCTCTCCGTCTCTCGCTGCCGACTCCCAAAAACCTGTGTGCCCTTCTCCGCCACCCTTAATCACCGGTACTCTTGCTTCCTTTGTTAGAGACAAATGGCCTGGGCTGGGACAATTCACTCCTCATTCTGAGGGTGGGGAAAGAAAAATTCCATTAGAACCTGAACCTATAACACATGGTTAATGAAGTCTTATTTCAAATCAGGAATTAAAGAGGAAAACTTTCTGCCAGTTTTTCTGTAATCACATACTAATATTTTAGCAGATAGTAGAGCACTCTTTAGATTTCAGAATCTCTCTGTCTCTATAGGTTCACTAGTGCATTTTGTTTATGGTGTAGATACCTTATCCTCACAGTTCACTTCCTTCTTTAAAGTCCAATCAATAATTTGGCAAAAAAAGCATGAAGGATGAAAATTCTGCTTCATATCTGCTTTCTAGTTTTTATGTCTGAGTTGGACATCTGTATAAAAAGATCAAAGGGAATTTGAAATCACGCAGGCTGGAATTTTGATTATAGCTTTTAGAAAAGGTAAATTGCAAATTGATCTGCTGGTCTCTAAATTTGCTCTAAATCTCAGCAAGAACAAGCCAGTACTTAGAATTGAATTAGAATTCAAGTTCTATACCACCTCAGACTTTTTGTGGTTCAGTGTGTGTGACATTATGTTTTCAGATGTTTACAATCCTCTCCACAGTCAGCCTGAAAACTGACTCATAATGGCAGTTTAACAGTCAGTTCCTCCTGGGATGATTCTGACAAGTTCATGTGTTGTTGCAATGGTGATAAAATGGATAAAGTTTAGTTTCAGAACATAATTTACTAGAATTCATTGTATAAATTCATGTTAAAATTTAGATCACTGGTTTTTATTATTCTGTAAATAGTTTCTCATATGTATCACAATTTTTTTAAAGTCTTTGTGTTTCTGGATTTCATATTCCACTGGCAGAATTTGAGAATTATTTAGCAGTATCCTGATCCTGACTTCAAGTAACAAATAATACTTCAACAGTCTAAAATAGAGGTGAGATTAGGTTGAAACTAGGTACTTTTGGAAATCCTATCCATGCCATTTTTTTGCAGGATCACTTACTTCACCACATTCAGTAATATGTAACTCTTTGTATTTTTTATAGGTTCTCCCTGTGAAATGTCCTTTGAGCCTGCAAATGGGGATTTTATGTGCACATCAGATGAAGCAGGAGTTAATTGCACATTGCACTGTGCAGAGGGTTACAGCTTTTCAGAGGGATCGAGTGAAAACTACTATTGTGCATATGAAGATGGTCTCTGGAAGCCACCATATTCTCCAGAGTGGCCTGGCTGCTCCTGTAAGTCTTACTGTTACTGAAATGAATCTGCAACTCATCAAACATTATGTTTAATGAGAAAGAAAATAAAAATATTTTAGAAATTTTTATTTCTATTTCATTATAAATGTTCAGTTCTGCCTCTGACTTGTTAAAAATACTGTGAAATAACATTTGGAAGTCTGTCAATGTGTTGTTTCAGAAATGGTCTGAAACACAAAAGTAGCAGTGAATTTGGATCTCAGTAATCACAGAATAGCAAAGGTGCAAAGCCGCAGGTTAATTGAAACAGTTTGTTTACAAATATTAACAGTGTCTTTTCAATAAGAATTTCAACAGTATTTGCAACTTAGTGATCCAATTGCATTAGTGTGTGCTCTACTTACATATCTAATCACCACTGGATCAGAAGAGTTCATGTGTTTTCTTTGAGGTGGACACATGCAAAATTTCAGCTGTGGAATTTTCCACCTTTAGTGACATTATTAAAATAAATGTATGAGAACTACATTTGAAGTAGTCTTGGTACTACTAGTCTACTGGTACTACTAGTCTACTAGTTCTACTAGCTACTACCAGGCTTGGTACCATATTGGATCCTCTTCCATCTGAGTTGATTTCTTGGTTTCACTAAAACAGAACAATGTTTCAGCTATGAACAAATGAGAGTTTGTTTCAGAGCTATCTGTCAATTCAAAATATGTAACTTGGATGCTTAGAAACTTAGCTCTGCTTAAATTCTGGGTGATAGTATTTCATATTTAGCCTAGCAACATTAATATTAGCAACTAGCAACTTTCAGAATTTATTGCTTCTCTCTCAGTAAAAGTAAGTATGTAGTTGGCAGCCCTGAGATTTCTTCCCTTAAGAAAATGCTGCAGTTGATCAGTGACCTTATTTTTTAATGTCTTCTACCTTTCTCTCTAAATTTGATGCCTGTCAAAGGGTCATATTAACTACAATAGAGTCATCCATTTAGGCTGTTGATTTAAAGACAGGGCTTCTTACTTTATTGTATTCCAGTTTCAGCCTGAATTAACTTGATTTTAACTCTAAAACTCTTGCACTGATCAGTAAAAATGTATTTCACCAACATTTTCCAGTAAATCGTTTTGCAAACCATGGGTTCAAATCCTTTGAGATGCTCTACAAAGCAACGCGATGTGATGACAGCAATCTTCTAAACAGCTTTACTGATGCATTCCAGAGTGCACTTGGTAAAATGGTAGGTTAGTAAATACGCCTTCCCTTTATACACTTCTTAAAAAATATACATCATTGTTGCCTTTTCCATTTAATGAATTTTGTACCAGGAAAATAATCCATAAATGAAATCTGTGCTTCAGAAGATGAGGGGTCATCTTTAAAAATAAAGATGATTCATGGCATTTTAATCTTAGGGATCTGCAGCTTGTAGGTTTTCAGTAGGCTTCCAAATAAAACATGTGCAGTTTTTTAAACCCCGGTCAATTGCCCTCTAACCTCAGTGTTGTTTTTGAAAATTGGATATGGCAATAAAATTAATGCATTTTATATACAATATGGATACTATATATCCATATAATATGACTTAACATACATATATACAAATTAAATAATTCCACATTTGGTGTGTACGTCCAGGCACTTAAATCCAGTAGTAGTGATTTGGTCAAGTTTCTGGAGTTTCTGAGTTCTCAATCTTGTCACTAACAGCTGCATGGCACTGAATTTGAAGAGATACCTTCTGTTACCTAAAATCAAGGCAAAACTTTTGAGACAATACTAGTCTGGGTAAAGTAGAGATTAGTTCTTTACTGAAAGCTTTTGAGTGTACAGTGTATATCTGGAGACATGCAAGCAGTATAGGAGTCTTGCAAATTTGTAATACTACTTAATTGCCATAACCAATGGTTACATCCAACCCAAGAACCCCTTACACCTGCTACCACCCTGGTGCTAGCCCCCAGAACTGTCCTCTTGGAGCACTTCCAAGGATCCTGGGTCTTCTATTTTGACTAGAATATGTCTTGTTATTCTAGTCCTGACACATGTGTCCCAAACATGATGTTCTAGCTGCTATCTCACCCTTGAGACAGAAATTCAGGAATGTGTCACAAAGTTAGAAACTGTTAGTTGCCACATCAAATGTGAGAAACTTATTCAACTATATAAAAATCTATAAATACATAAAATCCCAAGGCATCACTTCTCTACCATGTCTCTCGCTTTCCACTTCGATATCAAAATCTCCCATCATAATCCACAAATCTGTTCTCAGAAGAAAAGCAGAAAAAGCAGAAGTTTGAGTTGTGGTCTCAGGAGTCTGTGTCCAGGTCTCAGTGTGACAGCGTTGTTTCAGCAGAGAACACAGGACATTTACAGGTTTTCAGCAGAATATGTGTCACACGGTATTAAAAGCTTCTCTAATAACTAAAAAAACATTGTCAGTACATACAGCTAACAGGCAAATGGCTGAAAACTTACATAACACATCAGGCACTGTCTGATGCTTGGACCTAAATGTTTGGTAATCTCTTGCCTTGATTCACGTTTTTTCTCTTCCAGTGGAGAAATCTTGACTGTTTTTATTTCTTTCCCCCAACAGCCCACTTCCACCAGGTTCCAGTGCTTAGACAGTTCCTATTGTAAAGTAAAAGATAATAAGGAAAAAATGCATAGTGACCTTCCCAAGCAATTACACCAAAATGCAACAGTCTGGGAAAACACTCAAAAAGGCTGTTCTGAATATGTTATTCACAAGAATTTGAAACTCTAGCAGAGATCTGTAAAAGGGGAAGGAATAAGCAGGAGCCATCTTTCCAATGAAAACCGATATGGAAAAAACAGAACTATTTCAAAACATGGCCTAGCAGCCAACTTACTTGAAACCATTCTGGAACAAAATCGTACTTTTGTCTATTCTTATCTAATCTTCACTGCTTTTATGAAGGGAAGAAGGAGACAATACCAGGAAGGTTTCTGTTAAATTTTCTGTTCTGTGGTTTCTATCCTCCTGAGATTATTTTCTCTGTCTTCTGAAGTCTTTTGGTGCATGAGTCCCTTTTCATGGGTAGAAAGAGGTGGATATAAAGTAAGGTTCCAAAGCTAGAAAAAGTGACAGCATTGTTGTAAACCTGACAGAATTACAAGTAACATAGCTGGAAAAACTACAGATGTTTTTTAACACGAGTTCACATGCCACCTTTCTAGGGAGAAATAAGCCCGAATTTATTTCAGTATTCTGGGATTTCATATGCAAGAGTGATTAACTGAATTGACATCTCCTCTTTAAAAAAACCCTATCTTCTTTAACAAAGAGTTTGTACACCTGCAACTTACCCTCTTATTTCCCAGCCTTATCAATAGGATATACTTCTTCCAGCAGACTTCACCAAGATTATAAGAGACATGAAAAGGGAAATCTGGTGCCACTGGCAGAAGCTTTACATTGTAACTAAAAGCGTCCATATATCAGGGGAGAGGGCTATGTGGTTTCATGTTTTTAATGTTATTCTTCTTTATGTTGAAAGGTCCCATCCTTCTGTAATGATGTTGATGATATTGACTGCAGATTGGAAGATCAGACACAGAAACATTGCTTGGAATATAATTATGATTATGAAAATGGATTTGCCATTGGTAATTATTGATTCCATGCATTTTTGGCCATCCAGGTTTAATGCAGCATAATTCCTGCAACATCGTCTTGTGTGAGATACTTTTTTTAAATAACTGCAGGTCTCATAATAAGCAATTGCATAATAGGTTTTATAAAATTATTGTGGAACTGTTTGATGTCTGGTATTGATGCTACTTGCTATATAGTGTAGAGGAGAAGTTTGCTGAGATGCCTAATGGTGGGGAGGGGAAAAAAGCACACACACATTGTCCTAGAAACCTTCCCCATTAGCCTAGAGAAAGTAACTTTTTAAAAGCATACTGTTTCAAACCAAAATACTGAAAAGGTACAATTAATTGTTTTGGAGAATATTAAGAAAATGAGAACATCTGTGATGATGGTTCATCTCTTCATAGAACCTTCACTATGTTAAGTTTTACAAGGTAAGCTTAAGTTTGCCCAATGGCTGTGAGATTACTTCCTGTATTCAAGAGTAGTTTTTGCACCATGTTTGTACCTATATCAGAGTGAAAACCATGACAGTCCTAGTGATTGTTCCCACTTCATTTTGCACTGGGTAAGTTGTCATTTTCAGTCCATTTTCAAACAGGTAGTGTCCGTGTTGTACTGCTGTTGTCCTTGACCTTTCTGAGTCCCATGGGAGTGCTCAGAGCAGAAAAGCTGAAAAAGGATAACTTACATTACCTATCTTAGCAGGAGGCATCTTGTCAGGTCCGCATCAGAGTGTACCCTGTCACAGGACTGTCTCTCTTTTGCAGGTTTTATGATGGAGCTTTTTTATAGAGCTTTCCACTAATGCTCACCTCTTAGACATGCTTCACTCAGTCTGAGGGCTTATTTGTTTGTGTTCAGACATGGGGCAGGGCTGGATGTTCAGTCTGCAGTTGTCACCAGGGTAAGGATGAATGCTGATGATAGCTGGAACTAACCAGCATTTGGAAGAAACTGTGCTAAGGACATGGATTTTAGGGTCCTATTCTCTTCTTATTCACGTTGACCTCTTAGCAGAGTAACCTTGTTGCCATTTTTCAGGAGTTTGTCATTATTTTAGTCTGGGAACGTAGGAGAGGACAACTCTCCTCAGATCATAAGGGACAACAGTATAGAAAATTAGTTGTAAAATACTAACACAGTATTAACCTCAAAGCTGTGAGGTTGACTTGTCCTAGTGTCCACTGTAAATTAACCCTAATCTAGTTGACTGCTCATAGTTAATTGGCAGATTTTTTCCCTTTGTGTTTTTTCAAAATTAGCTAGATCAGTGAAATAGACCATGCCCCTCTAGATTTAGTCATCATGAAAAAGTAGTTTATTTACAGAAACAATTGGGTTTTTTTCTGATTGAAAGCATGTGCTATGATCCAGTTATTAAAATTATTAGAAATGCATCTGCCCAAACTAAGGTACATACGAGACCAGATGCCAAAGTCCGTAGTATGGATTTTGTTTAATGGTAAACTTGAGGCAGAGAGAAGTAGAAAGAAATAGGCCAAGGAGTGAAGGGGAGGAAAGAAACTGACAGAGATTAAAATAGAAATGGTAGCTTGTTGTCGGTCTGGTCTTCTTGGTGGTGAGAGTCCCAAAAACCACAGAATCCAATGGTTTAATATACACTCAGGAGAAGGCAGGCACCTCCCCTTGGGTGAGGATGGAAATTTTTCATTCTCTTGTGACTGGCTCTGGATTTTGTTAACTCACTTGGATCATGTGCAGTCCTCTGGTGGTGGAAGGCCTCAGGAATGAGTCAGGGAGTGCTTTGGGGCTCTTTGATCGTTATGACTCTTCTCAGCTGCCTGTGACATGAATATCCCATGTGTACATGGCCTTTCCGGAGCAGGGGACTTACTCCTTCAGTTTGGTGTGGCTAGGTTTTGCCATCACACACCTGAAATAGTTTGCCCCCACAACCCACTGATCTCAGCTAGGGCTGATTGTTAACACAAAGACATTGTTCCCTGGACCTTGTTTCAGGGAACCTCTCCTCAGACCTTATATGGTTAGACAATACTCTTACCTGAAGATCTTTGTCACAGTCCAAATTCCAGTCAGGAAGCATTGGGATTGGGGGTGCTTTGGTGGCTACAGACAGGCAGTTGCTTCCTTGCAGTTTGACAAAAGCATTTCTATGATTTTGACAATGTTTAAGACTGATAACATTCAGCCCATCACAGTATGTTACAGGTGAAGGACATTATACAGGGGCTAAATTTGACTCTCTGTGTAACAGGAAATGCCTGTGTAGGGGTAATGAACACTTAAGGTGATGAGTTTTTTTGAGAGGCCACACAGTGTTAAAACTTTTCAGGAGTTGTGAAAAGAGGAGTCATGGAATAGGCTGTGCTGTCTGTAATTAAGCAGGAGGAGGAAGAAACAGCAATATGGAATTGTTTAAGATACTTCTGGCAGGTGAGGGTGAATTCAAGAAAGAGGAAGATAAAGAATTGCAACATGTAACTTTTACACCTATTTCTGTAAAGGTTGGACTAACTCCAGAAGACTCAGTATCTCGAAGATATCAGGAGAGAGACTGGTTTTTTGTTTTACGTTAGTCAAAATGAGGGTACAGTAGGTGCTTGTGAGGAGGCAAAGTCAATACACATCATCTGGAGCTTCAAGAAAACCATTCTCTTGGGGTTATAGTTTAGAAAAAAGTATGGGTATTTAATTTCCACATGATGTTGCTTCTGGTTTTGTTCTTTCGTAATGTCCCACAGGACCTGCTGGCTGGGGAACAGCAAACCACGTGGATTATTCCTATGGTGATTTTGTTGATGCAGCACCAGAAGAAGACTTATCCAAGCATCTCTCTGCCTCTGCAAAAGCAGCACCTGCTCGGGTCAAAAGGCATAAGTCAAATGTTTCAATGACTGACCAAAAAATCAAGTTAATATTTAATATCACAGGTGAGAGAAGTCAAAATATTGTCCTTCACATCTTCCTTATTTTTAGAAATTTTAAAAATACATTCAGTGAAACTTCTTCAGTTCACAAAAGCCTGCAGATGACAGTTTTCTGGACACGTTCATAGGCCCATTTCATGACACTTTCTGCTTGAGGGAAAAATCACAGCCCCGTGTTCATGGAGAGCCTTGTGCACATGGCCTGCTTTCCACTTCCCACTGACAGGCTTGAGGGTTGCACTCCTGATATATTCCAGAGTACAGTGGAAGTGCTGACTGTAAAATTCGTGTGCTTTTCGTGTTTGCTGTTTATATTCCAGCTAGCGTGCCACTGCCTGATGAAAGGAATGATACATTGGAACTGGAAAACCAGAGACGGCTCCTTAAAACTCTGGAAACAATCACAAACAGACTTAATAGAACTCTCAATAAGGAACCCATGTATTCTTTTCAGTTTGCTTCTGAACTCATCGTAGCTGACACCAATTCACTGGAGACCGAGAAAGCCTTTCTTTTCTGCAGGCCTGGTTCTGTGCTGAGAGGGAGAATGTGTGGTAAGCCAGACAACTTGTTTTTTAAGAATCCTTTTGCGAAGCCAGATTTTAGAGGCTGTTTGCAGAGGCTTATAATTTGACACAGTCCAGTGCTTGTGGTCTCCCGTAACAATAAACTGCAAAAATGCTTTGTACAGTTACTCTTCCAGAGAATGTTTATGTTCCTAACCAAGGATTGTGGAAAAAGGATGCTTTTGTACCCAGGATCCACTCCCATCGGGAAATCAGGCATATCCACACTTAGTCATACACAGAGAACAGTCTTTGGTATGTAGTCGTTTAGCCCTGTTAGTCTTGTGATATGTAGCTAAGATAGGGAATTGGATTCTATTTCCTGTGCATAGTAAAACCTTTGCAGTGTTCCAGAGAGATGCCTCATCTGCTGAGGAACAGTACATTTCATATAAACATATTTTGACTAAATAGGAACTCCACAGGCAAGATGTAAGTATGATTTTTCACTCTGAGGGGAATTTATGTTTCCAACATTACAGTCAACTGCCCTTTGGGTACCTATTACTCCCTGGAGCATCTTACTTGTGAAAGCTGCTGGACAGGATCCTATCAAGATGAGGAAGGGCAGCTGGAATGCAAAAGTTGTCCATCTGGTAGCTATACTGAGTATCTACACTCTACGAGTATCTCTGAATGCAAAGGTGAGAACATTTGTCTTATTCAGACAGCCACTTCTGAATGGTCCCTTCTGGTCCCCATGGTGGACATGGAATGAGGTTAGCCGATGAAAGGAGAAGTCCTAATTGCACCTTGATGTGTATATCTAGAGAAAAACCCAAGTTCTCACCACTGCTGTGGTATGCCTGGGCAACTGTTTTAAGAAGAGCTGGCCTTTGAAGCCTTGCTTCATTTCTCTCTTTGATTTCTCAGACTGTGACCCCGTTTTTCAGGGACTAATACACTTAAAATAATCTTTTTCTTGCCCTTGCCAGCCCCTTTCCATCCTACGCTACAGTGCTGAGGCATTGAACAGCTTAGAACCACTACCTCTTTGTGACTTGTTCAGAAAAAGAAGTTGCTAATTTTAATTCCTGTTTATTGTATTATCAATTTTTTTGTATTAAAATGAGTTGCAGTAAGTTATCTGTGAAGCTGATTGGAAGAGAATTCACTGGTTAATAATTCACAAATGCACTATCGGTAGCTTATCATGATTTTCCTTTTTTTTTTTTTTTTTGGCTCTTTGTACCCTTGAAGTCCCTCAGAGTAGAGTAAACTCCTGAAATAAAAGTCCATGTGGCATCTATTGTGATTTCAACATCATTTTCAGAGATCAGGACCCATGTTTCCTGTTGGAGATTGCTTTATCCTTCTGAATTCTTCCACCTTGTAGCTCAGTGCAAGCAGGGAACGTATTCACCTAACGGTCTTGAGACCTGTGAAACATGTCCACTTGGAACATACCAGCCAGCATTTGGATCCAGGAATTGCATCTCTTGCCCAGAAAATACATCAACGGTAAAAAGAGGAGCAGTGGATGTCTCAGCATGTGGAGGTTTGTAACAGAAGGGGAAATGACTTTTTTTTTAACTAAATACTAAATATGTCTAAGTTGTTTAAACATCAGCTAATGTAATCCAATTCGTCTGCCTGCGATTGAATTCCTCCTGTGGTTAGGTGTAGACCAAGCAAAATTTCCATCAAAACAATAGGTCATTGCCTGGCACCCTGACAATTTCATCTCTTACCTAGAGATGAAATAAATAATGAATAAATGAGGTGAATAAAATGAGATATGTGGTGGGTACCCAAATGAAAATAGAACCTTATTCCTTACAGAAGAGAAAAGGAATGACGAGGTATTTGTCACTATTATCTCTGAAACAGCTTCTACATTTTCTGTACAAAAATACTGAATTTTAGCTGAGTTAATTCCGTAATTATTTCCAAGAAACTCTCCTCAACTATCTTTGACAACCTGTGCCAGAAGGATTCCCAGGGGAAATAGTCTACAGGGGTTGATGGTACAAAAAGTTCTTGTCTTTGTCCTTATTTCTTCTTGAAGGAAAAAAATTAAAACAGGTGTGAGAGATAAAAGTGAAAGGAAGTTCTATTTGAAAGCTGTCCCCAGAACAGCAGAAGTAGTAGAATGAAATACTTCCCAGATATATTCATAGTCCTTTGCAAAGACATGTGTACCTCACAGAAGAATTTAAATAGGTATTTCCTAGAGTTGTGAGTTCCTGGCAGGTTTCATCCTATTCCTTATAAGTCTAATGAGGGACTATGAGAGGAGAAGAAAAAGTGACAAAAAAGAGATGAGTGGAGGTAGTGTGAAAGTGCAAGAGATCAGATCACTCAAAATAATGTCTTTTTTTTCTTGCAGTACCATGTCTTGCAGGAGAGTTCTCTCGTACAGGCTTGACACCTTGTTACCCTTGTCCCAGAGACTACTATCAACCAGATCCAGGAAAGTCCTACTGCTTGTCGTGTCCCTTTTATGGAACAACAACTATCATTGGAGCCAGATCCATCACAGATTGTTCAAGTAAGCCAAATTATCTCTGCTGGATAAAGTGACTAAAGGAAACATCTAAAGGACAGTCATCAGTAGTCTTAAGAGGAAACATTCCACTTACTCTCCTGACAAATTTAGACCTTTAATTTCAACCAGTAAAGTTCACAGCTGGTTCTGCCTACTGATGTTGCCTCTGGTTCTGTAGGAGTGATTGTGTGAGTCCTATCAAGGCTCAATAAACAGAGTTCACATATGCAGAGAGTGAGAGTGTGTGTACTACATATATATGTGCTATAGAGTTAAATAGTATATGCATGCATGTATCTGTTTATAGAAACGTATAATTTTTTTATATGTACACACATGTTTTAGAAATTTAAGTTCCTACAAATGCATATATGTGTGATGGGTATTGTAACGTTTGCTTTTTGTTCCCACAAATTAATTTATTTTTTCCAGAATATCTTTGGATCCATTACTAATATACACTTATAATGCCCTCCTGGAATAGGGACCTTGCTGTACAGTGCCATTAACTGTACTTTCATATTTTTCTTCTTAGGTTTTGGCTCTACATTTTCAGCAGCTGAGGAAAGTGTAATGATGGTACCAGCTTTTCCAGAAAATATCAGCAAGCAGTACAAAGTCAGCAGTCAGGTAAGCACAAGGTTATTTTCCAGTGTTGTCTCAAATTAAAGAAAAAGTGTTTTATGCAACAGTAAATGACTAACACTTTTTTTAATGTATTTGTTTTGCTGACTATTTCCTAAAGAGATGAATGCAGTGGTTTAGAGGGGAACATTCAAACTCTGTTCATAGTCATAGAAATAATTTCACTGAACAGAGGAGGTGGCATCTGCTGTTGACAGTCTAAAATTTTGGACTTGAAGCCTTCACCTGATGTATGAAATATTTGTTACACTCGTAAAAAAGATGTCAACTACACAGAATAGGTTCAGCCAATCTGTAAAATGTAGATTGACCATAGTCATCTGAGATCTTCCATATGCTGAATATCTGTAAATGATACCAGTCATCTAAATCTGTTGTAAAATCTTGAGTTTACATATTGTAACATAGATAGGCTTGAGAGGAGGTAAGCAGAGCTCCCTTCTGCAATGAGTACCCCTCTGAAGTAGAGACAAATGCTCATATGAAACTCCTCTACTGAGTATGTTTACCAGAGATGCCTCCTTACATTTCACCCCTGGTCTGTAATTCTCAGCAAGACTGCTTTGATTGGATCTGAAATGGGGATATTATGTAAACAGGAGCAAGGTGTACCCAAGATAAATCTGGCCTGAACCATTATTTAACATAGGAATAGGTGACAGATTGGTGTTGTATGGCTTTAGTTGAGCATTTACTCAAGGGCTTTGATGAATTCAAGTTTGCTGCATTAGAATAAATAATGCCAAACAGTGAAGTTCCCTGCAAGCTCACCTGATGGCCACTAGCTGGAAATGATGAGCTGATATAAAAGACAGCAAAGTACAGAACTCACAAATAAAATGTAACTTAATATAAAATATGACCTGTGAATCACAGCTAAGAAAGTTATGAGGGAATAACTGTGATGATCATATTTTGCTAATTAAAACAGAATTTTAAAATAGTATTTCAGATGTGTGGTAGTTTTCTGTGAGGAAAAAAAGCATAGAAGGGTTGGTGTGATGAAAAGACAAAGAGAAGGAACCAGAAGTTAATGCTGGTGACATTTTTACCCCATCTTTCCAAAATGACTGTGGGCTGTATGGTTTAAAACTAGAGTACTTTGTGCCACCTTTACTGTAAATGTGTTGTTCTTGCCTCTGGCAGGTCTTTCATGAGTGTTTTCTGGAACCATGCCACAATAATGGGACATGCAAGCAATTGGGAAGTGGATATATCTGTGTATGCCCACTTGGATATAAAGGTAAAAAACTGAGAAGCAGGTGGAGTAGCTAATATATCTCAATGTCCTTAATATGAGCAAGTATAAAGGGGCAAAACATTTCAATATAGCCTAACTAATTGCACTCTCCATCACATATTTAGAATACACAAGTATTAAGACAATAAATACTTCCTCATGTTCTTGCTGAATTATGTTGTGCTTAGCAGAAAAGGTTTTGAATGGGATTTCTTTTAATGGAGTTAGTGGATTTGAAAATTATATCACTTGGCAATATTTATGATTAACAAAAGCTGGAAATTTGCACTCTAGACAGATAATGCCACCTTTACTGTGCCTATACTTCTCTTTGGAGTTAGCTTCCCAGTTGCTTCAAAGCAAACAGTTGTCTTATAATTCAGCTATTATCAAGAAGTTACTTGTGATAAGTATTAAGTGCCACGTCTGCTGCCAAACATCCATCACACTTTTCTATTAACATTTTGTATCAGGTCAGTTAAAACACAAACTAATGAGAAGAGAATAAAGCTCAATGTCTGGTGACATAGGCAACTAATCAATCATGTTTTCCTGTATTGAAGAGTCGTGACATCTGTGTTTCTGAACAATTTCAAATTTTGCCTCCCTATTCTCAGTCCTTTATTTTATATTCTAGGTTTGAAATGTGAAACACAAGTTGATGAGTGTAAGTCATCTCCTTGTCAAAACAATGGAATGTGTAAAGATGGAATTGGGACCTTTGTTTGCCATTGTCAACCAGGCTATTCAGGTAATCTGTTTCACTTCATAGCTTTTCTTCAAACAGGCCTTGTTTCTGTGCTAAGTAGATAACACAAAACACAAGTGCTGTATAATTCCACATCCTTGGAATTATAACGGGAAAATAATCTGATCTACAGGTTAGAGTAAGGTTCTACTCTATGTGAATAGATTGTGAAATAAAAGGATGAGCATTTGAGGATAAGTGCAGGAGTGTGTGTGCATGTATGCTTCTCTTTTGTGACATTTCTGATCTGAAAAAAAAAGAAATACAGTTCAGGGAATTAGTAAATACTAACTGGGAGAGTGCTTGTGAGACTGAGTGTGGCCTGACCAGACAAAGCATTTATTCAGTTGCTTTACTGCATCCCTGTGAATAAGTGAGTAGGCTGTTGCTTATGTTTCTTTTCTCAGTGTTTTCTCACTGTTTTTACATGCTTATGTACTTTGCCAAAACAACACCTAATTTCTAAATATTGAAATAAACTGTTGAAGTAGTAATTTGTGTGATTTTAAAAAAGGCTTTGTGTTTTCCACCAGAGGTGGTTTCCCTCATTGTTCATGTTTATGGCTATATATTTATCAACAGCAACACTGGGTGGATGGTTTTTTAAATCTTATAAAGATGGACCATGAACTTTACATCTTTCACATCCCAGCATTTAAATAACACAGACGATCTCTGTAGGTGTTTGCATCTGCTCTCAGTAGCCTGTTGTTATGCCAGCAGTATGGTATTGTTCCGTTTTCCACATCCAGTCATTGCAACATGCAAACCATGACTGTGTCTTGATCATGCCTTGTGATCCTTGCTGTTTGAAGGTCTCTTGTGTGAGGAGGACATAAATGAATGTAGCTCCAGTCCGTGTCTGAATGGAGCCCACTGTGTTGATGGCAAGAATGGTTACCACTGCACTTGTGCTAAAGGGTTCACAGGTACACCTTGTTCTGTTAAAGTCAGCTGTTACTCTTTCTGACAAAAAAAATGTTTTCCTACCCTGCCTGAAGTATTTCCATCTTATTGCTCTGTAGCAATATATATACATATATATATGTATATAGTGTATATTATCTCTTGATATAGATGTACTAGATTCCTTAGGTCCTTCTAATCTGTTAGAGTCTCTGTAGTGTAAACATGACTTCAGAAGGATTTACTGAGTTTTAGGTCTTCCATTACTAATTTTGCCGTGAATTTGCTGTGTGATGTTGAGGTAAAAATAAGGACATTCACATGGGTTCAAATTGTTATTTTTAATCTTTTTGAAAAAGAAAAATATTATAGCAGTAGACAAGGTGATCTATAGTAAAACTACTCCCAATCCCCATACTCAGCTTCCTACTGCTTTCATAGATTTATGTAACAAATATGTATATCTCTTGATTATCTTGTTCCAAAGAGTTCAGTTTTTTCATTCTTCAGTGCTTGTAACGCAGAGCCTTTTTCACATCAGAAATCCCAGAATCTGGCATTCACTTCTCTCTGTAGAGTTAAAGTTTCAGCCCAATATCTTTTGTAGAAGATTTACTTGCTCAGAATAGTTCCTCAGGTGACTTCCCGATTCAGCCCAAATTATTCATATAATGGGCCAGATACATTTAAATTCCTCACAGTTTGCTGTGTATTAATTTCTATAACTGTAAAGATGGTTCCAAAATTCTTCTGTATCCGCTTAACAGTCCTTGAAAACCAGAGAGAGTTTAGTAATGTTCATTCTTAACTCAGACCAAAGCTGTTACTTTGTTCTTTTTTTCTCAGGTCATCACTGTGAAATGGAGATAAATGAATGCCTTTCAAACCCATGTCTTAATAGGGCTGTTTGTGAAGATCGAGTTGGCAGTTTCTCCTGCAAGTGCCTCCCAGGTTTTACTGGTGTCTTGTGTGAAAGAAACATTGATGAATGTCTTAGCAGACCCTGTAGGAATGGAGCTACATGCAGAGATGGTATCAACAGCTTCAGGTGAAAAACAGATGATTGATGTAATACAATGTGGAAAGTGAGGCAAGTTGTGGTGCTTCAGCCTTCTTAGATTTCAGCAAGCCTTTTGACAGCCTGATCCAATATAAATGGTCCCCTTATGAGTACTAAAGGAGTTTTTAAAAGACAAGAAAATATATCCTAGTGTCTTCACTCTTGAAAAATTCCAAGGTAGATAGCAAAGAAAATATGCAGAGTTTGGATTGTACGTATGTTAGGACTTCATGGTTTTAATACTGAACTGCCTAAAGAAATCGACCTTCTTAATTGTCAAGGGCTCATTTGCTTTTAACTGGTATAATAGGTTGTTGGTAATACTACATTTCTATAGCTTGGGAAGGCAGGGATAGCTGTGCATATTGAGACTATAGAGGTTAAAATACAGACACCAGTACTAACTTCCAAATATTTATTTTTATTCTTTAGAGTATCTGAACTCAAATCAGAAGTTAGAAATACCAATAGCATTGTCATATCTTAGATCACTGATAGGGGGTACAGATGTTAATGTCTGGGTTAAGTAACTCTTTACCTCCCCAAAGCCCCAGAAGTTTTGGTGCTTTTCTAACACCTTGGTTCTCAAAGTACCAGAACTTTTGGTGCCTTTAATACTACCTTGTATATCTGCTTGAGAAGTTGAACATCTGTTGATTTTTCCCCATTATATGCCGCTCCCATTGAGAGATCTGGCCTCATGAACAGAATTCCTGGTTGTGATGACTGCCACCTTTGAAGTGTGCTTCTCTTCCTCTGTAGGTGTCTGTGTGTGGCAGGGTACACAGGACTGAACTGTGAAGTGAACATCAATGACTGTGACTCCAGTCCCTGCTTAAACCAAGCCACTTGTGTGGATGCCTTGAACTCGTACGTTTGTAAATGTCCCCCTGGCTTTACAGGCAGCAGGTGTGAAACAGGTACACAGGACTAAGTTTCAGAAAAAGGTGGCTTGACTAAGTCTCTGCACACGATTTGCACTGGCTACACAGATTTCATACAGCTTCCCCAGAAAGCAGCTAGAGTGGTGGGAGCCTGAGAGACTGAGTGAAGCCTGTGTGACTGCAGTGTTAATAAGTGTAACTGCAGACAAGTAACAGCATGTGTGCTGTGTTATTTCTTTTTTCTAAGGCGTGGCTCTATCTTTTTAATACCTAGTAGGTCTATGAGATTTAATCTGTATTTGCTATGTATATCTGAGTTAGTTAGCTCTTTCTGTTTCTTGTATTTTCTGTGGGGCTTAGCATCACAAGGATAGAGCTTAGTGTGTGGTATATTAGCTTTGGAAGTGCAAAAGGCATCAAGTTCCCCACAGGCAAAAAGTGCATCAAGTTCTATATGGTTAGCCAAAATGGGTCACACCTAGTGCAACTTCCCATGGATTGCTGGAGGCATTTGAACTGCAAGGCTCAAATCCATTTGTCTGTTAGCCACTCCATGAACATTACGAAGTGTTATACTAGTAGCTGTTGAATCTTTAAACAGAAGCTGAAGAACCCGTGTTGATTTTACAGAGACAGTAGAGGACACACAGATCACTTACACATGCCATCCTGTGCAGAATGCAGTAGAGCTCTACTTGATAACTTTTACATGTCATATCCTTGTAAATCATGTCATTCTGCACTGATCAGCAGCATAGAATTGCTGCTCCATACCAGTGCTGTGTCATTTAATAAGTTTAGAGCAGGAAAAATCTTGGGCTGTTTTGTTGTTTGGTTTTTTTAAAATCTGGATTCTTGTCAATTACATGGAACCAACTGATCACACCTCCTTAGGTCATTTTCTTGATAGAGGACTGAAAAGCAATTTTCATGTTTGTTGATAGATAATCAGCTTCTTTTCCAGTTGTCTTCAAACACAGTGTTTCTAGCTGCATACGCTGGCTAACATTAGACCGCCACACATTCTCTCTAGCTCTGATCAATTTAAAGTGAATAATTTTTGTAGATGGGCTGTGTTCCATTTCATTACATATGCTTAGACTCCATTTGATTCTTGTTCTGGCTTTGCAGGAATGTTGCTCTGAAAAATCATTGTCTTTGTTGCAGAACAGTCCTCTGGTTTCAATCTTGATTTTGAAGTCTCTGGTATCTATGGATACGTCATGCTTGATGGTGTTTTACCATCTCTTGGTGATATCACCTGTACATTCTGGATGAAATCCACTGACACCACAAACTATGGGACTCCCATTTCTTATGCAGTGGAGAATGGAAGTGATAATGCATTTCTTCTGACTGATTACAATGGGTAAATTACAGTTCTGCTCTTCTGTAGCGTACAGATGTCTTGAATTTATAAAGAAAGTATAGAACTGTAGTGTGAATATCAGCTTTGTGTACTTTGGGGTAGAAAAATCTGCATCCAAATTCCATAGCTGAAGTTGTCTCTTTGTTTTGCTTTTCTTGCTTTGTCTCATTTACTGATTGCCCAATAGAAGAGTAATGGTGATAAAGCAGTGAATTTAGGAAACAAGGTAATTTTTTGTCCTGTCTACGTTCACATAGTATTTAAAAGGCTCGTTGAGACAATGAGGAGAATAAATTGGAGCCCAACACTCAGAATACTTGTAGCATGACTCTAAATATAACTTGTAATGGTACAAAAGTAGAGTATGACTTGTAGCATGACTCTAATCTCAATCAGCTAGTTTAAGAATCCACTATGTTCCCATGGCTGGAGTCTTAATATTTTGGTACAGAAGTGCACTATGTATTACATGCTTTGCATATGATAACCATAACTTCCAAATCCTCTGAGACAGATATCTTGTATGATGATCTTTCAAGAGACATGTCTTTTATGATACAGACTCAGTTAGAAAAATAACATTTTTTTTTAGTCATGTGGGACAGGCCATGCTTTTCAAGCATGCAGCTGAGTATGCCTTCATCTTCCTTCCTTGCAGCTGGGTTCTTTATGTAAATGGGAAAGAGAAGATAACAGACTGTCCTTCTGTGAATGATGGTAACTGGCATCACATTGCAGTCACTTGGACATGCACGGATGGGGCATGGAAGGTGTACATCGATGGAAGACTGTCTGATGGAGGCAGCGGGCTGTCTGTTGGATCAAAAATCCCTGGTGTGCTTTATTTATTTATATTATACCATATCTGTTGCCTTCTTTCTGTTTTTATTGCAGAATTTGTTATGCTTACAAGAAAATGTTTATTTCAGTGGTTTTAGTATATCTTCACATTTTCATCGTGTATGCAGGACTCATGTTTGCTGTTCTTGTTTGTGAGGACAGTTCCCCTCACTCAGCATCACTGAAGACAAAGTGCATGTTCTTAGGGTAAAGTAGTGGGTAATGTGTTTTATAGACGGAAGAGTTTGGTCCAGAAAGGAATCTGTGCTGAGCTGGTTCTGGAATGTTTTTTTGAGAATAAGTTTCTCACACAACAAAATTAAGTTTAACTGGAATTGCCCTTACAAATGTGTGTGTGGAGTTGATTGATTTTGCCTCCTCCTGTTCTTTTCAGACATCTTTTTAAAGTTTTGTTTGCGTTTTTTCCTAACAAAGTGGGGTTTGCTATTTTACTGTTTCTTGTGATCAGTAATATCAGAAGACATGGAAAGGGGTACCTCTAGCACTGAGGAGCTGTAAAAGGCCTGGCATCATATGGCTGCAAAGAGAGTTTGCTTTGATAGTGTTTGCATACTACCACCATTCAAATTTACATAGACTTTCAAAAAACTATCCATATTAAAATAAAAAATAAAATATTTAATCATTTTAGTCCATGCATCTTATGCTTGCCCCTGTATTTCCCAATTACATTGGAGTTATATTCAGAGGGAATACGTGAGGATGTGTGCTCTCTTCCATTTCTTTTTAACCATGTCCACATACTCTATAAGATACAAAATGCATATCCACATGCTACTGGTTGAGGAGTGGAAATTCAGCTTCTATGTTGTGTTAGAGCACTGACAGTCTGATCACCAGTGTGCTTCTAAGAATGTGGAATCATCTATATGACTTTGTAAGCTTTTGTTTAAAGTAGGAAGTGCAAGGCAGCACTGTAAAATATGCTCCCACTTTCTTAAAACTGCATTTTGAATTGCTGCATAGTATGCTTCAAATACTGAGCTAGAAGTCATCTCTTAGAGCCAATGTAATTCCCAAGAATTCATAGGAAGTTTCTGTTCTCACGTGTATTTGAGAGTCACTTCCAAATTATGTTCACTTCCCCAAGGTTTGCTGAGCGAGTTTATTGAAAGTGGTGGGTCTTCCTCACTGCAAAATCCCATTCCCAGAGTAACAAAAATTCTGTTTTGCTTAGTTTCTTCCTGTGGTATCCCTGCTGAAAGACTTCGTTTTCTATCCCTGTTTAAATTCTGAATTTAGGTGGTGGTGCACTGGTACTGGGTCAAGAGCAAGATCAGAAAGGAGAAGGATTCAACCCAGCTGAATCTTTTGTGGGCTCCATCAGCCAGCTCAACATTTGGGACCATGTACTTTCTCCACAGCAGGTGAGTCCTTAAGTGCAGAGTTTGAGCACAGGGCTCTGAGAGGGATGAACATTTGAAAAGGCATTCCAAGAGAGCATACTGGATAGAGCTCTACACTCACAGAGGTCAAGGGGGACCAGATGGAGTTCTGGCTTAGGATGATAGGCATAGTGTAGTAAGTAGAGTAGCTTTAAGCAAAAGTAAGCCTGGTAAAATCAACTCTGAGTCACCTTTTCTACAGAGCTACTCTTGCTCTTGGCTTTCCCCAACCTGCATTGTTCAGAGGTTTTTCCTTCCTTTTTTCAGTTGTTGAATTTTGTGAAGTGTGGATTGGCCCCTTACTCCAACATGTTAAGGTGCCTACAGATGCAACTCTGTCCTTGGACATACTGACTAGGCCTCCAGTTTGGTATTTTCTGTAAACCTGATGGACGTGTGCTCCATCACCACTTCTTGTTCATTAGTACTTCAGTCCTGAAGGTCAGAAGGGTTAAACTGTTGGCAACACTTGAACAGGGACTAATATTCAAAGTTGGAGGCATTTCTTGGGGGAAGGATCTTTTGGTTAAAAGGTTTTGTTCTTCTCCTGGTGTTTTCTTAAGGTTTTACCACTATTTGTTGGTTTATAGCTGTTTGTAGTCTATGCTCCAAACAAGAAATAGTAACACGAAGAGAAAACAGAAGTAAAGCAGAATCTTGACTTCCAGCATCCAAATGCCTCTGCTGTTTCTTTCTCTTTTTCTTTGCCACTTTGACTGTGATGTATTCAAAGCTACCCAACCATCTGCTATGTTCTTGGCTTTAGGGGTCACTAGCTGTTGCATTGCCAAGTCAAATCCTTATGTTTTTGTTCACTAGCAGTTCTGAAGCTGGTAAACCTACATATGATTTTAAAGGAAACACTGGGGAAGAGTTTTAAGTGTGACTTTTTGAGAATTTCTCAGTAGCCACCTCTCTGTAATGACAGGCTGGATTATATTCCTATTTGCATCAGATGCTATACCCTTAGGATGAGGAAGAAAATCCTGCCCTTCCTATATGTTATTCAGATTACTCATCTGAAAAGACAGATGTGACATCAGACAGGAAGCTGAGCCAAGTAAGCTTCCTATAAAAGTTTTACATCATTCATTTCAGAGGTTGGGATAGCAAATCACTGTCATTATCTGTTATTATCAGTTTTGTTCTGGCCAACTGGAACTATTTCCTTAGACTTACCTTCCTACTCTCAGCCATAAAGGAAAGCAGAATGACAGAGTATGTTGCCTAATGAATAAAGAGGAGCTGGGATCCAATCTTTAAGATTATTCATTGTGTGCTTTAATTGCTCATCCACTAGCACATTAGTTCTATATAGATACACAAGCAGCTGGGGTTTTTTGTTGTTAAATAGACAGCAGTAGAAATATGAGTTATCTGTAGGAGACTGTGAGGTCCTTTCTGACCCTCCATTCACCATCATATGGCTTAGAACTTGCCTTTCCCACACTGTAAATTTTTCTGTGTGGATTCTTTGCAGTTTGTTTCCAGCCCTTTTTCTAAGCAGATTCCATCAGCACATATGGCTGAAGTGAGGTCTTTGAAATAGCTTCAGAATAAACAGAGCACGTTGTTTTCTTCTCTAACTGTGCTGACTCTAGAAGAGTCTGATTTGCCTCAGTGAGTTCAGAGTGGGGGCAGTGAGAGAACAAATCACTCTGAAGTTCATGATGTACCTTCCTTTCTCACAAGGGTAGACATGATAGTGCATTATTCTTGGTAGTTGATTTCATCCACTGGAAACTGACAGAAGTCACCCGTCTGAGGGAGGTAGTTTCCCAATGGAACCGTGCACACCTGTGCTTTCTAAGGAGCTCACTATGCCCTGAAGCCATGCTGCATGGATTGTGTGTGTAGGCAGGTTGTGCTGAGGTGTACACAGCCATCTGGGCTGCTCATCTGTGCTCTTTTTGATTCATTTTTTCACACTGCTGAAGAAAACATTCATTTTTCCCAGCCAAGAAGTTACTGACGTGACCTTCCAGGGCAAAAGAGCCAAAGAGTAGGCTTTACTGCACATTTTATTTCCTCAGGGCAAGTATTGGGGTATTTTTGGCAGTTCCATAGCTGAGATATGGTTGTGTCTGCCCTGTTAGGAAGAAACATAATGGGGGAGTACTGTGCCAGTAGCACATACACTTTAGTCCCAATAACCTTATAAGACTATTTTTCCTTTCTGTTCCTGGTTACACTGAACAGAGACAATGCAGGGTGAATTCAAAGCACGGGTCTTTCATTTGCAGTTTTAAAATACTTCAGTGTAGCAAAAATCTACCTGAGTATCCAATGCAACTAAACAGCCTTATATTTTCTAAGTGTTGAAGTTGGGACGCCTGAGTTCATTTCAAGGGATTGCTGTGTGCCATCCCAACATTAAGAGTCTGTCTGCATGTTTTTACTATTGCATATAGTTTCAACTGGTGTCTGAATAGTTTAAAAGTGCTGTGCCACTTGGGCTTGTAGTCTACAGGTTTCTTCTATTGATAGATAGAAATATAATGATGTTACTATGTTTAATAGATTCTCAGAGTCACTGTGAAGAAATAGAATTGATTTCTTGTGTGTTTTCATCAAAATACAGTATTTAAACAGTTGAAGAATTCCCATTGACATTTCACTTTCTTATAATAAGAATGCAAAAGAAACACCTTCTGATGACATTAAAGGAGTTCTGTTTTAAATTGAAAACTTTTCCATCAAAGCCATAACATCAGATCTCTCAAGATACTAATCTGCTCTTCATCTAACCGTGTGTTCTTTCTTTCTCCTTACCTTTGTTTGCCTATATAGTTCCAGTTTCAATACATACTTTTGGCCCTGTCATGCTTTGGTTGCAGTCTGTGCCAATGCTGCTATTAGTATTGGTGTGAGCAGGTTGTGCCTGCAGTATTTGAGGGAGTCTAGTGCATTCAATTCACAAAATTTTGGAATAACAAATTGCTTTATTAAGTTGCTTCTTTCTGTGTTTATGTTCCTTAAATATGGTGCAGTGCTAGCAGAGTCTTCAGAAT
The DNA here is from genome assembly GCA_013399695.1 of Formicarius rufipectus. Taxonomy (NCBI): domain Eukaryota; kingdom Metazoa; phylum Chordata; class Aves; order Passeriformes; family Formicariidae; genus Formicarius; species Formicarius rufipectus. The sequence continues at coordinate 570,900 of VXAU01002829.1, forward strand.
GCAGATCTTCAGCGTTAAGTTCCTTTTGACTCCTATTTGGCATTTTCCTGCAAATAGATTTCTCTTCAGGGTGCATTCTCATATGTGTCTTTTTCTGTGAGGTAGATGTGTTTTTCTTTTACGCTAATAAAGTGTGTCAAGAACTGTGTTGTATTCCTTGCTCATATGTCAAGTACTGCTTAAGGTAGTGACTTCAGTAGGGCCACAGATAGGTGGCTTATAGGTACAGGATAATAAGTACTGCAGCCAGACACCTCTTGTGTTAGAAAGGATGAACGTTACTCACTCAGTGCTTTGTTCTAGTGCTGCATGCACACATGAATATTTTTTTACATTCTTTTCCTACACTGTCCTACACTTAAACATTACCTAATTAACTGTTTTAAATCCATAGGTAAAATCTTTGGCTACATCCTGTCCAGAAGAACTGCAAAAAGGAAATGTACTAGCCTGGCCCGATTTCCTGCCAGGAGTTGTTGGAAGAGTGAAGATAGATTACAAGAGTATATTTTGTGCTGGTTAGAATTTTACTTCCTAGAACCCTTTTTTTTCTGAATAATATTATAAGACTCTTTTATGAGCTCAACTGTGCTGGCTTGCAGCCTTTGCCCTAGCTTTGAATAAATTATTTTGATAATTTGACAGTTAAAACACGCAGTCGTTCATTCCTCAAATTCCAGGGTTTTGTAACAAAAGTTCATTGAAATCTCTGATGGAGATTTATTGCTTCCTGAATTGAGATGAGGAAAGAGTGAAGGTGGTATTAGATCAAAAGAAAAAAAAAAAAAGAAAGGTTTTCATTCCTTTTATTCTAAAAATAATTTCATAGTATTAAAATACCTTCTGCCTCCTCACTTCTTTTCCTGCAGATTACTTTTCTCATGTTACATGCTGATGATATCCAAAGCCCTTTGGACCCAAGCAGGATATAGCACACATAACACTTCCCAGAGCTCTTTCCTGGATAAACTTACACAGAGTCAAATAGTCACATAACAAATTCTTTTGTTTCAGCAAGTATCTGTATCTCTTACTGTTTGCATATATTTTGTTCACAGACTGTCCATCTTTGCAAGGATCCATACCACATCTGCGGGCCTCTTCTGCTGATTTAAAGCCAGGGTCAAAAGTGAGCCTTTCCTGTGACCCAGGTTTCCAGATAGTGGGAAACTCTGTCCAATACTGCCTTAACCTGGGACAGTGGACACGGCCTTTTCCCCGCTGTGAAAGTGAGTTGTTTCAGTGGGTTGACAGGTTTAGGAAAGCCTAGCTTTTATTTGGACCCTATTGTTACTCATGGCCTGTTTATTTCTGCAGCTAACATGCACTTGAGTCCATCCATGGTACAGCATATACATAAATGCTTAAACCTAAACTCGTCTTTTACTGGGCAGAAACTATATGACTATCACATTCTTACATGTTTTTCAATGCGTTTCTAATGCTCAGGGCAGAAATTAATCCATTTGGATCAGCAGCCTGGTACTCACAGCTTTTCTCCCCAGTGGCATCAGAAGTATGAACACAGGAAGTGCTAGAATATCTGTGGCATTTTTAAATTTCACTGGGAATGTCTGGTTTGAAGTAGAAGGCTTGTCTTCACCATGTTATAAGCAAATTTTAAAGGCAGCAGATGTTTCTGTTGGGACTTAAAAGTGCTCCGAGACATAGGGTATTTCTTCCAAGAATTGGGCTGTATGCATTCAGTCCACCAAGTTTCTTTTGTCTCTATGATTCCTACTCCTAATTTCTCCTTTCCTTTGGTGCTACTCTGCTGTGACTGCACTTGTGACTACAATTGCATGTGTTGAAGCTAATTACATTTTTAATTTCAGCAGAGTAGTAAATTAGTTCTAGAAGCAGGTATTGCTTGATCCCTGAATTTATGCATAGTATGGAGAAAATCATTAAATTTGTTAAAAATACCTTTAGAATAGTTTGATCTAGATTTTATATGATTTTAATGTCTTGCTCTGTATTCAGTTGTTTATAGTCTAAGTCCATGCTCTGTCCTCTCTGTCATCGTCTGCATACAGGGTAGTGTACCTATGAAGATTTACCCCAAAGCAAATCCTGCTGGACAGAAGGAAGGTTTGCTGGCAGAGACAACTTTGCACTTTTTTGGTGTGTGATCAGGGATAAGCCACTAAAATCCTGTTAGTATTTCTGAGTTCTTTGTACTGGGTCAAGCAGTTGAGCACAGAGCTCAGACTGAACAGGGCTGACCTGCCACAAACATGCTGAGTGAATGAAGGCCAGACTCACCCACTGGCTTTCCTTTCAGCCTGTTCCACAGCTAGCTGATGAATTAAAGTTGGTTGAAGATACGTATTTCCTTCACAGGGAACTACAGTCTTTATAGTGTATGGTGTGGTGCTGAATAAGTACTGACTGAATAAGGCTCTGTGTAATCACTGTCTTCACCCACCAGGATCCTTTGCCTAGTACTGAAGACCTCGAAAACCAGAGATGACTGACATTCTGTCTTCATTACAGGCTCCTCAGCTGCATTCCTCTGCAGCAAGTACTTGCCTTCCATTACCACAGGCTTTAAATTCTCTTCAGTGCCTTTGCCCACAGCTAGGGACTAAGGAGTTGCTATAATCCATTTAATTACAAAGATGAGTGGTGTAGCTGCTGGAACAAATCCATGTCATCTTGATTGAGATGCACAGCAGCAACTCTGCTAGAATAAATAGTAACCTCTGTCTGGCAGGTTCAGGAGTGTCTTCTGCTGGCATAACTGGGATCAGAAGGGCTTACTCATGATAGTCAATCAAAGCAATGTCCAGGATTGTATGTGAGGTCAGTTCTGGTCTCCTCATCATTTATGCACTCCCTGGTCTCAGGCCAGTAATGCAACCTTTTAGCTACTGTTAGCTACTTTTGCTACCGTTAGCTACTTCTGCAATGTTCAAACACAGTAACACTGAGCTTGCTTTTCTGTGAAGGAAAATAACAAAAAACTCCATGAAGGAGTCCTCCACCAAGGACCACTGTTTATTAGAACTGTCCTAGGACTGAGCAGCATCTGCTCTGATCTCAGTCAAAGATATCTCCTCCAGAGCTAGTAAAACTCTTTTAGCAGGAGCTGGACGCTCCTAGTAAGTCTCTCATTGATGAGTTCCCATAAAACAAGACCCCCCTCCACGAGATGTGAAATCAGTCATCTACCTTACTAAAGGACTGTGGCCTCTTGCGAGTGGGGTTCCACAGCTGCAGAGAAAAAGTGCCCAGTGGTAGCTCTCATGTGGAATTATTCTAAAGCCTATCAGTGTTTGCTCTGCTAATATGTGTCCCCTCTTTTCTCTCATGTTGCAGGAATCAGCTGTGGAGTGCCTCCAACTCTAGAAAATGGATTTTATTCAGCTGAAGACTTTTTTGCTGGCAGTACTGTTACCTATCACTGCAACAGTGGCTACTATTTGTTGGGTGACTCCAGGATGTTATGCCTGGATAATGGAAGCTGGAACAGCATTTCACCATCTTGCCTTGGTGAGATGTGCCTTACATTCAACTGCATGCGCTGATGATCTTACACTTCTCCTGTGCCCTTAGGTTTGAGTAAGAATTCATTCTGAAATTATGAAGACTTATGAGTCCCAGAATCATTCTCCAGAATATTCACTTTTCTGAAATACCATGCTCAGAACTCTGTGAAGCCTTTGTCTGTCCATCCTCTTGTATGCAGCACACCCTGCATTTATCAAAAATATATAAAAGTATTTACTTAGTAAGGTTAGTAAGGTTGCATTTTACTCCCAGCCTCTCCAGGTCTTGCAATCCTTGCATTCTGTGCTTCTGACCTGTGCATTTCATTGTGCTTCAGAATGCTGTCAGTGTCCCATGCTCTCTGACCAGATTCTTTTAGATGTTGCACACATGGAAGTTGTAGTACTTAATGTCAGATATACTCACTTGAAGGTAGTTGATGCAGCACAGGATTTCTGATTAAACAGAATGATACTAAATGTACTGCATAACACAATAGAAATACATACAAGTTTCATTTGACAAAATACAGCATTTGAAATACACAGTTCAATCACAATTCCGTTGTGTTCCCATTGTCAGGCTCTATAATATCTTCACCATCATGACATTTCACGTCCCCATGTCTGGGAACGAATGTGTAGATTAAGGTCAGCTCAAGCCCACTGCTAATTGTCTGACATTTATACTTCATGTTTACCTGAGCCACATATTCACTTTCTCCCCAGTGCAGGTCTGGCTAACTCAGGGAGACTTTCATGTTTTTTTAATGTTAAGTTCTTTTAATGAACTCAAGGAGAAGCAATTACACCACCAGTTGAATCACTCAACTGTTGATAGCTGTTTACCTAAAAGAAAGATCTGTCTCCTTAGTCCCTGAGCTTCATGAGCAGATCACCTTTGCTGAAGTCTTCTGAGCCTTCTTCCAGTGTGGGTTTATTGGTCAGTCACACATGCCTGTCAATAAGCAGCTGCAGCACTGAGAGAGCTGGAAGCCCACTTACAGACAAAGCCCACATAGTTGCCATGCCGTAACTTACCTGCTGGTCAGCTGAGTGTGACATACCAGATGCCAGTGGCACAAGGTGAAAGGTGACTAGGGGTCACTGGTCTTGCAGGGCCATCTCTTCAGCAGATCCCTGCTGGAATCCACTAACTAGTTGTACTTGAATCACTGCCCAAAATATGGGAGCTGCACAATAAAAACCTGGCTAGATTTGTGTTTAATTTGACTTAATTCTATATAGGTATACTGTGTCATTTTTTCAGTCAAGACAAGGGGGAAAAAAAGCTTACAGTGTTTCAGTTTTGTCAAAATTCACTTAAGAGTAGAATGCATATGATTTCATAGCATCCTGTCCACTGGCACTCCTTCAGAACCTATGACCACATCATCCAGACAGTTGTTCCTCTTTGCTTTTCTCCTCTGCACTTTATACCACAGCCTAAGTAAGAGCAGGTTCAGATCAGGTGCTGCAAGGCTGTCCAGGTAGTTCAACCTCTATGCAGTAAGGAGGCAAAATACCGAAGGAAAAGGGCCCACCTTCCAGCTTGCCTGTTTCTCATAAAGCATAATGGGAAAATGAAAACAAGAGTGGCTTTGACACCCTGACTCACCCTGTTACCTGATTCATCCTTCACACAGCTGCTAACAAAGCCTGGTAGTCCTATGCCCTGGCGTGTTCCTTTTGCTCTGTTATGGGTCTGATTCACAGTGTATTTCCACTCTGTTGGAAGTCCCTTGTCTTACAAGACATTACAGAAGAAGCAGTCATTCCAGTTCTGCTGTGGTAGCACTTTGCATTCTCCTGGTGCTTGTGTAATTGACAACTGTTCTAATATTAATGTGCAGTTGTCATCCTGCATGTCAGAAAGAAACTCCTTTTCAGAACATTGTTGTGCTCTTTTCATGCTGGTCAGGCTCATTCAGTAGTGAAGAATAAACACAACAATTCAGAAAATTATGTTGCTTTTTTAACCAAGGTGGATTTTTTTGCTGGAAATTGGCAAGGCACTGAAGCTGTGTCTTCATGGTATACTTAGATCAATACATGCCCTGTAGCAGGGCATTTAGATTAAGAATTACCCCCTTCCTCTCTAACAGTCTGATGTATATAAGGAATACTGCCTCTTACCAGCAGTTTTCAATTTTGAAACCGACCCACTGCAATTTTGACTTCTTCTTTACATTCCAAGGACATTTCTTTACAGTCAAGATTAAAAGTTGATATGAGGTATTCTGGAGAGAGGGATTTTTTTTTTAAGGGGGTTTTGTTTTGTTTGTTTTTTGCTGTACAGTACCAAACCATGTGGATCTTTAATCACCAATTGTGTTTTTAGGCACTATTATCATGTAAATAATTCCTTAAAATAACTAATATATTTTGAACTCATTTTAACTTTTCTGGCAACTGCAGGCACTTCTTATGCTTAGTGTAATGCAATGCTGTTCAGCAAAGATGCGGCTCTAATATTTTACATTTGGAATGTTTCCCCTCTTGGCTAAGTTTTCCTGTCTTATGAGTAGAAAGGTTGAGCTATACAGCACGTCCCAAGCAAATCTTTAAAGTGGAAATCCTCCTTCGTAGTGGCTATCCAGACTACTAGTAACAATAGTTAAAATATCTGTTCTTTAACAGTTTGAAAACTAGATACTTTTTGCAGAAGTATTGATTGAAACTTAAAAAGCTTATCGCTAATTTGCTCATGTTTCATGTTACTGTATAGTAAGATATAAGTCAAGTTACAATATAACTTTATAGTATGTTTTAAATATTTATTTAAGATTTATATATTTTTACCAATGGATAAAAAATATGATTGCAGTAAGAGGTATTCTTAATTATATTACTTAGAGTAATTCCTCTTGGCAGTTAGAGAAACAAAAATTTAAAGCAAATACTTATTACAAATAGCACATCTATTTTGTTGTGGTGATTTTATTCTTTTTTTAGATGTTGATGAATGCGCTGTTGGATCAGACTGCGACAAACATGCATCTTGTGTCAACACAAATGGATCCTATGTCTGCACTTGCATCCCTCCTTACACAGGAGATGGTAAAAAATGTGCAGGTATGGAAAAGAAAAATGTCAGGATGGTCTTTCCAAGGTTCTGTATAGGCCAGTATCCTGCCTTCCACTGTGGAAAACAGTTACCAGTAATTGATATCTAGGATAGGCACACTCTCATCTCCAGGTCACTTTCGCCTGGATGAGGTTGTGATAAAATGTCTCCTTTTGTTTCTTGAGAACTCATCTCTCCATACAGGCAGATGTCACTGGCATTCTGCTCCAAGACACACCCATGCTAAGTCCTCTTGCACATGGAGCACAAGACCTGGGAAGAACACGATGTGTCACTTCTCAGAACAGGCCTGTGCAGTGAAAAAATATTCTAATATAGGCATCTGAGTAGGACTATAACTGCTTGTGAAAATACTAAATGAGATGACTTCAGATAAAGGTAACAAGACAGTGGCATGGGTTGGAATAAAAGGTAGCTGAGCTCATGTCGTGTTCAGGAATGGACATCATGGATGGGGTTTTTCTCACAGAGGGAAAAACTACTGTAAGATACGTTTGCTTCTGACAGTGAATGCAAACTGACTTACAGAGTATTGACTTTCTGACTTCCATGATCAGCTTGCTTTTAAGAGTCTTCAGTATCTGTCATCTGTGTATAGAACAGCAAAAAGCTGGTAAGGCTGTAAACTACTTATGAGTGTTTTCCATGGGCTTTGCCTTCTTAATTCCTAAAAGTTCCTAAGGCAACTTGTTTATAAAACCTGACAATTACATTATTCATAGTTTCTCTCTTCCTCCTCAGAACCAGTAAAGTGCCATAATCCAGGAAATCCAGAGTACGGTCATTTATATGGGGACACTCACACTGTTGGCAGTGAAGTCATGTTCTCCTGCGAAGAAGGATTTCAGCTGACAGGAGTGACAAAACTTACATGCCTGGAGTCCGGAGAGTGGAGCCACCCAATACCGTATTGTGAAGGTGTGGTTCCTGGGGAGAATGCATATTGTAATGTGACTTGTGAGAAAGAAGGAAGGGGAAAAGTAGAGCCTTGACAGACCATGACAGCTTGTGAAACCTTGTCCTAGCAGATCTGCATCTCAGTGTTGAAGTCTCTTTGTCTTAAGAGATGTAAGCAGAGTTGTCATGTTCATAGTGGTACTCTTTTAGGCAGATTCTCAGATGTGACAGTTATACACTCATTTTAATGAAAGCATTAAAAGTATATTTCTTCTCTACCCAGGCTCCCATTTTCAAGGAACTTGTGGGAACCCAGTGACTTAAAGGTTATTAACTGTGATTTGGTGGGTAAAAAGCATCCAGCAAGGACAGGCTGGTGCAAGTACATGTTCATAGTATAATTGCAGAAATTGTTTCATTAGAAAACCAGAACAAATGAGATGAAGCAATAGGGTGGAATGAAGAGGTGACAAAGACACTGCCAGAAAAAAAAAATTACAACATTACTTTGTCCATAGAGAGGTGTAGATATGCAGACCTGTTGACCATCAAGCATGTGATTTGTAAAGCAGTTCTAACTACCTCCGTCCAGCTTGTTCAGTTTCTCAGTAAGATGAAATCAAATAAAGTGTCCTAAATGTTTTTTTATACTTAGTCAAGAACTCAGTCAAGAACTTAGTCAAGAACTCAGTGTTACCTTGGGCTTTACACCTCTTCAAACCTACTTAAAGAAAACAAAGCAAATCCTGTTTTTCTGCTCTTTCTTATTTGTAATGTATCAATTTGTCCTGTATTCCCATCTCTTTAAAGCTGTATCCTGTGGTGTTCCAGTTATTCCAGAGAACGGTGCCATTTTCGGCTCAAATTTTACATACCACAATAAAGTGGTGTACAGGTAGGAATTCAGTTTGTTTAAAGTGCTATATTGATAAATATATAGTGCTAAACTGATGGAGAATGTTGCGGCAAATAAGAGTACGGTTGATCTGAGAGAGTGATCAGAATGAAGGAGGGGAGAAAGATAGGATTAAAATAATAGGCATTTGATTATATCTGTGACTGTTCATTAGCCGAGCTAAATGTTTACTCTAGTACTACTTCTCTATGCTTGCGAAATAAAATGTTTTATGCAGGTGTGGACAAAGAGAGAAAAGGGATGTGTGATTATGTTGTGCATAAAAGATTCTTTGATAGCACTTCTTTTCTCGTAACTCAGATGCAACGATGGATACAACTTAGTGGGTGAAAAGGAAATTCTGTGCCTTGCTAGTGGCAGCTGGAATCATCCCTCCCCCTCCTGTGAAATGGTGACATGCCCTAGTCCACAGGATGTCAGCAATGGAAAATACACGCTCAGTGGCACAACCTACCTTTCCTCTGTATCGTACACATGTGACAATGGATACAGGTAAATGCAGGAACATTCCTGAGCCAAGTGCAGGTGGCATGCCTGCAAGAAGATCTAACTTATGTCTGAAAGAGACAAAGGTGAAATCATGGCTCAGAAAGATAAACTACTAAAACAGAACTGAAAATGCATCTTTATATCATGAAGGTACTATCTGTATTTTATCTCAAACTGGTGCAGTTCAGAAAAATCACTGAGGATTTGCTATATACATTTATGTGTAATGCTTGCATTTTGACATCAAGCTCAGAAAAATTCTTTGAATATTCAGAAAAATAGTTGTCGTTATTCGTGAAAGTTCTCATTTGTCTTTAAAGATCATCATACCCCTACAGCTGTGGTGCATATCCAGTATTATTTTCGCTATTCTTTTACAATGCTTTTTGTGAAGGAATCTTCTGGAAGTTACTAATTTACTTCTTGAACTCTTTGTAGTAGTTATTTATTCTAGGCTTTTGTTTTCTTCTACATTTGTAAGCAACTGTATTAGAAATACATTTTTAATATGTTGCGGTTAAAAATTAACACAGTAATGCTATATGCAAGGATGTGGCTCTTAATGCAGATTTCTGGCTCCCCTGATATCTGCTTGTACCTCTAGCAGACACACCCTGACATAAGTGGTCTCATACAGACCTGTTTAGATCTGATTTTTTTCCTTCTGAAAGCATTTCCTTGTACTGATGCAGGCAAGTAGGTGAGGTGTGGTCTTTCAGTGAATGTTTTAATCATGTTAATACAGATACCTCAGCTGCAGCAGAGTGTAGTGTTAAATCATAAATTCATTGTCGGCTTATCTGTATCCCTCTAAACCAGGAATTGTTTTTACCAATACCAAGGAGTTTTTTTGAGTGTGGACTTTGGACATATAGGAAGCAAATACCACATTGGTTTTGACTCTTTACCTGTCTAGTGTGGATTGATGAGAGAATCTTTTCTAATGTGATTACCACTCCAGAGGAAGCCCTCCCAGTGTCTGTCTTATGCATTATTTATAGACTCAGTCACTTCCTTCAAGCACCTCTTAGGGGATTTTGGTCTTAAACATTTTTCCATAAACTGTTCAGCCTGGAGGAATCCATGAGGAGACCTCATCACAGATCTACAATTTTCTTGTGAGGGTAAGAAGAGGGGCAAGCACTGATCTCTTCTCAGTGGTGCCTAGTGACAGGACCCAAGGGAATGGCCTGAAGTTGTTTCAGGGCACATTTAATTTGGATATTGGAAAATGGTTCTTCACCCAGAGGGTGGTTGGGCACTGGAACAGGCTCCCCAGGGAAGTGGTCACAGCATCAAGCCTGACAGAGCTCAAGAAGTGTTTGAATGATAATTCAGACACATGGTGTGACTCTTGGGGGTGGTCTTGTGCAGTGTTAAGAGTTGGACTTGATGATCCTTCTGAGTCCCTTCCGACTCAGCATATTCTGTGATTCTCCAATTTCAGTCAACTAAACATGGGGGTCTAATACCATTTGAGACTGAACTGTGGGGGATTATATGCTCCTGTGAAGGGCTCTCAGGTATGACGTGGGACCTATGAGGAACCCATAGCCAGCTGACATAGCAGCTGGAGGCCAGGGTTTCACCCAAGGGTAGCTCAGGGTGGTGTTGCACACCTCTCTTCAGACAACCAAGTCACACCAATTGAACTAATGCTATTTCCTCAGCTAAGGAAGCCAAAAAATACCATCAACTTCAAATGTATATAACTGTACACTCAAGCAAAATCCTTCACCTCAAGGAACTGACTGCAGTTTTTTGAACAAATCTGAACTGGGGAATTTCCTTCAGTCTTCAGGGTGAGGAGTCCTTGAGTTTAAGCCCTTGAGTGAGTCAGGTCTGAGACAGAGGCTAGTTGCAAATCTCAGGCCTGGCATGGTGTTGATAGCATACAACTAAATCTTTAAACAAATATTTATTTTGTGCTCAGAGATTGGCAAAGCAGAAATTTTGTCTCTGCACTCAACATTGCGGGCTCACGTGAAACCCACCAGCTTTCTCGTCAAAATAATTTGAAGGGCCAGCATTTTTTGACAGCATCAGAGTGTGTTTTGCGTGAACAGAGAGTGAGATTCTGGTCACTAGTGAAGTCAGTGAGAAAGACCCCTTGTTTTCACTGGGGCTGGAAAGCAAAACACCTCTTTCACTCTCTCTTCCTCACCTGGAATGAAATGGTAGCCTTAATAATGCTCTTTGTGTCTCAGCCTTCAGGGACCTTCTGTGCTTGTCTGTGCATCTTCAGGGAACTGGAACAGCACACCACCAGCTTGCAACATTGTGTCTTGTGGATCCCCTCCAGCCATCAAAGATGCAGTCATCAATGGAGATAACTTTACTTTTGGAAACGTGGTCTCTTACACCTGTAAGGAAGGGTATGTACATTAGCACTGCTGGACTAATAGGACTAGTAAAACAAGTGCAGTTTCACAAATTCTTTACAACTGCACACTAATTCATTTTTACTACTTCTGTCTTAACCTTTTGGAAGTTAAATGTGATGGAGATTTTTTTGTGGGCTGTCAAGTTATTATGGGACATAGACATTTCTTAAAGTCATTTCAGGTCAGCTGAATATACTCTGGAAGAGGAGAATGGAAAGGAGTCATGGGGAGTGATAGATCAATTCACCAGGAAGCACTTTTCCTTGGAGTTACTACAGAACTAGTACTTCTCAAGTACTAGTTAGTAGTACTTGAGCACTACTCAAGGCCCTGATCATAACAAGTCTCTTATGTCTCATCAGGCTATACAAATGCTTTTTGGTGCAGTTTAACAACTGTCTATTGTAGTGTTCTAAATTCTGCTTCCTTAAAATTATGACTCCTTGTTTAGTGAAGTGCATTGTTTTTCATATATTTCTCTCTACTCAGTATAGTGACCTTTCCAGATAATACTTCATCAATTTTTATGATATTAATAATTAATGTAATGGACTCTGATCCTGAAAGAACCTTTGCACATGGTTATCTTTGCAGCATGTAAGCAGTTCTACTGAGTTTCTTGAAACTGTTCTGTCTGAAAGGCAGGTCAGACATGCAGAGCTTTTGTCAGGTCAGGCCCTTGGAGAATTTTCTACTCTTTCTTGGTGTGAAAATTTAAATTAACAATCCAGCATTTTTCTTACAATTTGGCTTTTCAGCATTATTTGTAACATATACACTGAGATTAGCTCAGTTGGTTGAAGCATAGTTTTGAGTCCAATCACTGTATGAGCCATTCACTTAAGACCTGGATTCAGTGATCCTTCTGGGTCCTTTCCAACTCAAAATATTTCTGTGATAATTGAAATAAGGCATCCTTACTCTGTTTTCTAGACTGTGTTAATGATTTTAAAAGCTGCTTCTCTTTCCTGTTAAACTTTTTTAAATGGGATAGGATAGCAGCATTTAAAGATTGCCACAGCTGTCTGTCTGTGACAGTGGACATATTAAACATTGGCACATAGTAGGCTCTTTTTCTGGAGTCCAGTAATAAGGTGTAGAAAACGAATCTTGCAAACAAGGCAGAACACTTCTATAGATTTTGCTACTGAAATCTGAACAACCAGTTTCCAGGCTGCAGTTGGAAAGCCACTGGGAGCATTTTGGTAGTTATTGTTTCTTTGCTTTCTATGAAACCATACCATAGAGATCTCAAAACTAAAGAAGATAGCTGTCAAAGGTACTGTCACTGCACTGTTGTCTGTTGCACGTTTAAGAAGCAGGGTTTTAAGTGGGCTGATGAGGAGCATGAAGTAAGACATGTCACTGCATTCCAGAGACAGGCTAGAGAACTACAGCTACACTAACAGCATTCATGTGATAGAATTTCATTGTAGATGATGAGTTTTTTTCTACTCAGCATTATTATTATATTAGTTGGCTTTTCTTACAATTATTACAGTGAGTTTTTAGGAATAAGTTATAGTGCAATTCCTATATGTAGGCAAGCATATGCCTGGGTAACTCACTGAAGGACTTCTCTTTGCTTGCAAGTATGATAATAAATAGGACTGGCACAGGAACTTGAAAGGCCTTTATGGGCTTTTCATCTCTTTCTTCTCTGTTCAGTTTTGCTAAACAGAAAAAATATTTTGGTAGGATCATTTCTTTGAGGATTTTATAGACTGTTGCAGCACAATAGTAGGTTTCTTATGGTATTTCCAACCAAAATGGAACTTTGGAAATGGAAATTGTATGGACAGATGAGAAAGAATTAATATATGCAAAGTGTGATAAGATATCCATTTTTGTGATAACTCACACATGGACCTGGGGGTTTTAAGATTTTCCTTTTGAAGTTGTTCATAGCTTTTGTAAAGAATCCTGTTCTTCTGGGTTGCTAGCAAACAAGCTCATACTGCAGGGGCTTCAGGAAACCATTTGACAGTGCCTGTCTTTTTGACTTCCTGTCCACAGTTACATATTAGTTGGCCCTGCAACCATAGAGTGCTTAGCCAGCGGCAAGTGGAGCGTGAGTCATCAGCAGTGCCTGGCAGTATCCTGTGATGAACCACCTCATGTGGAAAATGCATCACCAGAGAGTGGACACCGCCTCTTTGGTGATATAGCTTATTACTTCTGCTTGGATGGCTACAGTCTGGCTGATAACTCTCAGCTGCTTTGCAATGCAGAAGGGAAGTGGGTGCCTCCAGAGGGCAGGAACATGCCTCACTGCATAGCTGATTTCTGTGAAAAGCCATCCACTGTCTCATACAGCATCCTGGAGTCCATTAGTAAAGCCAAGTTTGCAGCTGGCTCCATTGTGAGCTTCAAGTGCATGGAAGGCTTTGTTCTGAACACTTCGGCCAAGATTGAATGCCTTCGAGGGGGACAGTGGAATCCTTCTCCTATGAGCATCCAGTGCATCCCTGTTCGCTGCGGAGAGCCTCCCCACATTAGCAATGGCTATGCCAGTGGGTCCAACTACAGCTTTGGAGCAGTGGTGGCTTACAGCTGCAACAAGGGGTTCTACATCAAGGGAGAGAAGAAGCGGACCTGTGAGGCCACTGGCAACTGGAGTGGCAGTTTGCCCACATGCCACCCAGTGTCCTGTGGAGAACCACCACAGCTTGAGAATGGCCTTATTAAGGTACGGAATGAGTTTTCTCATCTGCCTAGTACCATGGCAAACTGAATACATTTTCACAACTGCTACTGTTGGTATTTTTTTTTTTTTTTACTGTTTTGCTCTCTTGTTAAAACTGACAATGTACATGATTGGATGGAATAAGAAAATGGAAAAGTAGGTGGATTTGCAGCAGAATCATGTCTGAAAAGCATGAACACTTACATGAGATTTCCTATCATAAAACAGGTTTTCAGTTAGGAGACTCAAGATGCCATATGACATTCAATTGATTTCCTTAATGGCTTATGCTTGATTTGTTTGGCTCATGGGTAGCTTGTCAGTGTCTTTTGGAGACACTTGAAGTACTGTTGCCTGCTCACAAGCCTTGCTGTTTTCACTGCTGTGAAAAAAAAGACTGATTTGCAATATATAAATCACCTTGGGATGATTTCTCTTTCGATGCAAGTACACATCTTTACTGAAATCAGAACTTCCCTTTCCTTATCAAATTACATTGCAATCATGCCTGAGGTTAATCATCTCCTCATGGCAGCCCAAACCAGTAACAACTGCATAACCTGTGTTTTATTTTGATGTACAAGAATAATATTGTGGTAAGGAAGATCAAAAACACTAATATAAAGATTGAACTTTGAAATTTTGAAGCATTTTTTCTTCTGAACATCCCTTGTCCTTCCTTCAGTCTACCAGGGAATCTGCATTTGCTAAAAGTGGAATTGGGGGCAGTTGGCCTCCCAATTCCTGCATGGGTTTCCAGCAGTAATACTTACAATTTCTGTTCAGACTCTCACACAGATACATCCTCTAATGTATGTCATTCCTTAAGTAGGATCACTCCTTCATACATTCTTTACAATTACAAACATTTTTTAAATACCTCTGTCAGAGCTCACCCTGCAACTCTGAGGTTCTCCTCAGCTGCCTGCTCAAGACCCTGCACCTGCATGTATGACATTTATAAATGTGACCTGGTAGCCGAACATTTGAGGACTCCAGTCTTAGGTACAGCTGTAAACTAAAGAATCATGATTACAGTAGGCCATTTCATGGCAGCTTCTCCTAACCTATTTCTTTTCTGTTTTCTTGTCCACACAGTTTTTGGTCTCTGGGTCAGGAAGGGAGAAAGCAGAGAAATTATTTTCTAGCTTTTACCTTTTAAGCCTTGAATTTTCTGTTTTCTTTCACTAGTCCTCTCAGATGTCCTAACAGCAGAGTGCCTTGCTTGAGGCGAGATGTTCTGTGTCAGTTATTTGCCTTTATTCCTTTTTCTGCAACCTTTATTGCTGACGGGCATTCAGCTAGAAGCTAGATCAGGAGGTCACAAGAAATAAAATAAGTCTCCTATTGCCCCAGTTATGCATCTTCATTTCAGACATGTCCCTGTTTTGTCTGTTTTGCAGGAAACAACTGGACACTTCTTTGAGAATCAGGCAATTTATCAGTGTGAGTCTGGTTACCAGATGGTTGGGAGCTCAGTGTTTATCTGCCAAGCAAATCGACAATGGTACAGTGAATCACCTCCTTACTGTGCTCCCCTCAGCTGTGGAAAACCACCACCCATCCAGCATGGCTACTCCAAGGGAGAAACTTTTGATACAGGCTCCAAAGTTGAGTTCTTGTGTGATGAGGGCTATGAGCTGATTGGGGATGTTTCCTGGACATGCCAGAAGTCTGGGAAATGGAGCAAAAAGCAAAGCCCCAAGTGTGTGCCAACAAAATGTCCAGAACCACCCTTGGCAGAAAATCGGCTGGTCTTGAGGGAAGTGACTCATCAAGTCGGCGTCATACAGTTCTCCTGCAAGGAAGGTTATGTTTTGCTTGGCTCCTCAGTACTGAAATGCTTGCCTTCCCAGCAGTGGAATGATTCCTTTCCCTTCTGCAAGGTTATACAGTGTTCTGCACCTCCCTATATCCCCTTTGGTGACCCCTTGACTTCATCTGTTCATTTTGGTAGCACTGTGAAATACATTTGTGTGGATGGGTTTTTACTGAAGGGTGAATCCACCATCAGATGCCAGGCTGATGGCTCATGGAGTTTGCCTTTGCCAGAATGTATTCCTGTGGAGTGCCCCCAACCAGAAGAAATTCAGAATGGCATAGTTGATGTGCAGGGCCTCACCTTTCTTAGCACAGCACTCTATACATGTAAACCAGGCTTTGAACTACTAGGGAACACCACTGTCCTCTGTGGAGAAGATGGACAGTGGCTCGGAGGAAGGCCAGTTTGCAAACCTATTCAATGCCCAAGGCCTAAGAAGATTCTCAATGGCAAATACTCATTCACAAATTTCCATTATGGGCAGACAGTTAGGTATTTCTGTGACAGAGGTTTCCATCTCCAAGGGGAGGAAACGCTGAGATGCCTAGAAACAGGAGAGTGGAGTACAGAGGTTCCCTCTTGCAAAGCCATAAATTGCCAACCCCCTCAGCCCATTGAGAATGGTTTTGTGGAGGGTGCAGATTATAGCTATGGGGCTATGGTCATTTACAGCTGTGTGCCAGGCTTCCAGCTGTCTGGCCTTGCCATGCAGACCTGTGAAGAATTGGGCTGGTCTAGCTCCACACCAACCTGCCTTCCAACAGACTGTGGCCTGCCTCCTCACATTGACTTTGGGGAGTACGTGCAGTTGAAACATGGGGAAAGACGTTCTGACCAGGAGGGTGTTACAGAGAGCCCCTCCCTTTCTCATACTTTGCTGACTGCCAATTTGAAAGATTTTGACAGTTCCTTGAAGGAGGACAGTGCAATGCAGCTCACCACTTTCTTATTTGGAACGATCATTTTATACACATGTTACTCTGGCTATGAGTTGCTGGGAAACCCTGTTCTAGCTTGCCAAGAAGATGGGGCTTGGAACGGTACTGCCCCAGCCTGTGTTTCAATAGAATGCACCTTGTTGACACCTCCAGAGAACGGTTTTTTGCATGTCACTGAGAACACACTCGGTAGTACAGTGCAGTATACCTGTAGGCCAGGGTTCACACTTATTGGCTCTGACACACGACTATGTTTGCCAAGTCGGCAGTGGAGTAACACCTCTCCATACTGCAAAGCAATAATGTGCAACTCACCTCCCCAGCTTATGAATGGGAAGATAAGAGGTGAAAACTACACATACGGTAGTGTTGTGTACTATGAGTGTGATCCTGGCTACCAGTTAAACGGCCCTGCAGAGAGAAAATGCCAAGAGAACCAGAAATGGGATGGCAGTGAACCAATCTGTGTTCCTGTTTCCTGCAGCCCACCTCCAGTTTTGGAGAACGGCCAGGTGACCGGAGAGGAGTACACATTCCAGAGACACACAGAGTATAGCTGCAACGAAGGGTTCCTCTTAGATGGGGACAGAACCAGAGTTTGCCTTGCAAATGGAAGCTGGAGTGGAATCACTCCAGTTTGCAATGCTGTAACCTGCCCTGTGCCACTGCCTCTTCCCAATGGGAGAACTACTGGCTCAGATTTTACCTTTAAGAAAGAAGTGCACTATCACTGCAATGAAGGATATAGCCTGCAAGGAGCGTCTACACTTACCTGTCAGAGTGATGGTACATGGAATTCAGAAACTCCACACTGTGAGCCAGTTATTTGTGGACCCCCTGAAGACATTTCACATGGCTTCCTGAATGGCTCTGGCTTTACTTATGGAGAATTTGTCCAGTACATGTGCTTTCCCAATTATGAGCTGCATGGCAATCCTTTACGGCAATGTCTGTCCAATGGCTCCTGGAGTGGAAATGTTCCATCTTGTCTACCCTGTCTGTGTCCTACACCAAAGATTCAGAATGGGGTGGTTGTTGGAACAAATTTCAGCTGTGGGAAAAGTGCCCAGTTTCAGTGCTTGGAGGGATTCAAACTGTTGGGGGCCTCTGAAGTCACCTGTGAGGCACCTGGCAAGTGGAGTTCTGGGTTTCCTCGCTGTGGACAGATTTCCTGTGGCTCTCCACCCATCATCCCCAACACATTTATCAATGGGAGCAGCTCTGAAGATGAAAACACCATCATCTATACATGCTTGACAGGTTTTGTCATGAAGGGGAGTGCAGAACTGACTTGTGCGGAGACTGGTGCATGGAAGAAGCCATACCCAAGCTGTGAGCTGTTAAGTTGTGGCCCACCACCATCTGTCCCAAATGCAGAGGTTCTTGGGAACACTTACACCTATGGGAGTAAGGTCCAGTACAGGTAAGGATGCTGCTGCTATTCTGTGTCCATAAAAAGTCCCTGAAGGAATGAAGATGGAATGTTTATGTACCCTCAATTAGTGCAAGTTTTCACATGCTCAGATTGACAAAGTCCACATTCCTATACACTTTATAAAATACTATTTGGACCACTTGTGAAAACTCCAGAAGGTACGTCAGTCAGCCTGTTGGGCTGCACTCCTCTTCTCCTCTTCTGAAACACTCTCAACATAAAGGTTTTATTAGCAGGTGACAACATCAGTCAGCAGGGTGTGCAGTTTTCCCCCCTTTTGGCACTACATTCATGCTTTCCTTCTGCTTTGGGTGCCTGTTGTAAAACCTAAGGGCTGATCTCCCTCTTGTCCCTTTTTCTGCACTGCAACACTGTGCTGTCAGCAAGTCACTCTGCTGTCAGATAGAAGAATGAGGGTTTTTTGGTTAATTTCCTGAAGTGTGCACACTGCGGAGCTCTTTTATCCATGGCAAGGAATGCCTTGTCAGAAGGGAAGATTGTTTTCTGACAGAAAAAGCAATGGGACAGAACTGGGAGATGGCAAGTGAATGAATTTAACAGTTTGAGTTATTTCTGTGCAACTTTGACAAGGTGAAGGGGTTATTTGTCCTGCCATTCTACAAGTGAACCCACTTGTGCAAGCCAGTTGGGTTGCTGTTGGTAAAGCACCATGTGGAACAGAACAAATCAGCTTTAAATGTCTAAGCAAATGGTCTGTGATCACCCTTAGGCTTGATTTATTCTTGGAAGAAGGTGAGATCATCTTTAAAATCCCTTACACACACTGTTTACTTGACCAAATACCTTCTTTGCAAAGGAAAGGGCAGTGTAGGAACCGCACTAAAGCATTCAGTACCCTCCAAGCACTAAAGCCACAAACTCACTTTCCCTTGTGGTGCTGCAGCAGCATAAGGCAGCTGGAGATGAAGTTTGAAGTCTCCAGCTCTCGCAACAGAATGAACTCAGTCCAGAGATGCTTCTTACAGGCATAAAATAATAGAGAAATCTCAAGGTACGCTTGTTAACAACTAAGGCTGAAAAACTACTGTCTTGACTTTGTAATTTATGGGTTAGCTTGTTCCTAACTTTGTCTCTGTGGTCAGATCTTCATGCTGTGTTGCAGATGCCTGGAAGGTTACACATTGGTGGCAGAGGTGGATGTGTGCATTTGCCAAGAAGATGGACAGTGGTCTCCTCAAAGTATTTCCTGTTCCCCTAGAAAGTGTCCCCTTCCAGAAAATACCACAAATGTAATCGTACTTGGGAACAACTTCACTGTGAACACAAGCATTTCTTTGTCATGTGTAGAAGGCTATACTCTGGTGGGAGCAAGCACATCTACATGCAAGGTATCATTTTATTAGCAATGGTTTATTTTAATGACTTTGCTGAATTAAGAGTCCTCATACCCGCATTACCTTTTGGCCCTTAATTGAACATAACAAAAAGATTCAAAGCATATCCTGCAAAATCTAGTATGCTTACGTGTTACCCAGTAAGAACAATTACTAGTTTTCTATGTACAGCCTCTCAGAACCAGAAATTATCGATTTCTTCTTTCATCTGTCCATTAGAAAAGGGTTTTTTTAATCACATTTTGGGCATTAAATCATGTCTGAGATTTCTAATTTATTTTGAGGATTTTGTGCAGAGTTCTTTTTCTCCAGAATAACAGGCAGCATGCATTTTAATCCAATGTACAACTGTAGAAACTTGAATCTTGTGTATATTAAAGAACATCCTCATCAGGTTCACTGTTAATCTCTTGTGACATTAGTTAAGGACAACCGTGTCTTAAGCTCGTAAATAGACTTTTAAAGTTAGTAAGTACACTCAAATGAGAAAGCATGCATGTTTGTGTAGAATAACCACTTCATAAGTAAAGGTTTTCTCCTTGTTCTACTGGTTCAAAGATCTGTGGAAGTCGAGTAGGTGTCCTTGACATGTGTTTCTTCAGGTATCAGATTTGCCTTGGCAAGTCAGGGGAGGCAGCTTAAGCACTTAGTCATGGTGTTAGGCATTCAGTCAGGGCAGAAATACAGAACATGAAATCAGGTAGATGTAGCTTTCATTCTCCTGATGTGTTCCCTGAGCTAATAGATGATCCTGTGCAAGTGTACTTGCTTTTCCAGGCTTCTTTTTCCCATTTTCCTTCTGTCTTGTAAGTCTTAAGATAAGCATTCCTGCCAAAGCTAAGCTCCAGTTCTATGCTGGCATCTTAAAAGTGTTACTTAAATTACTGAGTTACTTAAAAACTGAGGACTGCACCAATTACATTACATTAACAACATCTGTACACCCACGGCAGTTGGATGTTTCTACTGTGATTTTTCTTTTTCATTTAGATATGAATTAAGCATATAAAGCTTATTACATTCATTTTTCAGGAAAATGGTGTTTGGTTGCCACCATTTTCTGATGGCATCTGCATTCCTGTGTCCTGTGGAACCCCAGAGACTCCAGAACATGGATTTGTGGTTGGCACTAAGTACAATTACAAAGATGTGTCTCATTATAAATGTGATCCTGGCTATGAATTACAAGTAAGTAAGATCAAATCTCCAGCACTCTAAACCTGTAGTTGTCATTTTCAGTTCCTGTGTGATGGTTATGGACTGTGTAGTCCATATTGATGTATTCCCTTAACTGCCACAGAAACTGGATATCTGCTGGTTTTGGTTTTGCCTGTGGAGTGCTCCTTGTATGTCTGGGAGGGTCCTTGAATGATTTAAGGGTATGATTGAACCAAGTATAAGAATACTGTTCAGAGATACATGTTCAGCAGGTACCTTTCACTGTTGGGTTGTTTTACTGAACCCCTCTGCAAAAACAGCCCATCAGTCATGGAAGAGTTAATTTCTCATGTCTTGCTCCCTTGACCTGCTTCTCTGCCCCGAGTTCAGTTGCATTCTTCCTTCCATTTCATAATGTCACAAGCATTATGTCTGCTGCATTGTGCCTTTCAAACTCAAAACTCCTGACAAACTACACTGCCCTCAGTTCTATGACATTGCTAGATGGTATTAAAGTGATATATCAAAAAGATTTCACTTTGGTCAGTGGCAGCTTTGTTCCCTGATGGAGAAGGAATCAAAGTTCTTTCCTGTCTATTGTTTATATTATTGCTTTTGTCCCTGCTGAGCTCTGGAGCAGCACTGTTCTCCTGGTGTCAGGACTCGGGCTAGCAAGTTCAGAGCTGCCTCAGGTACGTTGTCAAAAGCTGCAGTGAATTTAGAAGTGACAGTATGTTGCTGAGGCACAGCATGACCTCCACCATCCCCAGCTGGTGGCAGTCATGAGGTGGTGAAGTGTCCTTAGGACAGAGGCTGACTCTTAGTGCTGGTTTTGTGAGAGTAGCAAGCAGAATGCAGGATTGTGCTTCCTTTGTACTGCCATAACACCAGTAATAAATTAAGAACGTCATGCATGTGAATTCACCCAGTCAGAAGGTAATTCACTCAGTCACTCAGTATAAAATAAGAAGAATTTGGAGAATTCTTAGGTAATAATAAATTTAGTTTTAATTGTGTTGCCAGATAGGCAGTGTCACTGGGTATGGAGGTGGTGTTGCTTGGACAAAAAGGAAGAGTTGCTATTTCAAGTAATTTTTGGAGGTAATATGCCAGCACTGTCATACAGTAATAAGTTCTTCCAAGCTTTCTATTCCAGTTTCGCCACCTAGTGTCAACCTATCTCCTCACTGTGGAAGAGAAGTCCTGCCTTTTTGCTTTGGGAAGCAAAATCCATTGGATGTGATGTCATACAACACTCATATAAAGCAGCTGCCCTTATCGATGGGTTTGCTTTGTAATGAAAGTACATTACATCAAGAGAAAAATTAGGTGTTGTTCTGCATGACTTAGAATAGAATAAGAAATAAATCCTGGGCTATTAGACTGTCTGTACCATAAAGCTTGTATGTAAGAAAGAAATTATGTCATTTACAGGCAGATTTTAAAAATGAGTGTTAGGGAAGTGGTCAAATCAGTGCAATCACATTTATAAAACATAAGCTTGTACTGTTGTTGAAAAAATTGCTAGTTAGATTTCCTGTGAGTCCTGAAAGGAGAAAATTTGACAAAAAATTCTTCTGGGAAGAAGAATGGTAAAACTTAAAAAAAAAAAAAAAAAAAAAAACAGATGATACTCCAGGGACAAGGACAAGAAAACTAACTGGCATCACAGATACTTGGTTTAGAATCCTTTTGCAGGAACTGTCGCGGTCCGAAAGAGAAAGAGGGACACGGTCCACGCAGAGGGAGGGGTGGTGGGCGTGAACACTTTATTAAGGAGAGCATGGGATACTTACAGCGTTTGTTCGGAGGGTTCTAGAACTTGGAGTGGGGTCAGGGGCGGACCACGACACAAAAGGAAAAGGGAGGGAGGGTTTATAACTTATAAGGAAGAACTGGGGTTGGCTCAGCTCCACAGGGTGGAGCAGCATTGCTCCACCGGCTAGCCAATGAGGTTTTGGGGTACATTGACCAATCAGGGGGCGGTAACCGGGGTTTCCAGAACTAAGCGGAACAGTTGGACATACAGAAGTAATAGAATGGTATTAATTACCTATCTAATACAGCTTTTTGTCCTAACTATAACATTTAAACAGTATGAAAACTTGCAGAAACAGCAACTTTATGGCAAGAGATATACAGCAGGTGTTAGTGGCAGCAGCAAACAGTTTCATCCATAAGTAAACATTATTCTTTCATCAGGCTCTGACAGTTGCCTCCCCCGACAGGAACTAAACTCAAGTTCTACACAAGCAGACTTGGGCTGTAGCATTTAACTTTCTCTTTACTTGAGTTGCACTTGGAGAGAAAACCTCTTCACCTTGCTGGTTACTAAAGATATAGGAGAAAAGAGTGAAGTAAGGAAATTTTTTCTTAGAGCATTTTCTTTTTTCACAGGGTGATGCAGAACGGACTTGCCAAGAAGACAAGCTTTGGAGTGGCACGGTGCCAGTGTGCAGAAGTACGTTCCACCTGAGTCTATCACTTAATGTTGGTCGAGGGTGATGTTACACAACAGAAAACACTAATGGTCATATTGTTTTATAACTCACACTGTCTGCATTTACCTAAAAAATTTTGGTAAGTACCACTGGTAACAGCCTGGAAGAGTTGCAGAGTTGCTGGTATGTGCAGGTAGTAGTGTGAAGGAACTCACTATACCTTTTTGTCTTGCTCCTGGTGTCTGCTCTGCATTCAGATTCCAAGTTCAAATAGTTTTGCACTTGAGGTCATGATTTCTGGGGTTACTTAGGACCTTTGAACATTAGTTGCTATCAGTCACAGGTACTTAGCATCCTCAAACGTAACTCTGTGGACATTAATTCTCATTGGCACTTCACTTATATGAGATGTCACTGGCTGCAGTGCTGAAATAGAAGTTTCTACATAAGTGCTTATGTGGACTTCAGCAGTGGCTGAAAGTGGTGATGGTGTCCTGAGGCTTCCTGCCATTAAAACCACAGCAGATTGTTTTTGTTTAGCAATAACTGAAGGCACTAAGCATGATTCTGTTCTGCTGCTCGGGGACAAATATCTGGCAATGACCAGACAACTGCTGTGTTCTTTCCATATATCTCAGAATAAAACCTGTGGAGAAGCTGTTAACAGGACAGGCCATACACATTATGTTTGACTGGAAAGTGTTGCTTACTTACAGGAGTATCATGTGGACCCCCAGACATGATAGAAAATGGATCTGTTCAGGGAGAGGAGTTCCTGTTTGGCAGTGAAGTTTTTTACAGCTGTGACCCTGGCTTTGAGCTACAGGGACCAAGCCGAAGGATTTGCCATGTTGACAAAAAGTGGAGCCCCTCCGCCCCTATATGCGTGCGTAAGTAGCAAACAGAGCAACATGGTGTCCTGGAAATCTAAGCGTGCTTTGGCTGGCTCCCTCTGTCTTCCTCTACAGCAGTGGGGCTATGAAAGGAGGAGCCAGAGGAAAAGCCAGCAAAGACGTTCTCATTGGCAGTTCCTCACTGATCTGAAGGGAGCGCCTTTTCACATTAAAATGGCAAAAACATAGGGTTGTGCTCAGGTCAGTAGAGTGGGAGTGAGGCTTGCTGTATTCGACTTGCCTTGCATTGTGATCTGCAGGGCATTGGACATCATGTGCAATAGAAGATGGCGAATTGTGGGAGCATGTAAAGAGAGATTTATGACTTACTTCATACAGCTTATAAATAAAATGCCAATATTTATAGTCTTTACACATAAATCATTTTGTGCCTTCTCATGCTGATGTTATAGTCCTATCCCTTGCATTCCTCTCTCTTACCTTTGATGGAGTTACCCGGTCTCCACAGTATGAGACAGAGCTCAAGATCCTTCTTAACTACTGTAATTTTCAATAAGCACATAGTGAGATCACTTTCCAGTGTAGGGGAGTAAAGGAGACTGCAAATGCAGCCATTGGCCTGCTGAAAAGAAATACTTTCTATCTCTCAGTTGGATTGGACAACACCATCAAATGTATTTGGATGCATTCTCAGATGTCTACAGTGTGAACCCCAGGAGAAAGTTCAGGGCAGACATTGTATAACCCTTCTCCACATAATAGTTCACAGCTTCTTTCTTCCTGTTTTTCCATCAATTCACAGTGGGAACAGAGCTATCAGACAGTGTGTAAGTGATAGACTTAATTGTGTATATAATCCCCCGAATTTTTCTTGCCTTCTAGAAATTACTTGTGGGCTGCATCCCTCCATAGAAAAAGCAGAGGCCATTTCTACAGGAAGCACATACAGAAGTAATGTAACCTTCATGTGCAACTCCGGATACCATCTTGTTGGGCCCCAGAATATCACATGTCTTGCCAATGGGAGCTGGAGCAAACCCTTGCCATTGTGTGAAGGTAACTGTTCAGTTTCATGTCCTGGTACATTCTGATCTGGGATAAACAATAGCTCCTCTCTTATATATGTATATCATATGATCCAGGAATTGAGTTGCTCTTGAGAAACTGTAACGTAGGGTTTCTGGATTACCTGTTGGTGGCAAGAAAGAATGTTTTCCATGTTCTGCGTCACTGACCCCAGTATGAAGTCATAAATGTGTTCTCTCTTCCCCAGCACTGACACATTTTGCTGATCTGAAAAAACATGTGGCTGGGGCTTTTCTCCATCACTGGGAGGAGCTCCTTCTCTAGTTTGGCTATGTTTCCTTCCCAGGGCTACTGAACTCTCCCTCAATGTTCTTCATGATTTATTGGTCTGTGGCTGCTTTAAACATATTGTGTGACTAAAATTTAGGAATTGTTGTAAGTCCAGGTCTAATATCCAGCTGCATTAATGAAACCTCTTTCTTTGCAGAGACCAGATGCAAAGTCCCAGTTTCCTTGCTGAATGGGAAGGCAATTTATGAAAACACTACAGTTGGCAGTACAGTAACGTATTTCTGTGAGAGGGGATACAGCTTGGAAGGAGAACCAGCAGCAGAATGCACAAGAGATGGAAGATGGAGTAATCCCTTTCCTCTCTGTAAACGTGTGTGTTTGATTTGTAATGGAAAAGTGGTCTCAATTTGTAAGCATTACAGGCTAGGCTAGTTTTCATTTAAACTGATAGTAAACTAGAGCAACTTCTGCAGACCTTTGAGGAAAAGTAGTGTAATTTTCTTCTGGATTAGTCATGAACAACATTTGTCATTGTTTAAGAAATAGGTTTGGCTTACAATGGGAGATTGGTTGGTGTGCATGCCATTTTTGCAGAGGAACAAAGGGAGCAGTTTCTGTTTCTATTGTTTTTAATATGATTTGGTTTTGAAATTCCCAGAAACTAAAGTGTTCTCTTCCTTCCGTCCCTTCTTCTTTCCTTCTCCTTTTACCTCACACCATTTCTTTGAACAGCAAACCCTTGCCCTGTGCCTTTCATAATCCCAGAGAATGCCCTTTTGTCGGAGGTTGATTTTTACGTTGGTCAGAATGTATCCATCAGGTGCAGGGAAGGCTACCAGCTGAAAGGGCAATCTGTGATCACTTGTAATGCTGATGAGACCTGGACTCCAGCAACAGCTAAATGTGAAAGTAAGTACGTGACATGCAGTTGTGCAGAGGTTGGTACTTCCCAGAGAGCTCATGATTGCAGCTGTGTCACACGTGGCAACACAGATGTGTCAGCAGAGCTCTCTGCTATGATGCAGGTACTCTGGAAAAAGAGATTTTGTCTGCCATTGAGGTATTGAGAAGTGAGTCACTCTGAGAGATTCAGGCACCTAAAGGCAACCAAAGAAGCTTGTTGAAGAACTATGTTTTCCTTCTTTCTAACAGACTTACTGCTTTAAAAGGATCCAGAGTATGTCTGTGTGGGTTGATACCCTAAGAGCATCCATCCCAGTATCTACTAGGCTCTTTTCAGTTTACCTGTTACAAGCCCTGGAGCTGGGATTGGTTGTTGGATACAGTAAATATCCTAAGAATGACTCCTGGGAGATTATGGGTGACAAGACAGAAGTTGTAGAGAGAGGTGCTGCCTTTTATTTTTTTTATTGATATAGAAGGCATAGTGTCCTTTTGAAAGCATGTCTGGAACTCTGTTGGCCTCCTAGCAAGCAATATTTCTTAGATTCATGGAATCACAGAATGGTCTGGGTTGGAAAGGACCTTAAAGATCATCTGGTTCTAACTCCCCTGCCATGAGCAGATCACTAGATCAGGTTGCTCAGGGCCTCATTCAGCCTGGTCTTGAATACTTTCAGGGGTGGGGCATCCATGAGTTCTCTGGACAACGTTGCAGTGCTTCATAGCCCTCTGAACTAAGAATTTCTTCCTAACATCTAATCTAAGCCTGCCTTCTTTCAGTTTTAAACTGCTGCCCCTTGCCCTGTCCCTCTCTGCATGTTTAGAAAGTCTTTCTACCTCCATTTTTAGAAGATTTCTTAAGATACTGGAAGGCTGCGATGAGGTCTCCCTGAAGCCTTGTCTTATCCATGCTGAATAACCTCAGCTCCCTCAGCCTGTCCTCATAGAAGTACTCCACCCATCTCATCATCTTCATGGCCCTCCTCTGAACTCACTCTAAACAGATCAATGTCGTTCTTGTGCTGAGGACCTCAGACCTGGATGCATTACTCCAGACCAGGTTTCACAAGGGCAGAGTAGAGTGGAATAATCACCTCCTTAAACCTGCTGGCCTCCCCTCTTCTGATGCAGCCCAGGATACAATTGGCTTTCTGGGATGCAAGCGCACAATGCTGGCTCATGTCCAGCTTTTCATCCGTGAGAACCCCAAAGTCCTTCTCCATAGGGCTGCCCTCAATGACTTCTTCACTCTGCCTGTACTCATATCTGGAATCACCCCAATCCACATGCAGCACTTTGCACTTGGACTTGTTGAACTTCATGAGGTTGTCATGGATCCACTTCTCAAGTTTGTCCAGGTCTCTGGACACCCTTTTACTGATTTATCATCACAGATGTGTCTCTGGCTCCTGCCCTGGACAGGGTTGTGTCCGGGTTTAGAAACTGCATCATGTAGGTATTGCAGTTCACCTACCTCTGGATGATTTCTTTTGTTTAGAGATATCTTGCGGTCCTCCAGCTCACATAGAGAATGCTCTGATTCATGGTAGCTTTTATCAGTATGGAGATATGATCACCTATTCATGCTACAGTGGGTACATGCTGGAGGGACCCCTGCGGAGCATTTGCTTAGAGAATGGAACATGGACAACACCACCTACCTGCAAGGGTAAGTCTTTTTTATATACAGAAGTATATCTTAACTTTCCATAAGCACAGAACTTGGCTTCAATAAAAATGAAAATGAAATTTTTGCTAGTTTCAGTGCAGTCATAGTTTCACTCAGGGCATTTAAAGTGCAGGTGTTTGCTTTATTTCCAAGCAAGAGAGGGCTTCCACAATTTTGCTCTTTAGTCCCATGCTAGTCTTATAGTTCCCTTTGCTGCAATGTTGTGTCCCACACCAGAGATCTCTTCTACTCTCGTCTTTTGTAAGATAGTGACAGAATCAGTCATCTATCTGACAAGCTGAGATGTTTCAGATAAGCACTGCCAGTCAGTTTTCACAGTCAAAAATCAAGCACTGCAGAAAACATAATAGAGCAAATGGGAGCTTAGTCCATCACTATGTTTAAAGTGTGACAGCTCTAAAAACTGATTTGTGATAAATCACTTAAAGACAGATTGATACAACTCACTAAGTAATACATACTAGGTACTGTAGGAAATTTGTGGGTTTAACAAAATGCCAAAGTCCAGCCTTTCTACCCTTGGCATACCAGTAGGTTATGTATTTTTTAGTCTGTTGAGCTAAAACATTTACTTGTTTAATTACAGAATTAACTCTTCCATAAAGAAGATTCAAATAAATAAAAAGTTTTGAACAGAAAATGGGGAAACATACATCAGAGATGATAAACTCAACAGTTAAAAACAATAACTTGAAACCACAGATATGGCATAGCAAAAGGGTTCTGGGCTTGTAAGACCTTGGTGGAAGAGATCTTGCCATCTGTCATGTCCATATCAGAAGTTTGACTAGTTTTCTGCTGCTGGGTAGAGTAGTGAATTGAGTTAGCTGCACCCTGAGGTCGTATCTCAGATTGTGGAACAGCCACCATATGACAAATTGAACTTTAGGTATTTTGTTTAGAAAGCAAAAAACCTTTGGATACATCAGTTGGCCAGTCACAAGAAGCCCAATTTTCTAAGCTTGACAGCTCATATAGAAGAGGTTCCAAAACCCTCACCTGGGAACAGTGGATCAGTTTTCAGAGTTGTCAGGTCTGCCTCTTCTCCTGCAAGTCTCAGTTCCCCATGTCGAAGTAGAAGCAACTTCCTCCCTCAGTGATTTTCTGTTTAGGTCAGAAACCCGTTGGAGATGGAAGGTCCTATACTGTGTTAAGCCTGACTAGTCATGAACTACTTGTCAGTTTTTTTATATAAATTCTGATAGCAAAATATTATGAATGCTAAGGTAGAAGCAAATTGAGTTGCCCTAATCTATGAAAGCAGATGTCTGTTAAAATTCTGTATCTGATAGTTATAATGCCTTGCCTAAAAGTCACAGATAAGTAGAACATTTTGAGGAGTCCCAGAGCCAAAGAAGTGGGCTTGTGCCTCCTGAACATGTACAAGAATAGAGAAAACTGAAAAACTGCTCCTGAAAAATGAGTTTCTCTTGGTTTTGTGACCATGGCTTGCCATTGCCATGAAGAATCACCCACTGAGTACCCAAGTAGAGAAGATCTATGGTGGAAGCACCAGGGTTACTCCAGATGTCATGATGTATCAAAAAATTCTGTTAAGAAATTTACACTCCCAGCATACCAGGCCATTACTGAAAAGTCTGTCACATGTGTCTTCATTTCTTTCTAAACTGTGATGGCCTCAGAATTCATGGTGATTTGTGCATAACAGTCACTCTGGGTAAGCTAGCATTGATTAGCAAACTTATTTGGATATTATCACTTCAGATTGTGGCCCTTCAGATTCTTCAACTGCCCCTTTAGTATCATCAGTTTTACTTTTTATTCTTACTTAATATTTATTAGTTACATAGAACCCACCTACTTTATGCCAAGGAATGTAATTTTCTGCTAAAAGAAGTTGTTCCCACTGGTTATCATCATCCAAAAAGGGCTGATCTGCAAAGCACTGACAAACATGTCCTGTTTGCAACATTGTGAAGTCTACTAGGGCTGTTCAGAGGAATAAGTATTAGAGAAACTTATTTAAAAAAATAAAATGATGAAGTAGACAGATGATGAGAGTGAAAATAAAGCAGAATAATTTGTGTGTTAGGGAGGAGAATAACAATTTGTCCCCTCTTTTCACCTAAAAAGGGAGCTAAAAAGAACTAAAGGTGTTTCTGAGAGCACTGTCCTGCGTTTTCATGACACATGTCAAAGTAATCTTTCAACTTCTTTTTAATTCATGTGAGTGATTTGCCTAACAAAAGTCCTACAGGACTCAAGCCTTTGTGGTCTTCATCAGAAGAGACATGAAAGCACTCGTTTTAATGACTCATGCTGCATTTCTTGTTTATGGCTGTGTGAGTTGATTATTAATGTGCCCTGAGCCTGTTTGAAATCTTCTGTCCTGGTTGAACAGGTTAGTTAATGTAAATATTATAATTAAAAGTAAACTTCATTAGCTTCTTTGGAAGAGCTCTCACCAGAGCTGCACTTGCCTGAATCACTGCTGGTTAGAGGTTGCAGGCCAGATTCTGATCTGAGTTTCAGAGGTGAGAAGTATTAGCCTGGATCTGCTGACTGTAAACACCTGCAGGACTTGGCAGGCGGCACAGATGAGCACAGCTTACCTGACTCCAGTTTTTTCCTTCTGAAGTGCTCTAAAATCTGACTTGTTTGCCCTCTTCCCACATCTTGCCAACTGGGAAGTGGTCAGTGTGGAGCTGCCAACCAGAAAGTTCATACCCCATAAGCAACATGAGGGATGCTGAGGCCTGGAGGAAATTGTTCACTTGGAACCACAGGGAAGCTTTTTGGCAAATCTGAGAACTGATAAGAGAATTTTTTTTACCCCTTCTTAGCCATGTTTATCTTGCAGCAGTGTAATGCTTTTGAATCCTGTGAAGATAACTCACAGGCATGGATTTACAGGGTGATCTCAAAAGATTGATACCATGGGTGTGAGATCTACTGCCAGTAACTGAAATCACAATTCATGGTTCCTATTCTCTCCCCAGCACATCAGGACTGCATTTGCTCTCCTTGC
Source organism: Formicarius rufipectus (assembly GCA_013399695.1). Classification (NCBI taxonomy): domain Eukaryota; kingdom Metazoa; phylum Chordata; class Aves; order Passeriformes; family Formicariidae; genus Formicarius; species Formicarius rufipectus. The sequence goes on from VXAU01002829.1 coordinate 601,753, forward strand.
TTTTAAAATAGCCAAAAAAGAGAATGAGATTCAAGCTTAACTTCCAGTCCCAAGCCTTTCTCTAGTCTTGCCTGTCGAGTTAAGAATCATCCCCACAGCTACAGACAAATAGTCTCTGCCTGCCTAAATTGGTATATAACAAGTGCACACTTAGGGATGATACTGTCTCACTCAGTTTCACAATCAGGACCCGGGCAGAAATCCAGCAATAGCCTATCTTTGCCTGAGATCCTGAATTGCACAGTGGCATGAGTTTCTGTAATTCATGAAAATTTCTGTACAGCAATTTCTGTAACTCTTGAAATACTTGCATCTTCTCCTTTGATGGAAAGAGAGAAAATATATTTTGGAGACCATTGGTTTTGGGATTTGAATTTAATGTGGGATATCATTCAAACACACATTTTTTATCTCACAACCTATTATATATATTCATGGGATATTGTTTAAGTGGTGTGGATCACAGAAAGCATTAAATGGTTTTTCATTGCACAAAAGAAATCTGTTTGGCACACTATTCTGCTTTAGTCAACACCCAGAGACAAGCTGTCTGTATAGTAATAGATATTTTTACAACAAACATTTTCAAAATCACTGTTAAAATATTGCAACTTCAGTTAACCTGCTGGAGGCCAAGGTCTCTTCCCATTCTCATTATCAGCTGACACTTGATGGGAAGGCTCTTGAGTTTGAAAAATAAAATGGCAGAGTTTTGGCCTCATTTCAGCAGACTCCAAGCTGTAGCTTGTAGCTTGGCATGGCTTAGATCTAAGAGTGACTCAAGTTTGGCTCTATAAGGAGAAGATTTGCATTCTTTCCAAAGTGAATTTCAGGTCTGAAAAGTGTTTCAGTGTGCTAATCCACTGTTTCAATTTGATACTAATACTGAACATGAGCTGAAACACTCAAAGCCTAAATGCATATTTTGCTCACCTAGTAACTAATTAAAGATGTGATGCAATTAGCAGTTCAGATTGAGTTTCCTGAAATTAATCTGTGTTCGTAACTGCCACTAATTAGATGTCAGTCTGATTACTTATTTGTTCTGTGTCATCATCTCAAAGCCACAGTTTTTGATCTTCATAGTATGTACACCAACATGAGAAGGGAAGTACTTCCTCCAACAATCTTTAAGTCTAACATGTTTGTGCATAGCTTGTCACCTTATTTTCCAAAGTAGTCCCTAGTTTCCCTGGATGTGTGAGCTAAGATACGGTGCAATGTTACAGAAAAGACAATGAAGTCCAAAGTCTGTCCAGTCCATGCAGCACATTGAGCTAGCATGATGGAGTCCACTCCAAATTCCTCACTTTTACAAAGCAGGTGCTTATTAATAAGTATGCGAGCCGAAGAGCACCAGTCAGCATGAATGCTAAGTGAGGTTTATAGTCACACTTTGGATTCACAGCTAAACTCTGTTTTTGTCACTTCTCATTATGCTGGATGATAGTGCAATAAAAACTACTTGTGCTACTACAGTGTTTAATTTTACTTTCAACAAGCCCTATATTATGCCAGACAGCATTATCTTGGTGTCTCATACCAAGGTTAGAAGAAAGCTTGATTCTATCCTAGAGTTGGTTTAGAAGGCATGGGGGAGTGAGATGGAGGGTAATAGTTTTTTATGGGATAGGGCTTTTTTTGTTTGTTTTACGAAAATTAGTGGGAAAAGCAGATAAAGCATAGCATCAGCCTTGAAACATTGTCCAAATAATTTACCCAGCTATGCTAAAAACTTCCACATTTGCTTTCTTGTCTTGGACTCTTGCGTACAATACTTAAGCAAACACACAGAGCCAGAAGATGAAGTAGTACATGAAATCAAAGTCAAGTAATGTTTCTTCATTGCATTTATTTGTTCTGCTCTAAGCTGTACAACTGCAAAGATCTGTGCAGGATGCTGAATTACTAAGCTTCTAAAGCACCATCTTGAATTTGTGATGAAATTCCATTGTTTTCAGCTGTCTGTCGATTCCCATGTCAGAATGGTGGCATCTGTGAGCGACCAAACGCCTGCTCATGTCCAGATGGCTGGATGGGTCGTCTCTGTGAAGAGCGTATGTATCTCATCCCTAAGTGTAATTTTAAGGATGTTGTAGGTAATGAATTTACTGCTGTGAACCAGGTGGGAAAATTAAAGGCATAAGAAGCAAGAACATAAATATCATTACTGTATTCTCCTTGACCAATGAAAGAGAACAGAAACTGATGGCTTGTTTCTATCCCCTGACATCTCCAAACCAAAACAAGCACTGTTTTAATTGATGTGATTTTGTTTGTGGGTGCTCTTTCACTATGATTGAAGAACAGATTGCTTCAGTTTTCCAAAGTTGATTTCTAGTAGCAATACATGATAGTTTTGGGGATCGAACAGGAATTAGAACAGAAGAGATGTGAGTGTTCTTCTGGTGGCTGCATTAGTTTCTTGGCTCCCTTTTCTATCAGTCTGTGTTTATAAACCTGATCAAATAATGTTCAAATAATGCAACGTGACCCTTTTTCCACACTGTCCTTCATGACCTGTGTACCTGTACCCCACAGACTTTGGGCTGGCTTTTCATGTCATGGTTAGAGAACTGGATCTGTTCTGGTTTAAAAGAGTAAAATCTGACTCTTGGCTCTGTCAGAGATTCCATGGGTGACATTGGGGATACCTATTTGAACCATGTTAACCATCTTCTTCGTGGTGGTCTTAGCACGAGGAATTTGGGAGATTTAACCCTTTCACATTGGCATAGCTGCTGCATGAGAAGCCTTATTGCTGTGTACGTAGAAAGGCATGGATCTCTGTGGATAGATAGGGGAAGTATCCTTACTCCATGTAGTATTTGGTATGACCCTGGCATAAAGCTTTAGCATATCCAAGAACATCTTCAGCAGGAGTGGTGTCACTGTACATAACTCAGAGTATACATGGAGACATACAAAAAGATGTGCACATTGTCATGTAGTTCTTGGAGAACAATGTGGTTCAAACATTTGAGATGTATCTTAAAACAGTCCTCTGAATCTGCTTTGGCAGCTTTCAGGTCTTCTCTGTGGCAGTGTCAGTTCCACATGGCACAAACTACAGCTATGATATGATACAGGTAGATACAGAATGAGGACATGTTCACCAGATTTTGTCTTTTTGCATTTACAGAAACTCCAGCTGTATGGTGCATTCACACATCACCTCTTTTTCTGTCTATTGTCTGTCAGTATCCCCATAGCTACACATGCAAATTCAGCCCTGCATGTGTCAGTCTTTCAGCAGAAGATGATTATGCTATGTCTGTGTGCAACATCGTGTTTGACAAACACAAATGCTCTGTGTCTGGCAAAATTGTGTGCAGCAGAAGAGAAGGAACCTCTGCAGCACCTATCCACCTTTCCCAGTTGTGGCAGTTTTCACCCAGTGTCTACCCCAACCTCCAGGCCCCACCCTTTCCCCGAGGGAAAGGAAAAGGAGAAAAGGCAAAAAACAGCTAAGAGCAATAATGGCAAAACAAACTCAGAGTCGCTAAAGTACTTACATTTATTACTAACAGGAGCTAAAAAGTAAGAAATAAATCAGTCTTAAAAACACCTTTCTCTTCCCTGTTTCCAGTGGTGCAAGGGAACAGAGAATGGGGGGGTTGCAGTCAGTTATTGTTTCTGCCATTGCTAATGTGAAATCTACCCCTCAGACAGCAGTTCTTCTCAGTCTGCTCTCCTGTGGGTCACTCCATGGGGTGCAGTCAGGTCTCTGCATCTCGATGGTCCTCTGTGGGCTGCTGGGGGACAGCTGCTCCACCACAGTCCTCACCACAGGCTGCAGGGGGGCCACAGCTCTGAGTCCTACCCCTGCTCCCAAGGGGTCCCTTCCACGGGAGACAGTCCTTGATGGACTTCTCCAACGTGAGTCCATCCCCCAGGCAACACTCCTACTGGGGAGGAAACCTGCTCCAGCGTGGGTCTCCTTCTCCATGGGCCAGGGCCACAAGTCTCTTGCAGGACCTGGATCCATCATGGGCTGCAGGGGTGTCTCCACACCCCAATGCTTCTCCACGGGCTGCAGGGGGGGTGTAGCTTTGAGTCCCTTCCCCTCTGCTCCAGCGTAAGGTCCCTCCTCCTCCTTCTCCTGCCCCAACCTTGGTCTCTCTGTTGCTATCCTGTGGTGGAATTTTCAACTGCGCCACACTCCTAAATTCTTAAACATGTTATCACAGAGGCATGACAATTATTCCTAATTGGCTTGACTTTCCCCAGAAAGCAGGAAGTCCCTACTGGATCTGGCTGTCATTGGCTCCACAGGACAGGCGAAGCTTCTAGCAGCTTCTGACAGAAACCATCTTGGAAGTCCCCCCTTCTACTAAAATTCAGCTACAGAAACCTATGACACCAGTATAAAACTCTACTGGAACCACCACTCAAGGGTTCAGACTTGAGATCCACCTCAGTTCTTGCTCCTGGAGCATGTTCACACAAGTACTTAATTCCCTTAGGGTAGTGGAGATGATAGTTTTGTGAAGGTACTTAAATCATTAACACATTCAACAATTTTGCAGATCTGATCACTGGAGCAGTATAGCTTGATTAGGGCTCCGTCCAGAGGCCGTAAGCTGCTTGGTATATTCTTTGTTTCTTCCCCAAAGCTTCCAACCATAGCCTGTTTAACCCAAAGTGCCTTGTATCGAAACTGTATTTCCCTGAAGATCTTGTGCTGTCCCAGCACATTTTCACTGGCCCAGATCAACTGCTTTTCTATGGGCAAGGCATAGATAAACTCATCCTGGATATTACATTGTGGGAGCCCAGAGAATCCATGAACAATCCAGTTGTATGCAATGAAAGCATGAACTAATTTTGTTAGCCACTGTCACAGAAGTGGGCAGTGTCTGTGGATATTACATGTGCAAAACAAGCAAACAGCCCTAGTCCATTTCTCATGAACACACAGCCTACAAGCATCTGAAGAACTCTAGCTCTAGCCTGTCCATTTCTTTGTCATTATTCTTTCTCATATCTGGCTGCCATGCCATTTGTATTTGCTTCTCTTCCCTTGTGGGTAGATCCTGCTCGATTCTACTGATACTGCATGCAAACCGTTTGAGGGGTAGTACAGTCTCTAATTAAAAATAAACTGTTTTCTTGAACACTCTGTTCCTTACTTTCATGGTAGATAATTCTGTCTCTTCTCTCCTTAGCAATATGCATCCTGCCATGTCTCAATGGAGGTCGCTGCGTGGCTCCTTACCAGTGTGACTGCCCCCCTGGATGGACTGGATCACGCTGCCATATGGGTAAAACTTCACCTTGCCTTTTTTTTTTTTCATTTTTGTGACTCTGCTAGCACTACTTAGCAGAGTCCACTAAGGACTCATAGAAGCTTCTCACAGGAAAACCTAGACCTGCAGTAAAATTCCTGGAGGATTTGCTGTCCCTAACTGTAAACTACTTTCTGAGCAGTCCCGGATGAGTCTTTAAAACCCCTAGAAAAGCTTGCCCCCAAAAAGGATAGGCAGCATTCACAAGCAGTGCAGGTGGGAGAGGATTTCTAAGGAGAAGAATAAAGCTAGACTGTCCATTCCAACATGTGTTAGAATTTCATTTTCATATTCAGCACATGTAGGTCACCATTAAACTCACAAACAAGCTGCTGGTACTGTGGAGGTTTTTCAACACATAGCTGTCTGGTTTGGTGGATTCTCACTTAGTGCCTGCACACTGAGCCAGGCAAGAGAGGAGAGTAAAGCAAGGATGTAAGGGTGGTTGAGTTAAATGGGTACATGTGTACCTTACGTTAGGTATCTAAGTTCTCTGAAGAAATTTAACATTTGCTGCATTGTACTAAAGATTGTCCTTGCACCTAAACCAAGGCTGAAGAGTGTGGAACTCACCAAAACAGTGAGAGGTAGTGAGGGGAGTAGTTCTAGTGTTCAGGTCTGTGCCCTGGTTCAACTTACGTGAGATGCAGCTGAGTGCATCTCACAAGATAATACTTGTGTCATTCCGTATCAAGACTGAACAAATGTTAGTTTTTGAAAGACTTGTCCCTTTGAAAACAGACATAAAACTCAGCAACTGAGTGATCATTTAAATGTCTTTCAATCATTATTAAATGTTAAACACTAATAAATACTGGCCCTGTTCAAAAAATTATTTTACAGTTTCTTCAATGTATTTTTATTGTCCAGTGCCCTTTAAATGATTTTTAGCAGAGACTTAACATGAAAGCCCAGTTTTGTTTTCCTCCAAGACTTTGAAGTGGCTGATAGGCTGAGCTGGAGAAGGAATCCATGCCTTTGTTAATGAATGTTCATATTATTCGTTTAACTGATAAGAATAGAGAGTCTGATGGATAAGCTGTGTGATTCACTGCAAACTCAACCATCCTTCAGCAAACAGAAATTTTGGAGTGAACATTTTAACTCTGAACTACTGTCTTTTGAAGGGACTTTTGCCTAGTACATAATGCATCGTTTCCTCTCCTATTTTAGGAGCTTTGCAGCTGTAATAGGTGCTTGAGGAGGATAGATGGCTTCTTCACTTTTGGACCAGCAATTCAAATCTGTTCAGGCTTGACTTGCTTTTCAGGAGCTGAAGGAAAAATTGTAATGAACGACTGCATCTGTGTTAAGGCTCATTCATGAAAGTTTTTTAATAAGTTCTTGTTTTAGCTACTGCTATTGACATTTGGTAATGACAGAGAAATATTTTGATTAACCGATGGTCTCACAGGAATAATTATGTGCATAAAGTGAGAGCTAAAGATGTTTCAGTCATATGCTTCATTCCAGAATCAGAAGTCATTTCCAACATGACATGCTTGGTACGCACAGGCATGGTCTATCTCTATAACCTCCTGCCATTGTTTGTTCTTGTGTGGTCCAGAGAAATTAGAGCAGTGTATTTATATCTCACATTCCTGTGATTACTCATTTCCATTTCCTATAATTACATATTAATCAGTGTTTTCTGATACATATTTCTTGCAAAGTTATTAGCCAGCATTTGTCCTCACTGGTATCTTTAGGACTGCCCTCTGCATATGGCATTATCTGCCTAAAAGAATTCTTATCTATTAGTTTCCCTGCAATATTAATGTCTGCATTTGAAAAACTTCATTAAGTGAGTCTCTAAATCTGTTCTCTAAGTTGTGTACTCCTGTATCTTTCATTCTCAAAAATGACAGGAAGACTTGGAGCTTTGATTTCTGTTTGGTCACACAAAAGCATATGCTGCATCAGCACAACCCATAAGGCAAACTACTATTTGTTCTCTAATTCAAACACCCTGTAACACCTAGTCTCGCTTCTTAGGGCTATCAACTTCTTTCAGGAACTTACTGTCATTCTCTGCTTCCTTTCCTGGTCTCTATGCAGGTGCCATTGTGTGAAGTCTTATTTCTTGCCTGCTGTTCTGCAAAAGGCTCTCCGACCTTTAACTTCTGCTTATGCTGTCTCTTTCTATACTTTTGTACCATGTCTGGCGTCTGCTTGCCCTGGCTACTGTTTGGCTGTCACATTACTTTCAAAAGAACACCTACATTTTATTCCTAGAGATCAGGCCTATTGTCCTGTTCATCTTCAGACTCTTCTAGTTGCTTCTCTTGCTTCTGCTTGCATTCCTTTTTTTGCCTTAATTTGAGGAAAAATTAACAGAATTTTTAAGGCAATGTAAAATTACACACTGACTGTTTCGTGTAACTCGTACACTGCAGCAGAAGGCAAAAGTAGTAGAAGGACTGAAATCACATTCAGCAGAGGTGTGCTTCTAAGGCTGCCCTTTCCAGAGCAAAACATCTTTCACAACAAACTCACAGGTGATGTTTAATGTTGCAGTTTTGAGAGCAGTCTGTTCTTAGCAGAGTAATGCAGAGTGGATTTTATATGCTCTGTTTGTTAATCAGCTTGTTTTCGGTGTGCTCATTAATGCAACTTTGTGTGTGTGTATTTGTGTGCAGCTGTTTGCCAGTTGCCTTGCTTAAATGGCGGGAAGTGCATACGACCAAATCGGTGCTACTGTCCCCCATCATGGACTGGACATGACTGCTCTAGGTAAGTGTTGCTGAGCACTGTCTTGCAGCCTGGCTGAATCACATCCTACTAAGCTCTAAATATGAAGAATGTGGAATTAATTTTGAGCATCTCTAGATCCTGAAAATCAGTGACATTTAGATGACTCATGATTTATGTGGAAAGACCTTAGAGAGTACTCTACAAAATGATTGCCAAACTTCAAGAAAACTCATAAAATGGGGCAATTATATGTAAGCAGACAGGCAAGCCGGTACTGTGGAGACTGATTTTTCACAGTGTAAATGGAAGTGCTTTTTTGACATGTTCTTCAGGAAACTTTGGTGGCCTGGTGTTTACTAGTGTTCATTTTGAACTGTATATGCGTCAGCTGGACCCATGTTTAAGACTAGGGTCATGCAACAGATGTTAAAAATAATAGGTCTTCTTGAATAATGTAATCATTTGAAGAGTACAACACAGTGCCTCTGAGGCAAGTCCCACTTCGAATGACCTGGCAGCTAGGGCCGTGAAACACTTGCAAGCAAAAATGTTTATACCTCAGCTTGCACAGACTGCTGCTGAATGCACTGGAGAGGCAAATAAAAGCCACAGAATATTAATATTTTTCTCTAGGAGACAAATGAAACCTGTGACATTGCAATTTTTTTCTAGTCTTCTTTCTGGACAGTTAGTGGCAGACATTTCTCCCTATCTCTCTGATAGGCAGTTTATCTTAAAATTATAGAGCTAATGCTTGCTTGAGAAACTACATTGTCCAAAATTAATAGTTTTCATTTGTCAACTCTGATGATAGATGCCTTCATGAAGCAACTTAAATGTATTGTCAACCAATGGTATCCAGCTTTAGGCTGAAAGGTACACATCTGAAGTCTGATAGTATTTCCATATAGGACACGAAGCAGAGAAGGTCATATCCAGTAGATGTAACAACCAAAAATAATGGGGCTTATCTCCAAGGCAAAGCAAAGTTTCAGGCTCTTACCCAATTGGACTCTTCTTGTTTCATTATTTTGTTGGGGGTTTTTTTTGTTCAAGTCTATAGTTCTGTGCAGCTTTGTGAAGTCTGAGAAAAGAATGGTCATTAATCCTGCAGGCTTGCAGTCTTCAAGAGCTGTATGGAAGGAAGTTTTGCAAACAGGACTGGGTTGGTGGAGGGAAGAGGAGAGAAACAGGAACTGAGATTTGTTTCATTATTTGTTAAGCTTTGGCCTCAGCTGCTTGTGGCTCTTTATGGAGTTAAATACCATTTTGAGGACTGAAAATCCATGCAGGCAGAACAGGAGCAAATGGTATGAGAGCAAAGACTTGCTCTTTCAAGTTAATAGGGTATGATTTTTAAGGGAAAGCTGAAAGGACTAAAAACTTCATCAGCATCCAGGACAAGATTAGGTCTAACTCATGCTGTGATGAGCCATGATTTATATTAAATGTCAGATATCTCTGTTCCCCTTGCCCAGTCTCCTCCCCTCTCAATATGCCATCTTGACCTGTGGTATTCTAATTCCTGGTCCAAGTTCATACACCATCCTTTTGTGTTTTACTGTTGATCTTATGTGGTATGTTCAGTACAGCACTAATCTTACTTTGTTTCTGCAGGAAACGAAAGGCTGGATTCTATCCCTTTTAACATCAGAGCAGCAGTACTATATTCAGATATCCTTCTTCAGCCTAGGTACCATTGAAATCTATAATGCATTGTAAATCAAATCCATTGCTTCCCTTCCCCACTCCAAGCTCCCTTGTTTTGTTATTTTATTTTCTGATACATTTTTACATTACCTTTCGATTTTTAAAGAACTCCTCTGTATTTTCATTTACAAAAGTATTATCATATATATGCTGCTACACAGACATCATACACGCACAAATGTAAAGGTTCCTACAGTCCACTGAGGGGTTTTGTCCCTCCCATGTCTTACATACAATGAGATAATTAAACTGTATTATCCTGCCAACCATGATTAAACAGAATGTGGCAATTCTGCTTACCAGCTGCCAAAACATACTGTCCAGCAACTTAGCAGTAAAGAAGTGTTACACAAGGCTAACTGAGCCACCAGACTTTGCATTGGGCCTGTTTCTGAACTTAAGTTGATATAAATTATAACCACATGTATAAAGTCTATGTTGTAACCACAGTCTCTGGTGAGCATAAGAAGATTCTGTAAAGTATTTTGTGTGACATTAACGTAATTGGAGAGTGATTTAATGGGAGGCATCAGCATGAGTTTTACCTGAGATTTCATGGTAATATAGTAAAAAATGTAAAAAAAGACTAGAACATCATGTCATTCAGAGAAAGATGGATCAAGTCTAGCCAAAAAGAGTCTTAGAGGCTTTTTGGCCTATAGGCAGTTCAAGTGTAGCTCTACCACTGGGAAATCCAGGATCCAGCAGATGGATCACTGAAATTTACAGTTTCCATTTGCCACGGGATTCACCACTAGCCTGTAACCACCATCCCTTTCCTGTGTAAATGAAGTGCATACTTAGCAGCTCTCTGCTAGGTGAATGTTTTTGATACCGGGAGTCTGGATCCCAAAGTTTGACTGCCTCTATGATGGACAGAGAAGACACCAGTTGTGCTCACAGGTGAACTTCTCTATTTGCTTGCCAAAAGGCTATATTATTATTATTCATAACCCTCAGAAAGCTGGTAAAGGCCTCTTCTGAATGCACATACAGGCAGAAACACTCAGCTGACTGAGAAATACTGAGAGCATACATGGTGTCAGATTTCTCATTCTCAAACTGTTGATCCCATTGCATCTGAGGGTAACACACACCTGAATGCCATCATTAAGTCATGCTCTGATGAAGTGAGATGCTACAATTTACCTATGATTAGGTAGGGTGGTGGAATTACAAGGTGGAAATCACATGCATTTTTCAAAGTCACATGTTAGGTAATTGTTATCAGTTAGCAAAAAGTCTGATCTGTGAAAGACATTAGGAGTCAGAAACCTTGGAGTCATTGTTCAGAAGGTCCGTTTTTCCCAGTAACAATAGAAAAGCATAAGTTACGGTCAGCATTGGGAAAGAAAAAGGAGAAATAAATTTCACCTTTTGCAGCATTCTTGGTTAGTTACCCCCCCAGATTAAGACTGTGCACAACTGCCCCACCCCTCCCCTTCATAGATGTACCTTCCTTTTATGCATGAATTTGTATACAGGAAAGTGATACGACACCAAAATGAGCTCACAGTAACAGGGCTCTAATAAATACTGACACATAACTGATGGCTGTTAGCCCAACACCAGAAATGGGGAACAAAGAAACAGGCAAATTTGTGAGCCAGTAAAGCTTTCAGCCAATTGAAAGAAAAAACTCATAGGAAAGAATAGGAGTCATTAGGGGATCAGATTAATGTGAATGTAGATTCCTTCTTAGTGGGAGCTGCAACCAGCTGAAGAGTTGTGGTTTTAGCTCCCACAACCTTCTTTTTGTAATGGACTCTGCTAGCACGTAGCAAAAATCTTCTGTCTCCCAGCTCCACAGCCACCAATGTTTACAGCTTTGACTGAAGTTAGTGTTAAGTAAGTAATGTCCGCATTTCAACGCATAATCACTACCATTTGTAGGCACTTTGTCCTTATCCTCCTTGCTGCCTTAACAGCAAATGAAGGGAAGCTGCAGTGAGCAACACAGGACTTCTCAAGGGAAAGAGTGTATCGGTGAGAAAAGTAGATGTTATTCTCCCGATTTTGTCCCTTTTCCAGTGTGCTTCTCTGGTGTGTCCCCTGGGTCTACCAGGGTCATCTCCAGAGCAGAGCAGCAGTGGTGAGGAGAGTGCTTAGAGCTGGCAGGACATTGAAGAAGAGTTAGGGCTGCAGGATGGTTTTTAGCACCCCAGCTTCACACTAGTGACTAGTACATGGAGTCCCGGGTTCAACCCAGTCAAAACGTTTTATAAGAAGATGTGGTGTTAGGACAGAGTAGCTGAAACTAGAGGCTGTTATATTAGTGTTACTGATGACGTTTTGATACTTGCTGGAGTACTTTCCACTCCCTACCCAGTACTGTCTTGTCATTTTTGTCACTGCTTGTTGTGTGTTTTAAATGACTTCCATGTGATGCACTTTACACTGTAAATAAAGTTGCACCCTGTTTAGTACCCATATAGAGGTAACATTGCATTCTTTTCTTAATGTCTCACAACAACAATATTAACCTACTTTTTAGGACTTGATGGCAAAGCCCAGGTATTAGGGAAATTAAACTCCACTCAAAGGAAAAGACAAAATAATTGCCAGAAATCTTAAAAATATGTGCTAGATTAGTCCATGTTTGATCTTCAGACAAAAATGCAGTTACCACCTAATTTTTCAAATCCTGTCTCCTTCTGGGGCATATCTTAAAACCTGTAAGGGCCAAATTTACCACTGGCATAAAGAGAAGGATTAAAACCTGCTTCGCTCAGTATTTACACCTGATGGAGATACAGCCTATTTTGTACTACACCAGTACTAGAATTTTTAAAGCCATGGAGAAATCCATATTCACCGAGGTAAAAATGTACTGTGACAGAAAGAAAACTTTGCAACTCAAACACCATTCCTCTAAACAAGAAGCACATATGATAGAACAAGATTTATAGTATGGAGTTTTTTGAGGTAATATTTTAAGTGTTTCAGCATTTTGATACATAGGCATAAGTGGAGACTTGGAAGTGCAAAAGGTGGCCCATATTTCAAAGCCTTCCCCTAAGCTAGCAGACCAAAAGTTGGTGTGAGGTTACAGCCAGGGCTGTTAATGAAGCCCTGAAATTTGGTATGTGTCTTATAGAAAAGATAGAAATTTACATCTCAAATTTGCAGTACTTGCAATACTGGTGATAATCCTGAGTGGGAACAGCTAGGCTGCCTTTGCATGTGAACTCAGATCTTGTGTGTGCTGTCAAAATACAGAGCACTGTCTTATTTAAAAGGAAATGTGGTAAGAACAGGCTTTTTCCCTGGCCCTGTGCTCCTTTTTATGAAAACTGAACAAACTAAAATGCTGCAGGGAGTCTGCTGACACCTATGTCTCTCTGCTTGGAAATACATTGGGAAAGGTTTGAGTGTTGACTCTGATGGTGGGGCACCAGACAGGGTTAGCGTGTGCCAGCCTTGTTACTATGAGGAGTTATTTGAGCTGTGATCTCTTTTGCATCTCAGCACAGGAACAGTTTGTGCATCTGAGAATTTTTTAGAGCAGTCTAGATCCTCACTGAGGAAAGAATCCCTGCTGCTTTTACCACGCTGCAGATTCTTTTCTGGGAGAACATACCCTGACCACACATTTCCTGCAATGAGAGACAGGCATTGTGGTAGCCAGAGGCAGGCCAGGTAGAATATGCAGTACCGTTATTGATGTATTTCTCTAAGGTTATTTCCATTTATGCACATGATGCAAAGCACTTCTTCACATATCCACCCTATTTATGCTCTCCCAGGAGCAGGGCTGCACTTAACCTTGTTTTCTAGGCAGACATAATTCCAGTATTTGCCAATATCAAGGTCTGCATGCTTGCCACCTCTCCCAGCTGAGCTTGAAGCAGTACAAAAGCTGATGCTCTTCACAAGCTGACCAATATGATGCTTCAGTGCAGGCTGGTCCATCCTGCCAGATGTCAGCCAGGGAGGTGGACCAGCGTGACAACTTTGTGCTGCAGGAAGCACCATGCATGGCCTGGTGTGAGTTTCTCCCAGCCAGTGGCAGGCTGTGTCACCTCAAGAAAGTCAGTTCAAGTCTTTCCATTCCATGGGCCGGATAAGGCCTTCCTCCTACACCAGGGTGCTGCAGATTTAAAAACACTGATGAGATTTAAGTGTGATTATCATCTTTACTAATGGTAACTGTTCTGCAGATGTTACCCACACCTCATAGCTCAGTGGACCACTACTAATCTTGTTTTTTCCAGTCTAGTGCTGTTGCTGAACATAAGTCTTCTGAAAATCTGCTGAATGGATTGTCCTGAAAATTCAAGTTCTCTCTTTATCTCCTGAAATTTTGAGGTTATGACAATGTTCAGCCAAGACTAGCACCAGTTCTGTTTGCACCCTGAGCCTGCGTGCATGGCAAAGGCCAGAAAAATGAGACTGCTGTTAGGGCCAGGTTGTCACTGTGATGCTCCTGTCCTGCACCACCTAGCAGGCCAGGAACATGGCAAGGACTGACTCTGTATCTCCAGTCAGCACTCTTCTTTCCTCAATGATGATTTTACTGTGTTTTATCCCTGCAACCTTAGGTCCTTATGCAACCATGTGGCAAAGAGCAATCACAGCAGTCGCCACTCCCTTCTCATCTGCGCCATGCAAACAAACACAGGGCTTTCCAGGCTCTTAGTCATGCCTTCCTCTCCTTTCCCCTCCTAACTGCTTCCACAGCACAGTCCATTTATTTTGCTTTGTTTTCAATATCCTGGCTGTAGTGCTTCGTTTGCAGTTGGGAGCAGCATGATTTTTTCAGCTAACTCAGGAGTGACCAGAATTCATTGGATATGAAACCTGCAGCCTTGCTGGCTGGGAGGGAAGCACAGTGGGAAGAGTGATGAAGCTGTGCAACTGCTGGTGCAGGCAGGGCTGGCATCTGCAACATACAGTAGCATCTCTGAGGAGCTGAGAACTCCTCCAGCTGCTGCTGCCTTGCCTTACCTTGTCTTGCTGTCCCTTCCTCTTGCACTCCCTGGCCAGGCTTTTCATTTTACAGATACAGGCTATGCTTGCAGCTCCTGGGGAGTGTCTGCATTTTGCAGGCAGACACCAATAGCGTGGAGCAGAGGTGTGTACAGATGGGGTTGCAATAGCTGGGGAGAAGATGCTGCTCCCTTCTTGCACTGCTCTGCCACATCAGGGGATCACCCTCTTTCTTGGTACCTGCTCCACTGCTGTGGCTCACAACTGATTCATATATCTGTGCTTGTGCAGCTCTGTCCACGGGGCTGCAGGTCAGTAGACAATGTGATGAGCAGGGTCCTGGGCTGGTGCACAGGACACAGGAGTCCAGTGATATGCAGAGACCCCATCTATTTCTGTGCACAGTAGGCAGGTCCCAAATATTGTTCAGTGCCAAGGGAATTATAAAGGCAATTATTGCTTTTGGCAGTTTCTGGAGGGCTGTAATGTCAACTGGGAGCCTCTGAGCCACACATAGCAGCAAAGCCAGGCTGCATGACATTCCCTCATTCAGCCAGATAGACAGATGATTCCCCAAGCAAAGGGGAACACCCTCTACAAAAATCAAAATTTCACAGTTGGACCTTGTCCTGGCTCTGCTGCTGCTTTTCCACCCTGGGAGAAGAGGGGTGGAGCTAGGCACTAACACGAGGAACCAGGCATGGGAGCCCAGAAAGGGCCATAGTCCATCCCCAGGAAGTAGGATACGGACAAAAGTGCCTACAGTCATTGCTGGCAATGCTGAACAGGGACAGCCTTGCAGCTCTGCCTAGGGAGAGCCTGGATGTGACTCCAGATCCATCTCACTTGGAATGGGGCATTTGGGGAATTCCAGTAACGGAAGGTTTTTCCATGCTATGAAAAAAGAGATGGCAAAATGTGATGCTGTGTGGTATGACAAGAACAGAAACCTCAATAAAGCAGCAGTTTAGAAAGCACTTAAGTATATAGTCATGTCATATAACCATTAAGGGCACTTAGCTGCACCTATGCAGTTAAAAATGCGTTTAAGCATTCTTCTGGACTGCAGCCCCAGTCATTATGGGATTATAATAAATATGAGAAACTGTGTCTGCCCTGCAGACACTGGTGAGATGGCTGCTAAGTGCCTGGCACTGAATATTTGCTGTTAGCTGAAGGCAGAAGGTTGATAAAAGAGGTGGCTGCCCAGTCAGGTATTGCTAGGCCAGATGTCTGGTTTGATTTTATTAAATAGCTTGGTTAACAATCGTGGGTAAAGGATAAACAGCTCATTAATTAATCCTGCTTATTGCAGGGAAGTACTGTAAGCACCTGTGAGAATAAATTACATGAAGGAAGGATACTCATGTTAAAAGGAAATGACATGAAATTAAAGTTAGAAATTACAAGTCAGTGCTTCCTGGGGGAAAAAATGAAAAAAGAAAAAAAAAAAAAAAAAACAACAACAAAGAAAGGAAATTAAAAAAAAAAAAAAAACACCACACACACACACACACGATCAAAATGAATGTGCCTCTGGGGAGGGAGAGAAGTGTGAAGGCAGGCTGGTGTCCTGGCTATTCACACCCACACCTTCTTTGGGTTTCATGCTTGAGAAGAAGCAATGTTGGCAGAGTACTAGGCCAGAGAGCAGAATGCAAAACAAAGACCAGGCCACATTACAGGGAGGATGCTGCAACAGAGCTTCTGTGATTTTTATTTTTTATCTGTTTTGGTGCCACAAGGTTATGATTTGTCTCCAGCTAGCACCAGTGCAATAATCTTGCTGCCAATTCTGTGTATGCTGTCATATGAAGCAAGTGACTTCTGGCAGCTGCTGTCCACCTGGGAGGAGGAGTAGGAATGTCTCAAGGACTGGAGTCATGAGACTGAAATGACAGATAAATAAGGGAAGATAAATACAGACAGGTGGGGGGAAGCAGACCCTGGTCATGCCACCAAGGATTACACTGCACAGCACAACTGGGACAGCTCAGCATTTCCCTCCTGCTCAGAGTGCGACTTTGCAACCTAAATGTCCTGAAAGTATGGATTCTCCTGACTTCATCCCTGGTTAGACTACATAAAACAGACACAAGTGGCTGCTGTGTATAAATATCATGTCTGAAGACACTTCAGAGAGGAGTCACTGAGTGTGGCTGTGGAGATATATAAAAAAAAATGGATTGAAAATAAGTAGTACAGATACCCATTGCACCAAAAACCATATGGTCTTTAAGGGTTACCCATGGGCTAGGCTCCCTTTGAGGGATTTCATCAGTTCAGTTAGTTTAAAACTAGACATTATACAGCGTGATAAACACACTGTAGAGTCAGAGAGCTCAATCCAGCACTTTTCTTGTATTTCTGCTTTCAAGAAGCTACTGGGGTTTTTTTGACACTTTCAAGGTATTCATGAAGAGATGCAAAAGCTGTGAGGAATGCAGTCTGAGTGGGCATGGATGACTGGTAGGGACTGGCACTTTAAAAGCCATCAAGCACTTACGCACTGAGGATTAGAAGGTGGAGCCCTGTCCCTCCACCTACACTTCCAAGAACATCTATAATTGGGCCTTAGGGCAATAGAGATAAAAGCTGAACAGAAAAACTGAAGCATAGAATCATAGGATTGTTAAGGCTGGAAAACAGCTTTAGGATCATTCAGTCCAATTGTTAACTTCTCACTGCCAAGACCCCACTAAATCAAGTGCTACATTTACATGTCTTTTAAATACCTCCAGGGATGATGACTCCACCACTTCCCTGGGCAGCCTGTTCCAGTGCTTGGCAACCCTTTCTGTGAAAAAAAAATTTCTGATATCCAGTCTAAACCTCCCCGGTGCAGCTTGAGGCCAGTTCTACTTGTCCTGTCACTTGTTACCTGGGAGCAGAGATTGACACCCACCTGGCTGTAACCTCCTTTCAGGTAGCTGTAGAGAGTGATAAGGTCTCCCCTGAGCCTCCTTCTCTCCAGCATAAACAACCCCAGTTTACTCACTTGGAGATGCAATTCATAAGACTTGTGCTCCAGACCCTTTCCCAGCTTTGTTGTTCTCTGGATATGCACCAAGCACCTCAATGCCTTTCTTGAAGGGAAGTGAACTGGACACAGACCTCAAGGTGGGGCCTCACCAATGCCAAGTACCGGGAGACAGTCCCTGTCCTGCTGGTCACACTGTTCTTGACAGGTCAGGATGCCACTGGCTTTCTTGCTCACCTGGGCATAAGGCTGGCCCATGTTCATTTGGCTGTCAACCAGCACCCAAGGTCCTTTTCTATTGGGCAGATTTCCAACCACTCTCCCCAGGACTGCAGCACCACCTGGGGTAATTGTGACCCAAGGGCAGGACCTGGCACTTGGCCATGGTGAACCTCATACAGTTGGCCTTCACCCATCAATCCAGCCTGTCCAGATCCCTCTGCACAACCTTCCTGCCCTCCAGCAGATCAACAATCCGACCCAGCTAGGTGTCATCTGCAGACTGACTGATTGTCTCATCCAGATCATCGATAAAGACATTAAATAGAACTGACCCAAATACCGAGCCCTGGGGAACACCAGTAGTGACCATTTCCCCTTGAATTGTGGAGGCTTCATTCTACTCCACATCTCTGTCTTCCAGCTCAGGTACCACGAGGACAGCTGATCTTACTATTAAAGACACAGGCAAGGACTACATGAAACAGTTCAGTCTTACCCTCATTGACTCTGTCATTATGTTTGCCCTCCATCCAATAAAAGATTGAGAGTCTCCTTGGTCCTCCTTTGTTGCTAATGTGTTTTATAGACTTTTTATTGTCTTTTACAGCAGTAGGAAGATGAAGTTCTAGCTGGGTTTTGGTTATTCTGTTTTCTGCCTGCAAAACCTCATGATGTCCTTGTCATCATCCAGAGTTGTCTGCCCCTTCTTCTAAAGTTCATAAAATCTCCTTTTTCTCCTGAGTTCCATCCAGACTGCTCTGTTCAGGTGCAGGTGAAGATTCAGGTTTGCACAAGAAGTTGCCTTCACAGGTGCCAAGTCAAGCATCTTGTCAGACCCAGAAACGCTCAGGATCCTCTCACATTTGAGATGTGATTTGGGTTCTCTGTCTCCTTCAGTTCTGTTCTCATCACCAGTGAGTGCCTTTGGACCCAAAGGCAGCTGCAGATATCCCCAGCAATCAGTGTTCAGAGTTGGGCAGAGGCCCTGGTGTGTAGTTCAATGGAATTCCAATCAAACCAAAGATCAGGATCTATCAGAGGCATCAGTGGGCTACAGCACAAAATAACAGACAGAGTGATTACCTGTCAAAGGACAACAAGAGCACAACTGGATTTTCCACATAGTGCAACACCCAAAAAATTTAAATTGGGAAATAAGTGACTTGGGCAGCACTAAATCCAGAAAATCTCTACTATCAGAAAATCTTCATGGCTGATATCTCCATCACATGAACTATTTCTGTACCTCCCTCATGCACACTTGTGCATAGAGGGGCCAGTGTCTGCCATGTGTGGGGAAGACCTGGCAACTCATGCCAGTTCTATATCACCCTGCTCTGTACTGAAGCATGGATGAAGAGTGGGCTGCAACAGACAATCCAGGTCAGCTGTCTGTGGTTAAAGTGTTTGAAAAAGTCAAAAGCCTGTTCATGGGAGGTTTAGTTGTGCCCTGCTCATGCAGGTACAGTGGGGCAGGCACACATCTTCGGGGCTACAAAGCACCGAGCCAGGCACACATTAGCCAGTGCCCCACAGCCTTTCCCTGCTCTGCCTCATAGTAGGACTCCTTGCAGGGGCAGCACTGGTCCACACAGCAGCTGTATGGAGAAGGAATGCCCAGCATGTTGGCCCAGGTGCTGTGGAGGACCTGTGTACATAGTGCCTATCTGCATAGTTCTGGGATGCAACCAGCCTCTCAGAGAGGTGTTTTAAGGCCAGAAGTGAGCACCACACCACCTGCAGCGAGCAGGGGTGCTTTCACCTGGCTGGGAGCAAGGCAAATGGGACCCCAAGCAGACAACCTGATGGGTCCAGTAGGGAAAGTCAAGAGCCTCCCTGGGGCAACAAAGCTGCTCTAACAAAGTCCCTCTAACTAACAGGAAACTGCATTGATCCCTATCTCTCAAACTAGCATGCAGCTGTTACATCAAAATCCAGGGCTGATCTCCAAGAGCAAAGCTATGTCCTGTGTGGCATCCTGCTGTACTGTGAAGGGCTGTAGAAGTGTTCAGTCTCCTGCACTCAAAGGCAAAGTTGGCTGCCAAGGCAAAAGCCCAAGCTTTTACATAAGGATACAAGAAGCTCCACCTCCTCTGCCATCCCTGATTAGATATGATGGGTAGGTGGAATGGATACTGCTGCCATTCTCAGTTACTGCTGGAACCAATATGTTGCTGCAGCTGGTTTGGTTTGAAACTTTTGCCAACACTAAGCAGGGATGTTTATTGGCATGATGCTAGGCTGCTGTCCTGAGCATTACAGGTCAGATCCTGTGCAGGTTGCAAGCCTGCAAGCTTGGCCTGTTTGCAGCCCACAGATACATGTAATTAATTTCCTTAGCAAGATTTGCAGGTATTGATGTCATCAACAAAGGTGGGGAAACTGAAGCACAGGCATAAGGTAATCTGTCAGCCATGCACTGGAGACGGAGAGATACAGTCTGGGCTGGAGTTGGGACTGTCCAGCTCCTCTCCCAGGATGTAGTGCTGCTAGCACATGGCTGCCAAGCTCTCAGTGGCTGCTGGGACACTCAGAGGTGTGCTGGGGAGTCTGAGTCTAAGGATGCAGGAGAAAAGGTGCCACATGTGACCATTACCAGGTATCCTCTGCCTTGTATACTCAGAGGAGTATACAAGAAACCTTGGGAGAGCCACATGTCCATTCATGTAGGGGATCCTCAGGAACATAAAAGCAGTAAATAGCTGGAAACAGAAATAAAAAATATCTTGAGTGCATCTTGAGATGCAGTTAGTTTAGGCTTATCATTCCATGTTTGCAAGTGCCTACAGATCCTCCCATTGTGCAGCTCTACAGCCTGACAGGCAGGGCAGGCTCTGGGCTGCTTAATCCTCACAACGTTTCTCTAGAAAATTGTGGGATTTCAGGTTCCCTCCAGCTCATTAGCTGCTGCATCAGCAGCACTGCTCACCAGATCAGTTTGTGAGACTGATGCAACCAGATGTTAAGTACTGCAGGTGCATACCTGCTGAAGAAGATGCTTGTTAGGACAGAGGAATCAAAAAACCCTGAAACTCAAAGGAAGCCAGCTGCATCACAAGTTTATTTTGTGATGTTCAGGCTTGTCTGGAAAGATCCATGTCAGACCTGGTGTAATCCTGCTTGCTGGGAAGAGCACTGGGCAGCAGATGCCCTTGCCCCCAGCTGCCTGCCCTGGGACAGAATGACTGGCAGACCCAAGAACAGACTTTTAGCCCTGCTGCTATTTCCCAGTGGTACACAACCTGTTTACCTGGGGTCCTGTAGCCTGTGTTTTGCTGGCAGGTGCAGCTCCTGAATCAGACCAGCCTGGTAGTCCCATGACAGAGGGCCCCCCAGTTTGCTGATGGGATTTTTGGTGGGGGATTGGACCCTGCATCCCCATGAGCAATGGACTGCACCCATGCCAGTGCAAATAAGAGGCATCCAATGAGAAGTTCCTCTGCCTTCCCACCAAAAACAGTGCTTGCACCTCTCTAGGCACCATTTGCAAACAGGGTTTCCAAGGAGCTGCTAGGGAGTTACAGCAACATAGGTTGAATTGCATCAGCCCACAGATGTGCACCCATTGGTCGCAGTTTTGGGCTGGGTACCAGCAAGCCAGCATCCCAGGGGCAGATGCCAAAACACTCTCTGCCTGCAGCCCCAGTGGTTGACCATGGAAAAGCCAAAAGAGGGGCACCAGGACTGGGCTGGGTCCTCCCGGAATGAAAGAAACAGTCCTTGAGGGTCTTTCTCTGAAGCAATTTTGCTCTGCTCTTAGTGAAAACTGTCGACATTTGGTGGCTCTTTTTTTTTTTTTTNTTTTTTTTTTCCTTCTGCTAGAACAGGTTATTTTCACTGGTCTTACTTCAAAGCATCTTTGAGAGGAAGGACTGCTTTACAAGCAAAGCAAGTGTATACTGCTCCAGCTTGACCAGAAAAGGTCAGATGAAGATGACTGTTCCCCTGCCAACCCTGTAATGTTTCAGCCAGAATTTGATGCTGTCTGACTGACATGTCCAAATCAAATTCTCCCATAAGCTGGTCACATTCTTAGACTCTACCTTCAAACTCACAGCAGGACAGCTACACTCCTGGAAGTCCAAAACTGCCACCTGTGCTCTGTTACTTTCTGCAGAATCCTCTTTATCCCCCCACCCTCTCACTTTGGACCGTTATGCCCAAGCTGAACAGACAGCCATAAAGGCGATGCCCAAGACACAGTTCAGCTTTCTTTATGCTGTACTTAACTGCAGCTGTACCTCTCTCCTCAGAAAGATCAACTCCCAGTCAACCCCTAAATTGTGCTCCAGCTGGATCCCTACAATTCTCTGAGGCCTGATGGGATTCATCCAGGAATCCTCAAAGAGCTGGCTGATGTCAACAAAAAACCTCTCTCAACGTTTTTTGAGCAGTCTTGAGAACCTGGGGAGGTCCTAGGTGACTGGAAGTTGGCAAATGTCCTGATTTTCAAGAAAGGCAAGAAGAGGACCCTGGCAACTACAGGCCTGTCAGTCTCACTTCAGTTCCTGGTAAAGTTATGGAGAAGATTTTTCTGGGGTGTACTGAGAAACACCTGAATGACAACACAGACGTTGGTCACAGTCAGCACAGCTTCATGAGGGGAAAGTCCCACTTATCAAACCTGATTTCCTTTTATGACAAGGCAACCCACCCAGTTGATCAAGGCAAGCCAGCTGATATGATCTCTTTGGATTTCAGTGAAGCTTTCAACAGTGTCTCTCACAGGATCCTCCTGGACAAAATGTCCTGCCTTCAGATGGGCAAACACACCATGTGGTGGGTGAGCAATTGTCTCATGGGTCAAGCACAGAAGGTAATAGTGAATGGGATGACATCAGACTGGTGACTTGTCACTAGTGGGGTTCCACAGGGCTCTATCTCAGGCCCTGTGCTCTTCAACATCATCATAAATGACTTGGACACAAGACTGGAAGGGACATTAAGAATGATTGCAGATGATGCAAAACTGGGAGGAGGCGTCAACTCCCTGGAAGGGAGGGAGGCCCTGCAGAGAGACCCTGCAGAGAGACCTCAACAAATTAGAGGGATGGACAATCACCAACCATAGGAAGGTCACAAAGAGAAGTGCTGGATTCTGCACCTGGGATGGGACAACTCTGGATGTACAAACAGACTGGAGAATGAGAGGCTGGAAAGCGGTGCCATGGAAAGGGACCTGGAGGTCCTGGTCAATGGCCACTTGAATATGAGTCAGCAGTGCCCTGGAAGCCTGGTGGGACAACTGTGTCTGGGGGGCATCAGGCAAAGCATTGTCAGCTGGTCAAGGGAGGGGATTGTCCCGCTCTGCTCTGTGCTGGCGTGTCCTCATGTTGAATATTGTGGGCAGTATGGGGCACTGCAATGTGAGAAAGATACTCAGCTCTTAGAGAGTGTCCAAAGGAGGGTGGTGAAGATGGTGAAGGGCCTTGAGGCGAAGCTGTAATGAGGAGTGACTGAGAGCACTTGGTCTGTTCAGCCTGGAGAAGTGACTGAATGAGGAGAGGCCTCATTGCAGTTATAACTCCTTGTGAGGGGAAGAGGAGGGTCAGGCACTGATCTCTTCTCTGTTGGTACCAGTGACAGAACCCAAGGGAACGGCCTGAAGTTGTGTCAGGTAAGGTTTAGGTTGGATATTAGAAAAAGGTTCTTCACCCAGAGAGCGGTCAAGCACTAGAACAGGCTCCTCAGGGAAGTGGTCACAGCACCAAGCCTGACAGAGTTCAAGAAGCATTTGGATGGTACTCTCAGGCACATGATCTGAATCTTGGGGATGGTCCTGTGCAGAGATAAGATTTGGACTTAAAAATCCTTGTGGATCACTTCAAACTCAGCATATTCTGTGATCTCTGTAACATCTCATACAGTTTTTTGTTCTTTTTTTCCTGCCTTTATCCTGCTTCTGCTTTTCTTTTCCCAAGAGACCCAGCAACCATGTCCAAACAGAGTATTTTGCCTTTTTACATGTGGTAGCAGCAACTGTGCATTGCCACTAAGCATTTCAGCAACTTCTGTTCAGGGCTGTGCCCAGCGATCTGGGCTGGGGCTCCTGCCAGCTCTGCTATGGGCTGGACAAACCCTCATCTCCCATCAGTTCCCCTGCAGACTTTGAATATGAGCCTTTTCTGAGAATGCACAGACAGACCCAAACCAAAGTGTGGGTTTCACAGGGGTTTGCAGTCTTTTCCAGCCCCAAATGGAGCTAAAGCCCAACTCACACTCCCGGTCTGCAGCCCTATCCCTTCCACCATCCTGGGCAGTTGCCTGCAATGTTGGCGTGTCTCCATGGCTGCCATGCCCAGAGCACACAAACCCTGGTTTGGACATACCATCTTGTCCTTAAAAGATAGTAAGCTTTTTTTTCCACTTTCTACTGCTACAGTAGCCAGGAGGCTGCTACTTAAAAGCCCCGATGCCCTTGCACAGTACAGTGGTATGTTATCTCTGATCCCAGAGTCTCATCCAGTGCACTGGTCTCTGTGGAACGGATGGCAGAGATTCCATGGCTTCCAAAATAATCTCTGTTTACTACATTTTGATCATATCTATTCATGGTCCCCCAAGATGTTTTGGTTTCTGTTTGTCTTAATTTTATTTGTACAGAAACAAAGTGAAAGGAAGGAGACAGAGATAATGAGATGGGGAGAAGGGAAACACCTCTGTTCTTCCCCTCCACAGTGACTACCTCCAAATCCAAGCATCTCCAAAGCCATGTCTCCAGATTTAGATGGCCACAGGGCCACCCAGCACCCAAGGACTTGACATCCAAAGGAATTCTCATGTTCAACCTTTTCATGGATGAGGATCCCTAGCAGGCATCCTCATACCCCTTGCCTCCCTTGCCCCAGCCAGCCCTTGGACATCTCTGGTCAGCACATATGAGCAGTATGACATATCATGTTTTCATGTCCTGTGCTGGTAAGGTTGGTTTTTTTATGTTTTTCCTTTTCTACTCTGTGTGCCCAGGAGCAGCTTGTCAGCCATCAGAAGGAGAAGAAGTTTCCCAGACATACAGCAGGAATGCAGATGAGTTGTTTGTGCAGTTAAGTGTTTGTGCCTGTTCTTTTTCAGAGTAATTCCTTTTATTAACCAAACCCCTTTTCCAGTTTGCCAAGATCATGTTCAGTCCTACCCCCATGCTCCAGGGTAGTGCCTCCCAGTTAACGTCATCTGTAGATGTCAGAAGCACATGCCACAGTCCAGCATTCAGGTCAATAACAAAAACACTAAGTGGGTTCAGACTGAGGGGGGGAGGGGGGGCAGGGAACACAAACAAAGCAATACCAAACCTTCCTCGAAGTATCTCTTCAATGTGGCCAGAAACCATTGGCAGTAGATGCAATCAGCATACACAATCTGCATTCAGTTTCTCATAATCTCATTTAAACCATGCTCTGGAGAACCTCATAGGAGAAGGTATAAAAAGCCTTGACAGTGCCAAGCTGTGTGCCAGGTGTCCTATTCCTGCACATCAGCATCACCTCCTACCTTGTTACAGGAGGAAATCAGGTTGGTGTAATACAATCTGCTGTGCAGGTGCTATGATGCACTTTTTGAGTCTTCTGTTACATTTCCTGCCCTCATCAAATATTCAGTGGTAATTACTAATAGTTCTGAGGTTGACAGAGCCAAATCTTACATTGTTTAAGATTGATTTTGTCAGGCCATGATAATCTGCAAAAGTCTAACAGCTGTTGGTTCTTCCTCTCCTCCTCTTGACTGAGATCTCATCGGTTGCTACTACTCTTCAACAGCTAGCTCAAAAATGCAGCCTGCACCTCAAAATGAAAACTGTTGTAAATGCAGCATTAACCAGTCTAGTCCTTCCAGTGCCAAAAGTTGCTGCCTGTTTTTCCACTTTGAGATTCACACGTGGCAACCACTATATTTACTGGGACTGACTGTATATCTGGCTGCAGTACTAGAACCTTGCATGAAGTAAACATTGAAAACAAGGCCAAAAAAAAGAAAGAACTTCTATTCTTTTCTTATAAATTGATTTTCTCTGTGGAAAATACACTTTTAATGAGCAGCGACAAGCTGGTCTTTTCTTGGCATGCCCATGAACTCCTAAATAGCACAGAAAGCACAAATTTAAGTTTTGGATCTGCCTGAGGCATTGCATAATGAAACAGTCTCAAGAGAAGAGAGCCACCCACCTGTTCGTGTTCTGTGAACATACATTTTACTTTCAAACTCTGCTCGTGTGGAAGTGCAGGTTGTAAACTTCAGACATTTCCTTTGCCATTTCCATTCATCTGGTTCCTGCTTGATTTAAACGGCCAACTGCAAACAAAATAACCTACTGGGTAGTTAAGCTTTTTGGCTTCATTAATAGAATGAGAATGTCTGACCTTATGCCTCACACTGGCAATACAGCAAGGACAAGGCACTGCAAAATGCAGTCTTTACCAAAAAGGTGTGTTTGGTACGAGGCATTAATTTACCAATGCTCCGCCAGTGCCTGAATATTCTGCTGGTACATTTTGCTTAGACAAGTTGCAAGCATGAGCTTCATTAGCCTTCCTGCACTGGTGCTCATAAAGCTGCCAGCACAAGCAGGGCAAAAGCATAACCGATCACATTGCTACATTTGTGGCAGGGAAGGCAACTGTGTGCAACATGCTTTTAATGGAGCAAGACAGGATGTGAATGCCACATTTAATGGATGGCTCTGGGATTCGTCAGACCCGTGAAAACACTTCAAATGTGTGGCACCACCAAAGCACTCACAAGAGATGAGTAAAACATTTGCAGAATGCCCTTTTTGGCAGGTCATCACCACCACCACGCTCAGCAAACTCTTCCTTAGTCAGTGGACAGAAAGGTTCCTGTGCCTCTCTCTCTTTTAGCCAGTTGTATTGGGGTTTTGGTAGTAGCATTGGCTACAGGGCTGGCTTCTGTGAGGAGATACCAGAAGTTTCCCCTGTGTCTGATGGAGCCAGTGTCAGCTGGCTCCATGACAAACCTTCCACTGGCCAAGCCCCAGCCCACTAGGGATGGTAGTACACCTCTGGGGTAATGTATTGTAGAAGGAAAAACTGCTGCACAACAGCAGCTGAAGAGAGGAGTGAGAGTATCTCAGAGGAACTGTGGGAATGGATTCAGAATTTCACTGATAATGTTTTGAAGTGATGTTTTAATGTTGTATAAAATGTATGTTTACCTTTGCCATGTGTTCCCCTCCCCAGAATCCATGTGTTTCCCCCCAGAATCCCCTGTGTCCTTCCCAGAAATCCTCGGTGTCTTCCCAAGACCCACTCTGTGAGCAGAGGGACGGGGTCCACCTTGTTACCTGAAACCCCTTCCCACCTCTATGTAAATTCCCTCATTCCCATTGGCCCAAAGCCACAACAATCCTCCTTCCCCCACTGGAGGATTTGAACTCCCTCCAAGGGCTATAAAAACCCCTGTTTTGTGAATAGAGCTCTCTCTGTTGGCACCCCCTCCAGGCTGTGTGGTCTCTGTGTTCTCTGCCCAGGGCTCGGGTACCACCTGGCTGGGGGGAACCAGGAGAGCACACCTTTCTCCTAGGTACATGGACTGAAAACCTAACCTAGGAGGCTAAACCCATACCACTGTGACCTCAGCACTACCAACACAACATCCAACGAGGCTCAAAATATATCCCAACTGGGATAAGGAACAGCTCTGAAGACACCAAAGTCAGTGGAGAAGGAGGGGCACAAGGTGCCCCAGGTGCCAGAGCAGAGATTCCCCTGCAGTCTCTGGTGAAGACTGTGGTGAGGCAAGCTGTCCCCTGCAGCCATGGAGGTCCACAGTAGAGCACATATGCCTCTGCAGAGCAGGTGGTTGTCCAAAGAACGCTGTGACTCCTTGGAAAGCTCTGTTTTTTCCCTTTTCCTGACAAAGGACAGCACTAGCATGGAAAGGTTGTGGGAACCTAAATGCCCGTCATCTCCCCAAGACCTTCAGAGGGTGTTTTTCCCCCAGACCCCCCACCACCGCAGGCAGCAAGGTATATCCTCAAAGCTCACACTATAGGTGAGGAGTGGGATGCACCATGATGAACGCTGTAGCTGCCCATTTCAAGGGGCTTTGCACAGCTTCTTATTGAAGTTTGTCAGTGCTTCTTACAAACAGGAGTGATATGTCAAAGCAAAAGAAAAGCTGTGGGCTCTGTGTTTCACCTGATAAAGCTCTTTGTGAAACTGTTAACTGAGCTTCTGGAGCTGTTGTTAGTTACAAAGCAGTGGAGGTGATACATTTAAAAAAATAACTATGCCTCATTTTAAAAGTTTTTGTCTCCCATCAAGCTGCATTATTTGAGCCACTCATCCTTCAAAGAAATAGTTTTAAAATACAAGACAAATTCGTCTCCTGCACTGCCTGGAGTTGTGCTCTAAGCCAGTTGTTTGAGCTGATTGTGACCACTGGCCACAGCTGAAGTTTACCTAAAAATACTTCTTGCATTTAAAGAGATACTGCATAATCAAGACCATACTCTTGGGAAAGCAGCCGCTTTGTTTCTTTTAAAACATTAAGAGCACTGTCTTCTGTCTGCCTAGTCACTTGTCTCCTGCTGGAATTGTAATTGGCAACTGGGAAGGAAGAACTCTCCTACAAAGCCTTCCAAGGGTGTACCCCATGTTCTTCTGAGATGCCAACCAGCAGCTGCTCCCTACTAATCAGATCAACTACACGATCTTGTTCAAACACAGTGACAAATCCTTAACCTAAGGATTTAACCTGCACCGTGGAGATGGGATGCTGTCTTTTAACTGGCTGCTTTCCTGAAAACACACTGCTGGGACTTCCAATTTTATAAGCCACTCTGTCAGAGAAGGGGCTTGCTCAGAAGCATGCACAGCAGAAGGCACATGTACACAATCCACTCAGTTGTAAAATAATAGCTTCTCAGAACTTGGTTTTACTCACACAAAGGCATTGCCTTGTTACCTTGTGACTGTACAAGTAAGGTAAGGAGACAGGTTTACAAGGAATTTATTATTGAAGGGTAAAGACATGTTTCTACATCAGGCAGATGTATTGAGGTAACTACGTGAAAATACTGAGATTGTGTAACTATGGTGATGATGACCATTTCTTGCACCATCAGGTATCTTTGAAGTCAGCACAAAGTGGGGTTTGTTAAAGAGGAAGGAACCTGCCTTTCTTAAATTCTTTTGGCAGCAGAACAGCAAGAAATACAGGTGAATATGGGTCACAGAAGGGCAACGAGACATATTCACCATCTTGGCTTTAATTTGGGGAGTTTCTACTGAGTAAAAGGGGATGGTGTTGAAAAGCATCCCAAACACTGAGAAATGAAAGGTTTTACCCTTTCTTCTGCATGCCCTGTTTACCCAATGCCCAGTTTTGTATAATGCTCTGGTTTTGTGGTTATATCATGAAAAGAGATTATTTTCATCGCCAGTTTTCATAATGGATGGTACTTTCTCTCCTCATAACAGAAGTGTTGGCCCTGCCTCCCCCCAGGCATCTCAGCAAGGGTCACCACATTTTAAACATAAAATTCCAAGAAGGATATTTAATTTCTACTAAAAGCAAAGGTGCTGGGCATCTCCAGTCAGACACCACCAATAGGCCCACTAACAGGCCCAGCACTACAGGGAACTCCAGCATCACCACCCACCCTTGATGGACTGCTGCTCCCCTGCCAAAAGTGGATGGGATCATCTGCAAGGATAAATCCTAGCACTGCTGTCCTTCCCTGATGCATATGGCCATGGGATCCAGCAGCTGCCCTGAAGGCACTGAAACACATTGCCCTTTGTTGGCATCATCTGCCTCTGGCAGATGCAAAATTGGCAAGCAGAGTTAAAAAAAAAAACTTGGACCTCAAGTGTTGTCAGTGGCTGAACCCCAAGCAGGGGGATCCTCACCCACCAAAACCTCAGGTAGAAAAGCTCCTGCAGAAGACAGAGCTCCTCTCTATGGGGCTGGGCAGCTATGTTTTTTTCTCCAAAGTGAAGCCATGGCTCGAACTGCACTTCTGGGCCGACTGATCTTTCCCCATCCCAGGCAGTGGGAGCACCAAGAGGAGGAGACTGGCATCAGACACCTCCAACAGCACAAGGCTTAGGGTCTCCACTTTTGCAACCCAGGTCACAAGGGCTCAGTTTCTCCACCAATCTGATCAATCAATTCCTTCTTAGTAGTTATTAATGTCTCTTGGGGGTTTTTTTGTTTGTTTGTTTTTCTTTTTTGGCTGGGGGGTTTGGGGTTTTTTTCAGTCTCTCTGCTACAAGGCTTTCTAGTCTCCACTGTGAAGTGAATTTCAGCTGGGTAGTCAGCAGCAGGTTTGCTGCCTGCAAACTCAGGCAGACCATCCCATATCACACTCCACATCTGTTTGATCTTGCTGCAGGCATGTAGTGAGGGAAAAGCCAGACAGGCTGCAGTAGCTAGGACAATTAAAATTGTCACATGCTGCACTTGGAGGACTTAGGCTGATTTTTCAACTGTCTCTGCACCTCAGTGGCAGGGAGAGACCCCTGTGTGTGATCCACACCGCAGCTGGCTAGGTAGTAGTGGGAATCCAGCCTTTTCCTGGATGACAGCTGAAGCAGCAATAGGTAATCCAGCTGAGTAATAAAAATATTATTGCCACAGCTGCTGCTTGGTTGAAACAGCAGCCCCAGGGTTCTACAGAAACACATAGAAATAGCTGTAAGTGCAGAGGCCCTCCTGGCCCCCACCCCTGGCTCCTGCAGCAGCAAGGTCCAATTATGACCTCCTGAGGTGTCATTACATCTTCCTTTTTACCACCATCCTTGGACACCACTAGTAATAAGACCTTGAAAAAGCTGGACCTCTGGTCTGGCTCAGCCTGGCCATTTCTGTGCTCCTACCTCAGGTAAAGGACTGCTGCAGACACAAAGTCACATCTGCAGCTCCCTTTGAAATCTCCTCATTTTTCAGTATTTTTCTAGGATGAAGGAACCACAAACAGTTTTCTAGCTAAAATAACCTCACATCTATTTGCCTTTAGTATTTGTCTATTTAACAACCTCAGTGCCTGACAGCATGGAAGATACCTGTTTCTGGCTGAAAAAGACATCAAAGACCCAGATATAAGCAAAGCTATTTATCACCTCTGTCTTCTGAATCAGAGTTAGCAATTCTCCATTCTTCAGCTCTTCTCACAGCTCCCCATCACCCTGTGACTCTGCATTTAAGGAGTCTTTCTCATTGCTACATCCTGCTAGCCAGAGATTTTGATCATGCATTCAGGAGCCTTAACCCAAGAGCAAGCCCACCTAAGTCCAGCTCTGTACCAGTTGCTAATGATACCAGCTTTTCAAATGCATGGTCAGATGAGCAGATCCCCAACTGAGGAGTCCCAGCCCTCCTGAGCCTGCAACTCAGCAGGAAGACTGAGAAACCTGGAGACCTCATAGCCTCATGTGCCAGGCCTGATGGGGTTATCAGGAGTACATCTTACTGTGGTGCAAATGAGAACACATGACCCAGAAAGCCTGGTATCAAAACCCCAGAGGCTTTGGGATGTCCCTCTTGCAGTTGCAAGGACTCTATGGAAAATGTCCTACCAACAAACCCAGAGTTTTTCCTGCCAAACCCTGGGTGCAGCCAGCTCCCAGCAGACGGGGCAGGGTGCCCCCCAGTCTGAAAGATGCATTCCCAGAATCAGAGTGACTGAAGGATGCACTGCAGTTGCATGTGAGCATATCTTTACCCCAAAACCCTCAGAACAGGGCTTCTTTAACACCTGAGCTATTTCTCAGACTGTAAGTCACAAGAGATTTCAGTGGTATTAAAACAACCAAACTCAGACTAAAGGGAAGAAAGACCAACCTTATTTTCTTACAGGTCTGTACTTGCCTGTGGTTAATGCAAATTCATCTGGTACCTTGTCATATTTTATATCACTGGTCCTTGCCTTCATGTCAGGTGAGGCACAAGGTTAAAAGACTCTGAATAATTTTTACTGACCCGACAGAGGAAGAAGCAAATAATGAACAAATCGTTATCAAGAAGCCTTTAAAGTGAGGGAAAAATAAATGTCTCACCATAGATGAGAAATTCTTTCTGCTGATAAATGATGGCCAGCTGTGACCACTAACAAAAACCTTTTTCAGTCCTATGTCCCAGCTCTGGGGTTTTCCTACAGTGCTGGAACAGTGGTATTTGTGGCACAGACCACCAGGCACTGGATACCCTGTGTGTTATGCAGCAGACAGACATGCATGGAGGCACATTTACACACAGGGCATGTGCCACTGGTGCAAGGAGGCTCCACACCCATCAACTCTGTGCAAAGTCTTGTTTTCAAACTGGGACTCATTTTTTGGTATCAACACCTGGACAAAGTGTCTCGCCTGCAGCAGGAGCTTTCCTGAGCATGACTGTCAGGATCTGGAGCACAGGGTCCTAATTAAAGCTAATATTCCCAGTAAACTTGCTAAATGAAGGGGGAAAAAATGTTGAATTGGACTTGTTTTGCTGAGTCAGGATGATGTAAAGGGGCTTGGAAGGAATAAACACTCCCAAGTTTGAGTCATTTGATAAAATCACATCCCTTACTGTTTCTTAACTCTGCTGATACAGAATCATTTAAACAGAAAATACTCAGTAGTTTTGCAGATTGCCAAGCTCAAGAATGGGTGTGTGCTGCACATTGTTTCTGTGGATTTACTCAAGCTCTCCTGATCTCTCATTGACAAAAGAGGAGTGCCACTGTCAAGGCAGGTAGAAACAGAGCCAGATGCCTGGCAATTTGCAAAACCCCACTGGCACAAAAGATTTTGTACCAGGGCACTTTTTTCAGATCTGGGGCATTGCCCTAGGAATATGCTACTTCTTGGTAAGAGCAAACTCAGCCTGCAAATACAGCAAGTCCTCCAAGAGCCAAGCTCACAAACCCCTTGGGTTGGTGGTGTTGAAAATGGGTAGAGGCTGGGCAGCCATCCTGCATGATCTCACCCAGTGCCTAAGAGGCTCCCTCACCTCTCAAGGGCACACGGGCAATGCTGTCACATGGATAGCAGTCATGCATGTCCTGAAAGGAGCAGCATGGATTTCCCTACGCAAACTTTTATGAGCACTCCCCCATCACATACTATCATATGATATTTTCTCATAATGCATTTTGTTTGTGTTTTCACTGATTTGCTGTTTGCCTTTTTGAAGTAACAAGGCATAGGATGAACCAATGAGCCTGTCCCTATAACAACAGGCATGTCACTGCCAGGGATGGAGTATTTCTATCCACACTATGTGATGGTTTAGAGGTGACAGTGCATTGCAGGGTATAATGTTTCACCAAGAATTACAGGAAGTAAAGCAATGGCTATGGCAACTGCCAGAACTGTCAGGGCTTTTCGATTTGTGTGCTCAAGTGTAGAAATGGAGATGGATAGAAGAGGATGTCTTTGTCCCTAGCTATGTACTATTCAGTTTCTCCCAGACCAGTGTTCTGTTCATCTAGTGTGAATTTGACAGCCATCTTTAGCCAAGAAGCTATATTGGCTTTTAGCATCCTTTCTCCTCTCACAAGGAATGCTCATTTCCCAGTGAGCATGAAAATTGCTGGCTCAGAATGACCTGCTGGCTTGTACACTAGGATCAGAGAGCTGAACAGCAAGCAGGGAGGCACCCAGCAGAGCCACTCTGCCTGCAGAAGCAGAGACCCCCTGACCCATCAGTCTCAGGAAATTAGCCAGACAGTGCTCTTGCTCCCAAGGACGAAAGCAAAGCAGAGTCACAGCTCTTGGGGGTTAATAACCACCTGCAATAAAGACAACTAATGCTACAAAATAGTAAAACAATCATCACTTAGGCTGAGAATGTCACTAATGGATATTTTTCCAGCCCTGCTTCAAAGCACAATGATGGGCTTTCAGCAGAGCAATTAAAGCAATGCCTAGAGTGGAAATATCTCATGTGAACCAAGTCCCTCTGGGTGATTTGGCTGCAAAATGTGCTCATGCTTAAAATTCAAAAGGATTTTAAGAGTTCAAAAACTCAGGGAAGGGGGAAAATGCACATTTTCAAAAATACCCTGTCTCTTAAGAAGGACGGCTCAGGGAATATGGTGCTATGGTGAACTTACCTAAAATCAGTCTTCCAGAGGAAACAGACAAAACCACTTCATCCCTGTCTCTCTGACTCTGAGTATTGCTGTGCTATGCTACACCCCCATGAAGAAGAAGGCTCTCCTCCAAACATCCTGTATTTATGGGGAGGTTTAGGGTCTGCTCACCTTGCAGAAGGTGGAGGGCATGGGGTAAACAACCCAGAATTGTGGGATTACCACATGGTGCTGGGGTGCTGTGCTGCTGCGCTGCACTGCATTCTGCTGCTGCTGGATCAGGCAGAAACGTGTGAATGCACAGTAAACAACAGACAAAAGGTGAGATCAAGTGGAGGGAGTGATATTTTCTGTTCTGGAGGGCAAAGGGGGAGAGCATTGTGCTGTGATGCTCATCCTGGCAGCAGCAGCAGGAATCCTGATGTGTTCCTGATTCTGGCAGAGGCAATCAGGGTTATTGCTCATGGTGCCAGCTATGCAAGACACCCCAGTGTGGGTCAGCCCTCGGCACCATGTGGGTCTCACTCACAAGCAGCTTCCAATTCTGAAGCAAACATTAAACCCTGAGTACTTCAGGTCATGCCTGTGGGGCTGAGGGTCAGATAAAGGGAAATGCAGGGGAAATGCTGCATCTGGATTCAGAAGCAAACCCTGAACTTCCCCAAAGCTTGGGAAGATTTGGTCCAAGAGATTTTCCCCACCCAAAAGCAGGACAAGCATTTGTATGGACTCAGGTATATTGTTCAAAGAAAACTCATACTAGCAGTGCCATAGACCTGCAAGGATACGATGTCTTTAGCAAGCACAAGTATAAAGAAGCTTACTGACTCTACCTCAGTAGTTGGCTTTAGCAGTAAACTGTTGCAATCATATCTCTTCTGGGGAGGAAATAAAATTCAGCTCTTGGCTCTGAGAAAATCAAGAAAATGCACTTCAGAGGAATGACTGATTTGTAAGTGCTGTAGTTTAATTGCAGCAGAGAAGCCCATCCAAATGCATCCACATTCAAGGACATCCTGCAGTTCTTCTTTACCTGCAAGTCTATGGACTGAAGACAGTATGCTCAGATAAAATAGCACAGCTTCTGTGCCGCAGAGTGCTGACAAGTGCTGGGCTTGTTACTTGTCATTGCAGTGAGTCTATTTATTCTATCTACTCCAAAAGGAATGAACGACATAATGGTCTGTAATTTTAAATTCAGTTTGGTATTGGTTAAAGGCTGAAAAGCAAAGGCTAAGTGAGTCACCTCTATTTATGAAGTCAAATAACATCAGACCTCAAACATAAAATCCAAAATACAATGAGTGTCATCTCAGACTCCAAGAATTTAAAACATCACCAACTCATCCAAGCAAATGGTCCCATTGATTGCAAGAGGCTGCCTTTCCAAGGGTCAGACTGATAAGTAAACTAATTTCTGTATACAACATTTAGCAACTTAGGTATAAAGGAGATATAAATATGTGAAGAAAGAGACATCTCCATGGGCTACTTCCCCTTCCTAAACACTTGTCTGTCCTACAAGGCTCCGACTGAGCCTTGCTATAGAATGAAAATGGAATCAATCTGCCCCTAGGTTTGATTCTTGCATAACCAAAACCTCAGGTACATTGTAATGTAAGTCCAGCACTAAAGCCCCCAAAATACCCTGAATACACTGATTCAGGTTTGTTGGGAATATATACTGGGCATCTAATGGAGTTCTTGTTTCACATCCTGGAAGCTACATCACGTTTAGGTCCTGCTTGGTAGAGATCTTTCCTGACACAAATATGCACAACAAAGAGGGGTTTCAATGTGCATTTGTTTTGATTGACTTTATTTTATTTTTGCCAATCTTTGCCTCTTTTTTTAGTTGTAACACAGTATACAGCAACTAAACAGGCAATATATTATCAAAAATAGGAGAAGATTTATGACCATCTGCCAGGAAAATAATGTAGGATTATCTGAGGGTTTCTTATTTCAAAGCCTGATTTTTCCATAACTGTTCATATGTCCACCTTGGTACATACCCTGGAGAGGTGGCTACTTCTCATCATAAGTAAGTCTCCTAATAGTGACAAACATAAAGCAGAAACTCTATAAGGTTGGAAGGGAATGTATCTTGTACTGTGGAAAGTTGATGTGTTTTCTCCAAAATATGGTTCACAGCAACCTTTCATGGTCTCTGCATTTAATGGCACTTATTTCTACCTCCACCAATGAGTAACTGGAGCCTCAACTTCTCCAGGACTGGACCTGACTCTCCTGACAGAAAATTACATGCAGATCAAACACACTTCTTCTGCTCCTATTTTGGTTCTGAGGGCCCAAGATAGACAGGCTGTGGAGAAAAGGGAACAAGCATTTTGAGTGAATGTGAGACAGAAAATCAAAGTTTACAGTCATGAATGAGTAGTTCAGCATGCTTAAAAATCATCATCACAGATATCTGCAAAAGAAAGTTAAATATAAATTTGTAAAAGCACAACGAAGTTTGATGGCAAGGTCCACTCCAGTACTTATTGCCTAGATGAAGCACACATAGGAAAATTGCATTAGAATCATTTCTACAGAGACCAGGGACACAAAAGGGCATTGGAGACTCTCCCATTGAGTCACAGGGTTTTATGAGGAACCCCATGCTTTTTAAACTCCTGATGGAGCCTAGGTGTAAATGAGTCCAAACTCAGCCTCAGAATGGCTAATATCTAAC
This sequence comes from Formicarius rufipectus, assembly GCA_013399695.1. Classification (NCBI taxonomy): domain Eukaryota; kingdom Metazoa; phylum Chordata; class Aves; order Passeriformes; family Formicariidae; genus Formicarius; species Formicarius rufipectus. The sequence goes on from VXAU01002829.1 coordinate 638,310, forward strand.
TGATTTAACATCTCTTAATCATTGGCTAATTTAATATTTACAAATTTATTCAGTATTTACTATAAGCAGAGTAGTAATTTAACTATACACCCAAGATGGCAATATTCAGACTACACTTGGTATAGGCAGTAGGGTGTGTAAAACAATTCACACATGTATGCACACAGACACATCCAAGTGTGCACAAAGGTATGTATTCTTGTTAAAAATTCTCCTCAAGTTCAATGAAATATGTCAAATGCCTTTGCCTTTAACCTCTCCAGTGTGAGAGCTTCCCATGGGATACCATTCTTCATGAACTGCTTCAGCACGGGTCCCTTATGGGGTCACAAGTCCTGCCAGTACACCTGCTACAGCATGGACTTCTCTCTCCATGGGTCTGCATGGTCTCTGCAGGAACCTGCTTCCACTGCAGGCTTCCCACAGGGTCACAGCCTTGCAGATGCTTTTTTGGGGCATCCACCTGCGCTACCACAGGGCCTTCTTGTGGAAATTCATAGGTTGCAGTATGACATGCAAATCTTCATAGGATGCAGGGAAAACTCTGGTCCGGTGCCTGAGGCACACTCCCCCAGCCTTCTCTACTGACTTTGGTGTCTGCATAGTTGTTCCTCTCAGATATTCTCACTCCACTCTTCTCTGGCCGCATTTACTTCTGTGCAATCTTTTTTTTCCTTCTTAATTATGTTATCAGAGGTGCTACCACCATCGATCATTGGCTTCACCTTGGCCAGTGGTGGGCCTGTCTCAGACCCATCAGGCACTGGATAAGCTTCTACCAGCTTCTCAGAGAAGTCACCCCTATAGCCCTTCCACTACCAGAACCTTGCTATGCAAAGCAAATTACAGAGGGAGATGCTGGTCACAGTTTGCTGTGGTCCAGGTCAAAGGGCTTCACTCCGTACTACTGTTCATAGGGTTGTGAGATGATTTGCTTTAGTCATCCCAGCCACAATCTGGGAGTTTTAACTAGAGTTTTCCTCAAAAAAAGTCCAATAACAATAATATTGTTACACTTGTGATGTTATTCAGACAAAAATAAGGTTTCAAGGCTATTCATTAGAAAACTGGAGCTCCTCAGACAAAAAGAAGTTCCTGGGAAAGACAGTGCTTCTGATAAGCTTAAGGGAACTTAACTGCCCAGGAACCATTAATCAAGGCCAAGGCCTAACAAAAATTCTTTGATCTAGTGGCCAAGGCAGAGAGGAAGTAGGGCATTGTCACTGCCACATATACCCAGGGTCATACACAATCTTCTGGTGTCCTGCTCCAAGGCTGATTGGTGTTTAATTTCAGGACCAAATAGACAAAGACATAAGATTAGGCATTTTGCTAGCCACCCTTTCAAGGAGACTACATCCCAACAAATACTGTTCAGCTACTGAAGGCTTGAGCTATGGTCTTGAAGCATAGTGTTTTGAGTTTAATCTATTTTAAAAAGCAAACACAAAAATTAGGACTAAATTGTTTTACAGGCACCTGGATGGCTGTATATTGTGTGAAGAATGCAGAAATGAGAGCCTTGAGAAGGTGTTACAGAGACTGCCTGATGCCTCCCAAGCTAACATATAATCAGCTCATTTCCAGCCTACATGGCAGTCTAAAGCAATGAGAGCCATCTGTGACGAAAGAGGTACACATACAAAAAAGACTGGGTAAATGCAGTTCAGGAGATTTCCCTCACCACCCCTTAGCCTCCCACCCCTGTTCAAACAAACAAACAAAAATGCCCATGACCAGTCATTGTAAATTAAGGCCAGATGTCCTCTTGGAAACGCCAACTTTCTTTGGAATCAATGTACACTGGCTGATTCATGTCAACCACCCTTGTGTGGGCATGTCTGGTCCAGAGATTAAGAAATACTCAAAATGTTTGTTGTTGTTGGCTAGACTTCGCGAACGAAGAGTTTGGGATAAGCCTGCACAATGGATTTTTTAGGTGAGGCACAGGGTGCGCAGAACTGGCCCCACCCCCTTTACTCCTGAGGTTCATCTTGCCATGGCCGAGCACACTCGGACGGCGACAGCGAGTTCCTCCAGGATTCGAACCGGCGTCCTCAGAGGAGGAGCCGGCTCCAGAGGAGGGGGCCTACGCCACTCGGCCAACGCCCGCCGCCTCTCAAGTGTAACATCTCAGATTAACATTAAGGAAAAAAAAAAAAAAAAAGGAACAAAAAACAAAAAAGAAAAAAGGTCGGGTTTTGCTCCAGAGGAGGGGGCCTACGCCACTCGGCCAACGCCCGCCGCCTCTCAAGTGTAACATCTCAGATTAACATTAAGGAAAAAAAAAAAAAAAGGCACAACAAACAGAAAAGCAATAATGTCAGGTTGTTGAGAAATCCTGGGAGCCCACGTGGGTCAGAGCACCAGGGGAAGACCTCGCCTTGTCCTCCCTGCCACCGAATGACACAAACGTGGCACTGCAGCCACACCTGCAACACGAGCTGGGGCAGTACTCAAAATGTTTAAGCTGTCAGTATTAGCCCAGACCTGGGTGCCCTGACAGTCTTGGTCTCTCTATTCCAGCTACTTTAGCAAACTTCTTTTGACCTCCCTCAGCCAGCTGCCTCCTGGCCTTGCTCTTACGAGAAGCAAGTCTAGCCAGGGTCCAGATCAGAACCCAACAGCAAAGTGCAGGCTGGTTTGCTGTCTGCTCCTTCCCCCCCACAGCAACCAAATGAAGTGTTTGCAATGACCCAACAGTTTCAGCACTTTGCTGAACTGCAGCCTAAAACCAGTGTCCCAAACCTTGAGGTGCAAGCCTGGCACTCAGAGAGGTACAAGGCTGTATGAACTTGGTCCCTATGTCCCAGTGACTTGATCTTCAGCAGATCTGGAGCAAAGCTTCCAAGTAACAGGCCTTGGGAACGGGGCTAGGCTTCCTACTGGACCATTTTCTTTTTGCACACAACCCTTCCCCAAAACTAAACCCGTTTCTTGCAATGACAGCATGCTCCCTTGTAAGAGTCTGTTGACAAAATATGGGCCTTTTATTCCAATACTGAAAAGAAAAGTGAGGCAAGGGATCCCTTAATCTTGTTAAGAACTCAGAGGATTCTGAAACATTAATTGGCCTGTCTAGACCAACTGTTTCTGGATGCTGTTATTGAAGCTTCTCTTGCAAATGTTGACGCTAGAGCCTGGGACCATACAAAAAAACCCTTGAATTTCCTTTCTTTACATTGCATTACCCTATTTCCTGCCTGGAGCCATTTTTCTTTCAAGTTTGGTTTTTTTTCTTTAAAAAAAAAAAAATACCATGCTTTTGCATTTTTATTGTTTTTTTGTATTCTTACATTTCCATGCTTTGTAGCTGCTGGGGAAAAAAAAAATCGGGTTGTGATTGCATTAGAAGGAAAATACATAAGTATGCTAAAGCATAAACATGGGACTGAGGGTGCCTGTCTGGTACAGATGTCATTGTGCCACACAACCGTGAAGGAAGACCCTCTGCTGAGCTCCACAACAAGGTTCAAGTTTACATCTTGAATTTGGTTAAAAACTAAAGAAAATCTCCAAATTCTAAAAAAATTGTGAATGGGACAGAATTTCTCCAAGACCATGGTCAGTGGGGGACTCTTTTTGGAGAAAAGGATGCCTCATTTATCCCAGGGTACTAGTGATTGCCTGGTGCAGTGTTGCGACACTGATGGGAAAAGCAAGGGTTTATCTGAAAGCAGATGACTGCAAGACACCCACCAGTCCACATGGACTCCCCAGGTGCTCCTGCTGCAGAAATCCCCTCCGCACCAACACTATCCTCAGACCCTAAACATGGGTTGGTCACAGGAGAAACAGATGTCTATCCTTGCAGTGGGGCATCCACACTAAGGTTGGGGCATCCACACTAAGGTAGGGGTAGCCAGCCGATTTGTCTCTGGTGGCAGCATCAGTGCACCTACACAGAAGCACCTCTCATGAGGCCAGGGGCACCCAAAGGCTGTTAATGAGTGTCACATTTCTCAGAAATGTCTCATGCCAGTCTTGCCACGAGACAAAATTGCAATGACCATAAAGCAGCATTATTTGGTTCCTTCTAATTAGACAGAAAGGTGGTAAACATCAACTATACATGAGAAGCATACAGTTCATGTGCCCTCTCAGGTCAATACTGGTTTGGGGTTTTTTTCATTTGGAGATTTCTGGACGTGGGCTGTCTCAAGAATACTCTAGGATATGACAGCATGCTGAGGGCAAGGTAAATGTGCAGCACAGGAAGGAAAAGCAGTAGCTACACTTCCCTGATTCATTAATCGCTGTCATATCCTTTGCCCTACAGCAATTCAGGGAACTGGTATGACAGCACTGGCTACAGCAGTGCTCACCTTGTCAGCAGAGCAGAAAATGAAGGGAAGATCCACACATTCCCCTGTGCCTTCACTAGGTGTGTGATCCACAGCTTAATGGGAGGTGCATGACCTGCACATCGCACAATCAAGTACGCTGAAAACCTGGTCAGAGGTTGAGGTTCAACCTAGTTATAGAGAGAGTGGAAAGTGACCCACTGCTCCTCTGTAGCACACCTTGTGGGGAAAGCCAAGAATGTGTCATCTTCTCATGCCCTGTTAGGGATAGGGAGAAGGGTCCCTGTCCTCCTCTGCTCCAGTAGACAAGACTGGTGCTGACAGGTGCCTAAAACACATCACTGACATTTGTGTGCCCTGTAGCCAGTCATGCACAGGGGTTCTGTCTGCCAGTGGTCACCCTGGTTATACGAACAGACCCGTAAACCCCATATACATGTTGGCCAAGCAGCCGTGAAACTCTTATGAAATAGGCAACACCTGCCACCGGCATGGATCTGACAATGCTTACAGCATGTCTTCTGCCCAGATACAGCAGTGCCTCGAGATGGCTGATGGATAAGTCTAAGACTAGAAGGGAGGCTCCTCCGTCCTGGAGCCCTGGCTATATGGTTCCTCATGCCTTCCTGTCATTGCATGAATCACAGCCACCTCCAAGCTTGTGGAAGAGGCAAGAGTGCATGTCTCATGAGGTAGCCAGCCAATGTTGTTTCTTCCTGTCTGCTTGAGGGCATCTCAGCACAAGTCCTCAACTTGTTTTGATCTGGCTAGCAATTTTGGTTGCTCTGTTTTTCAAATGCTTTATTACAGGTGCCTTCAAGGATAGTAAGTTTTTCCAGGATGTGGTGACCATCTTCCCACCCATCCCTGCATAACTTGTAAATCTAAAAATATAATTGCTTTGAAAAATGTCAGCCAGGCAATTTCTGCCATGTAAATACAGGCTCTTCAGCATCACCTGTTCAGGCACAGAAATGAAATTGCATGCGTACTTCTGAAAACAGGAGCCTGTGCACATCTTTCTTCAGTGATATCACAGTTTTCTTAAAAGAGCAACTAGGAAATCACTGACTACATGTTCTTTAAACTTGGCTCCATAACCACACACAACCATCCTCTGACCTGAGTCAGCACCAAGGGGTGAAGCACTCTCATTTTTGAGTAAGAAAATGAGACATTGATGGTTTATGGATATATTGTGTTTTCAAGGCAAGTTTGTTGTGAGAAGCTGCTAGAAGCATCCACCATGTCCGATGGAGCCCATGCCAGGTGTCTCCAAGATGGACCCACTGCTAGTCAAGGCCAAGCCCATCAGCAGTGGAGGCAGCTCCTCTGGGGTAACAGATTTAAGAAGGGCCAAAAGTTACTCTGTATGAGCAACTGCAGCCAGAGAGGAGTGATAATATATGAGGAGTAACTCATTGGTGACAGTCAGTGAAGAAGAATGAGGAGGTCCATCAGGGGCCTGTGATAGAGACCAAGGGGAGGCAGGCTGTTGTCCTGTAGTCCACAGAGGTCCACAGTGGAGCAGATACCCACCGGCAGTCCCTAGAGGAATCCAGGACAGAGAAAGGGAAGAGTGTCAAAAGTCCTATCCCTGCAGTATAAGGAGTAGCATGTGATGGACTGACTGTAGTCCTCCCCATCTTCCTGCATTGCTTGGGGATGAGGTAGAGAAACTAAGAGTAAAGGTGAGGCCAATAAAAAGGGAGAATTGGGGTGGTAGGTGTCTTTTATATTTTTGGTTTATTTCTCATTACTCCATGCTGATTTGATTGGCAATAAATTAAATGGATTTCTCAAAGTCGAGTCCATTCTGCCTGTGACAGTAATCAGTCAGTGATTTCTCCCTGTACTTACCTGAAACCACAAGCTTTTGATATTTTCTCTTCCCTGTCCATACAGAAAAGGAGAGTGATAGAGCAGCTTTGAGGGGCACCTGGCATCCAGCCAGGCCAACCCACCACAATGGACCAGAGAGGCAAACATACAGCTGCATTTTAAAAGTCTCATCAACCTCCAACTTAGGGACAGCCATGGGTGCAAGGGCAGAAATCAGTGCTGAGGCAATGGTCTAGTGCTCTGAGGAGCACCTTGCAGGAGGGATGTGATGCTATCCTAGGGATAAGATGATGTGAACACCCTGAGACACCCTCAGATGGAGGTCCTAAGCTAGTTGGCCTTTCTGTTATAATAATTTTTTCCTTTGTGCTGCTGCCAGATCCTTTACTACACCTGCTAAAATCTCTCCAGACACCAGACCACCCACTGCAGGGTCACAACTAGAGAATGAAAGTAAGACCTGCATAGTGATCCTAAGAGAGATAATACACTTGCTCTTCTGAAACCAGTGAAGATGACCTGATGCCCAAAGAGTCCATTCTCGTTTTTGGAGCAGAGAGCACCACTGTAACACTCAGAGTTTGGGAACTCTGGGGCTGAATTTGACTCTGCAGTGGCCCAGGAAGTGTGCAGCACAAAAGAGATGGGGATAGGTGAGCCCCACACCTTCCTGACAAGGCCTTGAACAACTCTCAGCATACAAACCATATCATGTATTTCTAAACCAGACCTGACAAACGCATCACTGATGAAGGTCAAAGTTTCTGTGGCAGAAGAACTGCCTGGAGGCTGCACATCTGGGTCCCTCAGCCTGCAGGTTGTGCAGATAAGTGGAGGTTTGTGAAGCAGATTCAGAACTACACAGAAATGCAGTATTTTACTTCCATAAGAAGATATGCAAAGCATAGTGAGGAGAGGGGGAAAAATCCTAGGAGAGTTTAGGAATTAAGGAAAAAAACAAGGCAGAGGAGAGGCTGAAGCTTAAAGGAAGAGAAACAAAGCAGAACAGCTTTGGAGATCAGAATGTCAAAAGCAACGTCTGTCATTGGCCCCAGTTAGTAATTTGAATGTGATACAAAGTGAAACAAAGACCTGAATCTTGGTTAACCCCACACCTCCCTCACACACTGCTTTCTGCGAGCAGCATAGCGTGGTCTACCAGAGCCATTTGCCAAAAGGCATACACATCTCATCAAGAGATCAGAACCAGGCATGATGCAAGGACACCTGAATAGTGCCAGTCAGAACAAACACTTGGGGTAAGCACAGGAGTCCACCTCTGGTGAATAGGAACTTCTTTCTGTCTGTGGTCAAGCGTTTAGAAGGCAGCTAATGATAATTACAGCTTGCAACTTCCCTACATTGCTTTACAAAGCACCCATGTGTGACATCGACACTTTTAAAACAAATGTGTTAGTTCATTGATAACACACCAACCCAGTGTATTTTATTCACAAACCTGCATTTAAGATTAAGAAAATAAAGAGCGCTTGGCAGACTCTCCATGGACCTGCCAGTCCATGTTTGGGCCCTGCTGATTTCCCAGGAATTCTCTGATGAAAAGGTTCCTGCCCAAAAACAACACAGAGTAGGCTCAGCCCGGATGAAATACCTACATTAGTCATTTCCAAGAAGAAATGTTTATTTCAGATAAACTCTAAATGAAGAACACTGGACTAAATCCCTGGTGTTTACATCTGAAGGTTTTAGTAGTGGAGGGGCTGCAGGGGTGGCCTCTGTGAGAAGCTGCTGGAAGCTTCTCCCATGTCCAATGGAGCAACACCAATCCGCTCCAAGATGGACCTATGGCTGGCCAAGGGTGAGCCCATCAACAACTGTGATAGCACTTTTTGGGTAACAGGTTTTAGAAAGCATCAGTGAAGAAGAAGAGGGAGGAGGCCCTCCAGGCATCAGAGCAGAGATTCCTCCGCAGCCTCTGGTGAAGACAATGGTGTGGCAGACTGTTCCCCTGCAGCCCATGGGAGTCACACTGGAGCAGGACCTGCAGCCCGTGGAAGACTTCATGCCCAGAGCAGAAGGATGCCGAAGAGAGGCTGTGACCCCATGAGAAGCTCACACTGGAGCAGGTTTGCTGGCAGCACTTGTGATCCCCCAGGTGACCCAGGCTGAAGAACAGCCCTCCAGGCAAGGGACCAACACTAGAGCAGTTCATGAAGAACTACCACCTGTGGGCAGGACCCACATTGGAGATGTTTGTGGAGGACTGTCATCCATGGGAGGGACCCCACGCTGGAGCAAGGATGGAGTGTGAGGATTTCTTCTCCTGTAGAGAAAGGAGTATCACAGACAATGTGTGATGAACTGACTACAGCCCCCATTCCACACCCCCCTGTGCCACTGGGGCCTAGAAGGCATAGAAAATTGGGAATGAAGTTGAGACAAGGAAGAAGGGAGGGCTGGGGGAAAGATATTTTAAGCTTTGCTCCTATTTCTTATTATCCTACTTGTAAATTAAACTGACAATAAATTAAATTAATTCCCCAAACTAAGGCTGTTTTGGCCATGACAGTGACAGCAGAGCAATTTCCCTGTTCTTTACTCACAAGACTTTTGTTATAATTTCTCTCCCCTGTCCAGTTTGGAAGGGGGAGTGATAAAGTCATTTTGGTGGCCAGCCAAGGTCAACCCACACAACTGGAAACAAAACACACACCACCATTTTTTCCTCCTTATAGATGCCATATACACACTTATTGCCCATGGTTTGCTGCCTCAAAAATGTCACAGGCACACCAGCAGCTGGTCCTGACACATCAGCATTTGCCTATGATCAGGCTGAACTAGCACTTATTCTCTCCCAGACAAAAAGCTGCGAAAATGCACATGTTCCCAAGAAGGCAAACATTTTTCATCTTTCCAAAGTCTCTTGGCTCCCACTCTGCAGACACAGGACAAGCACAGCAATCACAAAGTGTTACAGTTCAGCTTTGTGCTTTGGCAAAGCCTTGAAATTCTCTTTCCTTCTTTGGCCACTACTGCTCTCCAGCTCAAGCACCTTGAAATAATCTTTGGCTTTTACCTTCCTGCCCCCAGAGTCTTGTTCCTGCGTTGCAGCAGGGGACAATGGGAGCAGAGAGATCCACCAGCATTCCCAAGGAAAATGAAGGATACTCAAAAAAAAGGAAAAAAAAAAAAAGACAGGGCTCTCTAGAAAAAAAGAAAAAGAAATAAAAGTCTCTCAGCACGAGACTGAAGTGACTCGGTATTGAAGAGTGCAAAGGAGCATTCCCGTGTTTGCAGACATCATGCCAGTGGTGCCTTCCTTTCTCGAGAGCAACAGTGTGCCATAAATGCTGGTGAGCTCACAGATTTCTTAGAAAAAAAAACCCATGAACATGTTCCTTCTAATACAAGTCACCAAAGTATCACCTTCATCAGCTCTGGAGTGCTTTGAGACTCTTTTCTCCAAAGAACTTACTAAAACTGAAGCAAAAATGAGGGGGAGGGGGGCAGTAACACAGACATTTTCTTGACTCCCAGGAAAAACTGCTTTGCTAATCAACATCCTCCCTTGAATAGGGGAAAACAACTGTGGCTAAGATCCTTGTTCTCCCTTGTTTTCCTCAGCTCCTTCTCTCACCTTTTAACCAGATCTGCTGCACTACACATTCAAAAGATTCTGGGTAATTACATCTGTACTATGTCATCCTGGGAGAGAGAAGCACGTTTGCTCTGTGACTTGTGCTGCTACAACACCAAGCACACCTATCCAATTATTAAATGCTTATTGCACTTTTAATAGGTCAGTTACAAAAGCAAAATCTACCAGAAGAGCAAGCTGGAAGGAAAGGGAAAGTACAATTAAAGGCTGCTGCTCTGTTGCAGCACTCCTGATTTCCATTGTAAGACATTAGTAAATAACCTGGGTTTCCTATGATAAAATCTGATGCTGCTATGCCCGAAGTTGTTGCCTCTAGCAGCTTCCTCATTTCTGCAACTCTGTACACCACTCCCTCATGTTGGACATGATTGAACATCTGTGCCATAATTGCAGTAATATTATCTCTGCAGCTGTCCCTTTTCCTGAATGACACATTTGAGTCGTCAGGAGATTAACAGTGGTTTTGGGAGGCAGAAGCTTGTCTTAGATATGCTTACAAGAGCTTGGAGAGGCTAACTTGTGAAAAGTTGGCACAAGCTGATGGATTTGGTTCCCTGCTCTTTTTTACCTCTTCCATTTTCTTTGTTCTTCCTCTTCTTATTCCCTCTCATTTTTGTGTTTCCTCACTCTCCATTGCGTGCTTATGGGGACGTGGAACATGAGTGACTAGTGTGCTAGAGTCCAAAGCCTGCAAGAGCAAGCTTTGCATTGGTTAATGCTTTGCAATGCCACACTTGTGGTGTCCAGCTGTCCAGACCACTTCCAGTCTCACCACTCAACAGCATTTCCTCCAGTCACCAACATGCACCAGCACACAAAGAAGAAAAGTCAAAAAGCAATCCCTGGAAAGCAGATTCATGGCTCCAAAGTCCAACACGTTTGCTTGCCTTTGACTGTGGGCAGGGAAATGCATGTGGAAAGCCACACGGTGTTGTGATGGCATCACATCTGGACCATGTGTAACAGCCATGGCTCATTCATCTAAAGGGACACTATGGTTTAAGACCTACTTAACTGACCATCCTGTCACCACTGCTCACCTTTCCTACCCCATTTCCCACCTCGCTCCACAGCTCAGAAAGAACTGAAAACACAGTTAGCTCAGCCTCCTCAATCTACCTCAGGCTCTGGGTGAAGCCCTTCCCTACTGCTGGCACATGTTGCTCTCACCTAACAGGTGACAGAAATCACCACAAGCAGAGTCCAAAACCAAAGGATGCCTTCTGTCATGGGAGGTTTAAAGGTGACTAAAACAAGGCAAATTTTCATCAAATTCCCACCTGGATGTTTGTGAGGGTCATGGCATGGCATGGCATGAGCTCTCCCAAAAATGCAGTCCTTTTTACCGGCCTACTTCAGAGTATGTAATGCTACTTAATTCTCTTGAGGGCACCTAAATTTCGACCTGCCTACTTCCACTTCCGCAGTCCTTCTACATATCCAAGTTGTGTAGCAATATGAACTTAATTATTGCACATGAGGGGCACAAGCATTCATCTATGTCTCCAGAGCTTTTACAAGAGAAATTATCCAAGGAATGATTTTTGAAGCTTTCACGGCATTTCTGCTGTGTTCCTCCTCAGGCCACATTCTCTGATTTTAAGAAGCAAGCAAACCCCAGTTCCTGAAGACTAAAAATATGTCTTCAAGTTCTTCCTGGTTCACCCTGGACTGGCCAAGAGCCACCCATTGGCCATCATCCTATCAGGTGACTCCTGAGTATGACACAGCATATAGCAATCTGCTGAAGCACAGAATTAATGTAATTTCCTTCTTCCCCACAGTCAGATTGCATGCTTTTAACAGCCACTCTCTGGCGGCTTGGGGAGAGAATTATGTTGCTTCTATGGTCATGAGGAAAATAGGTGGGAGTGAGGGCACATGAGAAGCTGAGGCCCCCACAGCTAAGTGACTGTGCCTGTGGGACAGATACAGCATTGTTGAGCTAAACAATGAGGTCCTCCATAATTTATAGTTTAGATGAAAAACAAAATAAAAGACAAAACTAATACCAAAACAGGGTTTGTTTTCTGGGTGTGTGGATTTTCTTCCCCCATCTAGAGGACCCACATTCCTTTCTATCATTTTTATTATGTACTGTCATGATAGTAATTACTACAGTCTAAGAATCAAGCACAGATTACATACGTTATATTACTGTCCAGTTATTTTAAGCATTCATACAACAAACCTACAGCAACATTCTGGACTGCAAACTGCTCTGTGTCAAAGTACTTGACTGTAAGCACAGCAGGAGGAAACGGCAACAGAGGAAATCTGAGGAGAGGGGGACACCTCTCCCCACAGTTCAGAAAGGGTTTACCCACCCACACTCACCCTTAGAATGCTGCAGTAAGAATTTATTATCTGGATAGGTTGTTTCCTGCCTTTGCTTACACTGGTTTATGTGAGAGCCACACAATGCTAGGCTGAGCTTGGGCACTCTGGAGTTAAGACTCTGAAGGTAGTCTGGGGTTCTCTGTCATTTTATCCTGCTGGGTAGCAGGTGGCAAAGCAAAGTGCCTTGGCTGATGAGGCTTTCCTGCTTTCTCTTGAACCAGCAGCAGCAGCACCTCCTCAAAGCCACATGGGACATATGTACCAGCTGCCTCTCTCTGCCACAGGGCACATGGACACGAGCACCAAGGACCAATTGAAAATTCAAAAGCTGACAGAAGCCATCAAACCCTCACAGTGCTCCTTCTCACCTCCTAGTTCTTCTGGTGTTACTAACAAAGGAAAAAGGGGATGCTTGTGGCATTAAACAGGCAAGGGAAGAAGCAGGAAGATCAACACCCCAATCCTTAAGGTAAGCAAAAACAGGTCAGGAAAGGGCTAGGCAGGACATGACCTGCTGTGGTGCAACTGCAGCTGCACACATGAGCAGGGAGAAGTGCAAAGGAGACGCAACCACAGGGCCAGAAAAGAGCCTAGTTGTTCTGCAGCTGTAGTAAGCTACACACTTCATAAACTTCCAAAATAAAAACTAATTTCAAAGCAATATATCATGGCACATCATGTTGAGATGGGTTGCTACTTGTATCCAAGCCAAACTAGCTTTTGTGTTCTTTTTCCTTTAAATGAAGAAGCATGTTTTTTATTCGGGATCTGCACTAAGTCTTCCCATCCTCTGCTCAACTGCAGAACCAGAGCAAACTTTCCACAGGCTGGGAACCTGGCTGCTGAAACCTGTGGAAACACTCCGTTTGTGACACACTTGGCACCAAGTAACCCAAAACCTACTCCAAAATGAAATCCTACCATCCCAAGGGAAGGAAAGACAGGCTGCAGCCGCCTGTTTTGCACTCGTGCAGTGAGGATGGGCAGTGGTGCAGCAGCTTGTTTCTCCAGAACAGAGAGAAACAAACGAGCTCAGTCGGAATTTAACGCTTCTCGACAGAGTCCTCTCGGCTGGGCAGGCCGAGTTTTTTGTGAGGCCTCTTTCTGGTCCCGGCAGTGCCTCCAAGAGGGAAACTCCTAGAAACACTCAGTGCCTCGCCATGGATTTCAGCGTTCACCGGGCGCAAGCGCCGCTCGTGTCTGTCCTGCAGAAAACCCGCACCCCCACAGAGAAACGGCGCCACTCGGTGCCTTCCGTGGTGCCGAGCAAAGCAAGAAAGCGGGGCGGTGGGGGAGGGAAAAAGAAGAATTATTCCCGTGAGTCGCCGCTGCCTTCCCGCTCTGCAGGCGCCGTGCTGTGCCCGCACCACGGGCAGCGCCCGCCCTCCTCCCTCCCTCCCTGCCTCCTTCCAGTGGGGCGAGCGGGGCCCCCGCGGGGGCGGCGAGGAGCGAGCACTTCCTGCTCATCGTTACACAGCACTTTTCCAGCCGCCCCCGGCTCTCCTTTCTTCCGCCGCCACCGCCGCTGCTGCCTCTCACAGGNTCCCGCCCCGCCGGCGCCATGGGGCGGGGCGGGGCGGGGCGCGGCGCGGCGCGGCGCGGGAGGAGGGCGCAGGCTGCGCGCATGCGCGGCCTGGCGCCGGGCATATAAGGGGCAGGCGGCGCGGTGCGGCAGGAGTGAGCGGGGATAAACCGGGACGTGGGAAGGAAGCAAGTCAGCCCGTGGTTTCTTGCCTTTAAGCCACCGATCCTCTTTCGCCAGCCGTCGCCATGGTGAAGACCGTGGGCAGCCTGGTGAGTCCGATGGGCGAGGCGGCCGCGTCCTTTCGCCGTGAGGCGGGAAGGGTAGCGGTGTGAACATCACCTTCCCGGCGGCAGCCGGAGCGGGGAGGGAGCGCTGTCGGGGTCAGCTCGGCGAGCAGGGGACCCCACTTGAGCTGCCCAGGGCTCCCGAGAGGCCTCGGCCTGCGGGACATGGCGGTGAGAGCCCGTGTGCCGCCCGGGCAGGCGGAGCCTCCCCGGCCCTGCGGCGGGAAAGGGGGGAAACCGCGGGCAGGGCTCGGTCCCAGCACGGCCCGGGGACAAACAACTCGAGACTTCGGGTAGCCCGTGAGATGAGGGAGGTGATGTAATTCCACGTTATGGCAGGTTGTTGCTCATCGCCTTTTAAAAATCTTCAGGAAAAGGTTCTGTTCCTCAAGCGGGGTTACAGGGTGGAACAGCAGCAGGAGAGGACATCGTCTTAAGATGTGCCAAGGGAGGGTTAGGTTGGGAATTAAAAAGAATTTTTTCACAGGAGGAGTTGTTACACATTGGAATGGGCTGCACAGGGAGGTGGTGGAGTCACCATCCCTGGAGTTCTTCAAGAAAAGACTGGATGTGGCACTCGGTGTCATGGTCTAGTTGACCGGTTGGTGTTCCGATTATGATCTCGGAGGTCTTTTCCAAGCTAGTTGATTCTGTGATACGATACCCTAATTTAGAAGTCCCGGCTTGCCTTATGTACTGCTAGTGTGTAGGAGACCGGGCGACCTTCTTAGTAGAGGCTGGCGTAAGTTCTGGTGCGTTTCCGGGTAGGAGTTCATGGAAAACATGAGTCCAGTTTTCTGAACTTGAAAGGAATTGCTAGAACCCATTCCCGTACTTAAAAAACAGGAGTTACTGGCAGAAGAAGTATTTCCCTTGCTGTGGTGCTGTCNCGCGGCTCGGACAGTGCCCCCCGCCGGCTCTCCCTGCATCTCGGGCATCCCGCGCCCCCATCCCGGGAACCCTCGCCCCCATCCCGGATCCCGCGGCCCCATCCCGGCATCCCGCCCCGCCGGCGCCATGGGGCGGGGCGGGGCGGGGCGCGGCGCGGCGCGGCGCGGGAGGAGGGCGCAGGCTGCGCGCATGCGCGGCCTGGCGCCGGGCATATAAGGGGCAGGCGGCGCGGTGCGGCAGGAGTGAGCGGGGATAAACCGGGACGTGGGAAGGAAGCAAGTCAGCCCGTGGTTTCTTGCCTTTAAGCCACCGATCCTCTTTCGCCAGCCGTCGCCATGGTGAAGACCGTGGGCAGCCTGGTGAGTCCGATGGGCGAGGCGGCCGCGTCCTTTCGCCGTGAGGCGGGAAGGGTAGCGGTGTGAACATCACCTTCCCGGCGGCAGCCGGAGCGGGGAGGGAGCGCTGTCGGGGTCAGCTCGGCGAGCAGGGGACCCCACTTGAGCTGCCCAGGGCTCCCGAGAGGCCTCGGCCTGCGGGACATGGCGGTGAGAGCCCGTGTGCCGCCCGGGCAGGCGGAGCCTCCCCGGCCCTGCGGCGGGAAAGGGGGGAAACCGCGGGCAGGGCTCGGTCCCAGCACGGCCCGGGGACAAACAACTCGAGACTTCGGGTAGCCCGTGAGATGAGGGAGGTGATGTAATTCCACGTTATGGCAGGTTGTTGCTCATCGCCTTTTAAAAATCTTCAGGAAAAGGTTCTGTTCCTCAAGCGGGGTTACAGGGTGGAACAGCAGCAGGAGAGGACATCGTCTTAAGATGTGCCAAGGGAGGGTTAGGTTGGGAATTAAAAAGAATTTTTTCACAGGAGGAGTTGTTACACATTGGAATGGGCTGCACAGGGAGGTGGTGGAGTCACCATCCCTGGAGTTCTTCAAGAAAAGACTGGATGTGGCACTCGGTGTCATGGTCTAGTTGACCGGTTGGTGTTCCGATTATGATCTCGGAGGTCTTTTCCAAGCTAGTTGATTCTGTGATACGATACCCTAATTTAGAAGTCCCGGCTTGCCTTATGTACTGCTAGTGTGTAGGAGACCGGGCGACCTTCTTAGTAGAGGCTGGCGTAAGTTCTGGTGCGTTTCCGGGTAGGAGTTCATGGAAAACATGAGTCCAGTTTTCTGAACTTGAAAGGAATTGCTAGAACCCATTCCCGTACTTAAAAAACAGGAGTTACTGGCAGAAGAAGTATTTCCCTTGCTGTGGTGCTGTCTGACGCGTTCAGTATGCTAATGCAGTACATCAGTTTGGATGGTTCCGTGAACACGTATGTGGCTCTAAGATACAGAATAGTAATAAAGCTTAGACCAACACATGATGAATACCCTGCTGGTGATGAAATAGCATGTGGTCTTGTGTGCAGCAGCTGATGTGGTTGATGGACAACAATAGAGTATTTGTTAGGTATAAGTTATGAACCAAAGTCTCAAAAAAATATTCTCTATGCAAACTTAGTGAGCTCTTCATTTCAGAAAAAAACCTGTTGGGCTAGTCTTGAATTTTGACATTGAAATTTGGTTGATATGTCAGTTTAATCTCATTTTGAGGCATCTTTGAGTGATGCTGTGTGGCATCTTAGTCTTCTGTGCTCTTCCACAGTAAGTTCACTTCATAAATGAAAAGCATGAGAGACCTCCCTCACTGAACCATGAAGGTGTTAACATTATACACGAGTATACAAACTAACACTAGTGACCACAATTCAAAAACGTGTGAGGGAATGACATGCCCCTTAATTCAGATCCTGGAGATAGAATGATGTGTAAATTCAACCTGAAATTGTTGTTCTGACTTGCGTCTTTCCCCCTTCACCTCTCTCTGTTCATGCAGGTTCAGGAGAGGCAAACTTTGAGTAAGGTTGGAGGTTTGTGTTATAGACAGGGCCGGCTTAAAAATGGCCTGTCAATAAACCTGGCTTTGGAGGAGGAGCCTTCTATAAGTTAACTAGGCTTCCACTATCCTCCTAGCTATGAGTATTGATTATTAGTCTGCTATAGTTTAAAGCACCGTTTTGTTGCTAATCCATGGAGAGTGTAGACTCAACAGCCATGCTGACAAAAAGATTTTAAGGTCAGCAACACCCAGAGTATTCAAGTACAGTGCCGTTGGGATTGCTGGATTAATTCTAGCTTTCAGTAAAGCAGGTTTGTATTCTTCTCTGATACAAAGGGGAAAACCCATTCTTCCACAATCTGCAAGAGCTTCTGTGACTGCAATGTGAATGTGACCACTAGTTAGATGTTGCCCCTTTCCCTACACTGCACTTCAGAAACTTGGCAAGCTTCTGAAGAATGCCTACTTTCAGGATGCCTGACTGGTCCCTCGAGTTCCTGCTAGTGCACAGAAGACCCAGTGCTTTGGTTGGTTTTTATGTATTCTTGAGATGTCTGAGTAACTTGTGAGGGGGGCTGCCTATGGGATATGATACCTTTTATAGCAGAATGTATGAACTTAAAAAGCTGGTGCTGCCAAAGCTTTCCTCTTTGTACTAGCTGCCTCTCTTGTTATTTGAGTTAAAGGGAATACTGAAATCTTGCAGCTTCAGCTACAGGTAATGGTTTTAGAAGTGGTATCTGCTAGGGAGTGCAGTCAGTTGAACCTTCAGTCTGTTTATGATAGCTTCTGTATTTACAGGAAAAAAAAACACCTGAATTACATAGTAACCAATCAGCTGGTGACTGGATTAATCCAAGTTCAAGGGTGACTTGATATGAGTTAAAAATAATGTTTATAACCATGCTTTAATCAAATCAGCCCGATACTGTGGACCTATTTTATCCATTGCTGAGAGCAGGAGACTCCTTTCAGCACCATCTGTGGCCAGCAGCCTCCATTTGGAGGCATTGCCTGGTTCTAGGAATCTCTGATGCACTAGAGTCTTTCATTATTAGAGCTTTTTCTCTTACTTGGTCCATGAATAAAGATACCTGCTACCAGCATGTTTGCTGAATGCAGCATGTGCTTTTCTGCTGGAGAACAATACAAACCAAATGAGATCTTGTGTGTGCTCAGGGTGCCTGTAGTTGGATGTTAAAGTTTAAAAAAAAAGGCAAAACTGACCAGCTGGCTAGCTGAGGTTTTCTGCAGTAAGGTGCTACCTGGAGAAATTGCTGGTTAACAAAGCTGTAATATCATCTGTTAGTGTACACAAAATGACCTCATGATGGGAGGTTCCTCATCTGGTAACAGATTTCTCGGTTTTTCATTTGAAAACTTTCAACTTCACAGTTAACACAAAAGACAACTATGGTAGTCAGTTGGGACAGGTCAAGCAGCTTGTTTTACCCCTCTACTGTCTTCTTTCCTCCAGGGAAAGTAAGTTCTCTGAGAAAACTTTCAGAACTTCTTACTAGTTTGAATATTTTTTTTATTAGATTGGAAGGGTAACACCTTTGGACCCAGCATCTGTTTTCACTCCCACAGTAACTTTAGCTGGTCCTATAGATGACTTGCAGGGTAGCACCTGATTTGTAGTCAGGACCAAGTCACCAGTGGTGAATGGTGTGTGATCAACTGCAGTTATCATGCTCTCTCACTTTCCCTTTGTTCTGAGACATAGCAAACCTGAGGTGTGTGACCATATAATGAACACAGCCCAGGGATGGGCTTCCTTTCATAGACTACAGTAATTATGTAGATGAACAGGAGACTTAAGGATTAAAAGAGTGGTCTAAGTGAGAAGGTATGGGAAGTGGAATCAGTAAACACCTGGTGATGTTACAGGGCAGAGGTGTAGGAAACTATACCAAAAATCAATAGTAGGATTTCAGGACCAAAAGGAGTAGTCTTGATTAGGACCTTAGTGTAAGTAGCTGCAGGGAGCAGATAGCATGGATTGCTATGTGCAGAGACATTAACCATTGTTGGTGGGCAGGGGTTGCTTTTGGAGTTGGGGCACAGAAATGCATACTATATCAGTACAGCAGTGGGGTGATGTAGGGAGACAGGAAAACTTAACTGTTCCTGTTTCTTTCAGAATGAGAGTAGGTGGTGTGTACTGTCACTGCTGATTTTGTAGCAGAGTACGCTGTGATTGTCTATGATGCAAGGATGAAAGAACCATCACAGAGCTTGTGCCTCTGAAGAGAGCTGCATGGGAAGGGGAAAATTCTTTAACAGGGAGATGTAACAGTGCTGGATGTATTTAAAGTTACAGGAAGCTGTGAAGATTTTTTTTCACATAGGATTGATTATACATAGGAATGCTCATGTAGGACCTCTGCTTGTTAAATATACTTGTGTCCAGTTTGACTCAATGTACTTGTGGCTCTTCATCTGCATTGCGTTCTTTAATGAGGGGAGTGGCTTACTAGTATTAAGTCTCAATTTATTGTGAGTGATTGCAGGAGCTGGTATTAATTAGTTAACTCCTGCACTGCAAAACCCACTATTGTGTACATTTGGCAGTAGCCACATTGCTTTCAGTGAGCTATTGCTGCCTGAACCATAGTGCTTTGGTCTGTTAAGCTGGGGGAGTACAACAGCTATCTTTTATATGAATAATCTGAAATGAAGTTTATATTAACAGCTGGCCTGAAGCTTGACTGCCATGTGAACAAAGTTGAAAACCATTGAAGTGGCTTTCTTTGAAAAAGACAATGTCAGGAAGTAGCTGATCAGCACTTTCTGCTTCTGCCTGAGATACTTGTTTGCCTCTTGATAGCATGCGAGTATTTATTGCTTTTTAACTCATTTAATGTCTACTAAAGCATTCATTTTTTGACCAGAAAACATGAGTAATGGCATGTAAGGATGTCTGCATTCAAAGGAATGTCCAGGAATGATTGGTGTGAGTAAGTGCAACACAGACTTGAAGACTCTGAATTAAGTACTGGGTGTTTACTTGTGCAGACTGTATGTGTAGCAGTGCTTTGGCTAGTGATGTTAACATGTGGGTTCACTTGGCAAAATAAATAGAATAGCTATCCTGTGAGGTTACTTTGGAAAACATACTGTAGAGTAAACAGACACAACATCATTTTTATGTTAGCTGTTGATTGGAAAAGACATCAGACTAGAAGTGTGTACAAACGTTTGTGCCTTTGTCCTTTTCATATTCTGCAGAGGAAAGTCTGTCTCAGAAGAAAATGAAGTGTTTCTTCCAAGGCAGAAATCAGAAAATGGATTATTAACTGTAAGGATCACATTTGGGGATAACACAGAGCTGTCAGAGCTAAGCATTTTAACTAGAGAATTTCTAGCTTATGCTTCCACAATTCAGTGAGTTAGGTGAGCATTGTGGTCATTTTCTAATTGAGGAGTCACAAGACACTGACTGATACTAGCCCTGATGGAAGCAATTCACACTGAAACACTTATGGTACAAATAACCCAGTTAAGTGTTTAAAGAGCTACCATAATGATTAATGTGTTTGGGCTGAGAGCAAGCCAGCATTGGGATTGTCTGCATCCTTTAGGAAAGGAGGGGGAAATCATTAATGTGTTATGTGTTTGTTTGTTGTAGACCGAATTTGAGGTAGAACTAAAATCTGCTGGTGAGAAGCTTATAGTAGTCGACTTCTCTGCTACATGGTGTGGACCATGCAAAATGATCAAGCCTTTTTTCCATGTAAGTAGTTTTTCTGGTTTTATTTTTGCATTAAATTGTATATAAATGTTTTTGCTTGATAATAACATGCAGGAAAGTTCCTTTTACCACATGTAGTTTCTGGAAAAGGGAGAGAAGTGAGAGTTACCTGCTTTTAAGACTATCAAATTAAATAGACTGACCTTTAATATAGCTGGGAAATAAAATGTAGTTTGGCTTTTGCTGTCCTAATGCATTTTGGGTCCAGAGGGACCTGCCAGCTGCATTGCTTCAAGAGGTGGGATACAGAGGAAACAATGCTTATGCTTCTGTACACAGTTATGTAACTACTTCAGCTGTGTTTAGATAGCAGTGTTGTCTCCTGGTAAAGTATGAGATAAGCTGTATCATCTTTTGGTCATCAGAAGAAGGCTGCAAGAGCAAGCCTTTCACCTGTGTCTTGGGATATCTGAGTCATTGTGGGGAGTATGAACAAGTCTCAACAGGCTCATCCAGACAGAGTGGAGCAGAAAAGAAAATTTTTGCTCTGGTCAGTAAAATAGCTGCTTTAAGGTACCAAGGCATATTTCAATGGGGGGTAAGCAGCACCAGCCTTGCAGTTTGTAAGACTATCTTTTAAAAGAAACCTTTCCTGTATCACTAACCGCAAAGGTGTTTTTTTTTTTTCCTTCCTTCTAGAGCTTGTCTGAGAAGTATGGTAATGTGGTGTTCATAGAAATTGATGTGGATGATGCCCAGGTAAGGCCTGGCCTCGTGCTGAGGGAGGACATATAGGAAGTTCCACACAAGTGACAAAGGAGAACTCTTTAAAATGTCCTCACACATACTGAAACAAAACAAGAGATTACTTCAACTTGAGTTGAACAGATTTAGAGAACACCTGAACAGAACAAACTGCCTTGGTTATCAGCACACTTGAAGTCCTATGGCATGTGTTAGGTAACTTGGGAACACTGACATTTTACTTTGGGGGAGGCAGTGTTAGTCTAAAGCCTTAAGCTGCTTTGATGCAATCTTCCCTAAACCCAATAGTTCACAACTGTCTGATGTCTCATCTCTTCACTGCTCTTGGCACTGTTTCCTCTTTCATTAAAAATGAAATTAAGTCTTGAGTTAAGTACAATAAAATCACTGCTGTATTGCAGTTCCAACAGTGTCAAATAGGCACTTGAAAAATGCCAGGTTAAAGCACAAGAGTTGCCATAGGGCTCTTGAGCCTTACAAACAGTCATATCTGGTTTAATGCAGAAGACTGACTATACCTGTACCCTGGGAAAAGAAAACCAAAAACAAAATCAAAGTGCTTTCAGTATTGTGTGAATTAAATATTGAAGGGGGGATCTTTCAGGTTCACTTCAGGGAGATGTTAGCAGTGTACTGGTTTTGCTAGCATTGGACTAGCAGAAGTGTTTTTGTTTGGTCTAGAGCCATAATGGCTTTGCCCTATCACCTAAACAGAAGTAAGATAGTGGGTTTTTAAATTTTGACATCTTTGAGAATATTGTTTTTTGTCTCTTCCAGGATGTTGCTTCACACTGCGATGTGAAGTGTATGCCAACGTTCCAGTTCTACAAGAATGGGAAGAAGGTAGGCTCTGCTCTCTTGGAACTGGAACAGGCAAACTACACACTTGAAAGATTTGGAATAATCTGCTTTGTCTTGATAATGGCTCTGGGGTACCACTAGCATTAAGATACTCCTTTGAGCAAGCAAGTTTATTTTAGTACCACATCAAATGTAAAATGGGCCAGCAGTGAACTGGTGATCCAAACTGTTATGTTCATAGGTAGTGAACTGGACTAGTGTTACAGGTAGAGCTTCATTAGAGATAGTGGGGTGAGATGTCTTGGTTAAGACTGCTGGTCTGTCTGGCTAGCACCCTGCTTTTTACTTGCTTAGTATTTGTTGTCTGGTGCAACTCATTCAAGCAGAGACATGACTGTAGGTGCCCATGGAATCCCACCCAGACAAAAGTCTATGACCAGGTTGGGGTTCTAGACAGCAAACAACTCTTGGATTATTTCACATAGTCTGTGTAACCTGTGAAGGTCTTGTGCTTGTCAGTGGACTGAGGAGATATCTATCATGTGCCTGCTCTGCCAAACGGTGGATGAGGTGGGATGCAGATCCTGCTCTGGCAGTATAGTGGGCTGTCTGTGCAGAGTAGTTTGAATAGCTCTCTGCCTGAAATCAAGTGAGCTAAATGTGTTGTCTTGAGCTTTTAGTTTGCCAGACAAGTAAAACAATGCTTGGGTGTAAGTTTTGTGGATGAAGACAATGGTATTGCACCTTGGAGTGTGAGTGTCAGATGTAGGGTGACTTTCAGTGTAGTATGGACCCAAGTCATGACTAATCATGAGCCTTTGACAGTTCTCTTAGCCTGAACTTCCACAGGTTCATTGTGTAATTCGAAGAATTGTGATTAGAGTGTGACAGTCTGTGTGTGGCTTTGTGTATCAGGCCTGTAGAGTAGTCTCTTGGTATGGGAAGACAGACCTGCTGCTTTTGAGATATGAATATTGCCTTTGTCTTTTTGCCATGGAAGTTGCAAGAAGGACGGTTTATCACAGGAGAAGCCAGGCTCAGGGGTAGGTCATTTTTAACAGTCCTTCCAGAGTTAAATTGATAGTCTTGACCAACACAAGGTAACTGAGCTACCTCTGATATGTAGTGACCTTCAGAGTCTCTCCAAGCCTCTATTTGAGTCCTATCCAACATTGATTCAGGACCAATGGTAGTCTGGAAGTGATTGTTGATAGTTTAATCCCAACTTTTGCATGAATTAAGTGGGAAATAAGTAGATGAACATCTGCAAAATACTGTTTCAATGGTGAAAAGAATTTTAGTTGTAGCAGAGTTGAATAGATGTGTATGTGACTGGATGCTATGTAATTAGTATTCTGAAGCATTGAATGCAACGTTTCTAAAAATCATTATCTCTTTACAGGTGCAGGAGTTCTCTGGGGCCAATAAGGAGAAGCTGGAAGAGACCATTAAAAGTCTAGCCTAACCTCCAGCCATGGAGACAACGAAGCATGACTGCTTAGGCTAAATTATAGCCTACAACTTTTCTACTTTAAAGAAAACAAACTCTAAACAAGCTAGCTAGGTTAAGTGGTGGAAACTATGCTCTTGATCTCTGTAAATGAGTACAATAAAGTGTAAATTCTTCACTTTTGGATATTGCCATGTGTTTCAATGTAAATGTGAGGAACTTGATAATCTCACTAAGGTGTCCAGTTTGCTGTGTTAAAGTACTGTCTGAATACAAAGACTTTGTGGAAAGCAAAATTGATCTTTTGCTGGGGGTGAAAGATTGTGTTGCATGAGATAGCAATGACAGTTGCTTTAGGAGAAGTCTGCTGCCACCTTAGATAGTAGTAACTAGGCTATAGTCTGATTTACAAATACAGAAATAGGAGTTGGAGAAAAGGAGCTGGTCATTGGGTGGGATAGGTTCTTTNACTCTTAAAATTTTGCAGATTCTATTTTAGGCTTCAAAGCTAAGACTTGTCTTTCCAGAGCATAATACTAATCCTACCATGGAAGTGCAGTGTAGGACTTGGAGCTGCTGCTATTTTGCCTTTTCAGTTTTGCCTGGCCATGAGTGTTCCTTCTGGTTCTATGAGTAACAGAGTGTGTTTAGTAGTATGAGTTGGGCTGCTTTGTTCCTAGGCAGTAGTCTGGAACAAATGACTGAAGAAGGAAAACTTGTAATGTCTTAAGCTTGAGAGAATTTAGATTTTTATAATCTTGTATCAAGTAATTTTCACTTGATTGTACCACTGCATTTTTAGAACATACTAGAGACTGTTTTGGACAGTAAAGTGGACTCTGAGGTCCTCCAAACCTGAATCACACTGTCTAGAGGAATGCTGGCCTACTAGCCTTTGTATACCTGCCATTCACCTACTCTTGGCACTGTTACCAAGGAGAACTCTAGTTTTTTCCACTGCATCAAAATGGCTTCTTTGCTGGCTTGGGTGTTGTCCTGTATAAGAATTCAGTAAGTAATGGAGCAAAGCTGTAGCTAGCAGCTATGCCTGATGCTGTGGGTAGGGCTTGGTGAGCTGTGCTGTTCACTGAATATCACTCACAGAAAAGTGAAACTTCCTGTTGCATATGCAGAAGCTGTGGAATGAGTGAGCCTCTTGTATATGTGGTAGCGAGCTCACTTGTGACTCTGCCTTTTACTCAGTTCACAAGCATGCATGAATTCTTCACAGCTCTTGAAGCTTCAGCAGGGGGAGCCTTCAACAGCTTGTATATGTTCCTAATTTGAAACATGATTTTACTAGTTCAAGAAGTGACCACACCCTTTAGTTGAGGATGAGCCATCAAGGATCTTCTTGGATGTAAACTCTAGGTTGTGCTTATGCAATGAGGGAGACATACAAAATGTTCTCCACATAGCCTATTTGACTAAGAGGAGTGCTGGTCTGTGTGGCTGTTCACAAGTAAGTGGGAAACCACTACTCTAGTGATGCCATGGACAGACTTGTGAGGAGGGAATAAAAGGAAGCTTGAGCAAGAGTGTATCATTAACATGACAGCATCTGCAAAGAAGCATTGCTTTTGAAAGCAGTGTGTTTGTGGCCTACTTATTCCCTCTAGGCAGTAGCTGGAAGCAAGAAAGTTTTCAAAAGTTCCTGCTGAAACTTCCAGGTGAAGTTCAGTAGGATGCTCCAGCATTCTGCTTAATCCTTATGAAATAAGCTTATTCAAGTGTGCTACAACAAAAAGTATTTCTGCTGAGGTGAGGCCAGACTGAGTTGTTGCCCTATTACAAGGGGAAGTTGCAGTGAATGGGATATCACTGAATGTGTGTTGAATTTAACTCTTTGTTTGCTTTCTTAATAAGATGCCACTCTGCAGTAGCCTTGGAGGATCCAGGTGACAGTGACTGGAAATTCAAGTCACAATTAGAAAGACCAGAAAAGCTGGAATAGCTCTTGTGGTGAAATGAGGGGTGCAAAGCAGTTCTTTACAAGGGCAGTGAGTTCAGGTTTCTGTGCTGCAGTATCTTCCTGTCCTGAGAACTGACATGTAGACATTCTGTGATGAGAATAACTTGCACAGCCTTATTTGAAAGCTGTTCTGTAAGGCTTGGCTCTTTGAGGAATGTGCAGTGAGGATACCTGTGTTAGGTAAACCTTCCCTTTAAAGGAAACAGCAAGCACATGCTCATAAAATACATAGTTAAGTCAGAATTTGTTTGAAGTTGGACCTTGTCATTATTGGTGATGGAAAGCAAAGGCTATGCTTTGTTCTGGTTATGTGTAAGGAGCTTTGGTTCCTACAGCAACAGTGCATCCTCTGGGAGGAGAGAACCCCAGTTCAGGATGGGAACTGGGCTGTCTTTCAACAGGCAAATATAGGAGGTTTTGGCCTTTACCAAGTAAACATTTTTACCTAAATAAATTAGGTATGAGTAGCCTTTCTGAAACCTAGTGCAGCATTCACTTTCATCAAACTGTGAGGTCTGTTGCTTGCACATACAGAGTTGGCTGCTTTGATCTAGAGATCTGAAAAGATGCCTTTTAGAGGGGAAGTTGTAGATCGCCAACTAACTTGAATGTTTGGAAAACTTGATGTATGTAGCAGAGAAGAAACAATACAGAAAGGATTCTTCTGGGAGTAAGGGTTTCAGGAAGAAGTTCTTCTCCCCTCAGGCAATGTCTATAGTCTGTATCATTTGGCTATTATGTAGCTGGGATCTATGCCTTGCTGTCAAACAAGTAGAGCAAGATGGTTTTATCTGCAGGCCCACTGCCTAGCTTGCTTACAATGGGCTGGCCAACAAAAAAGTACTTCCTTGAGTACAGCAATTAGAACACATAGCTGGAATAACTAGGCTTAATGAGAGAGTACTTACTGACTATCATGAAAGGAAGGGCCAAGGGGTCATAGTGAATGAACAAAGGAACTGTGTGGGATCCCATTGCAGTGAAATAGTGACACTCCTTAATTTCATCTATGGCTTCTGAAATGGATGATGTGCACTTGGGAAAGTGCATGTCATGCACTTGGGGTGCTTAACCATCCACACATCTCTTGCAGCAATCAACCTAACCTTCAACTCTAGCTAGCCATCTGCTTTCCATTCTTTCCTTGACCTGAACGAAGTTAGAATTTGATTCCCCTCCGGAATGATTCCAGTATGAGTAGTGGTAATTATTGTAGTGTTTAAGGTCTTAAATGTTCATTCATCAAAACTAGCTGGGTCTATGAAGCTAAAAAATGGCTTTACCAATGCCAGTTCATTGTAGCATTGCAGCTCCTCTGTGCTGTGCTCTGATATGTAGTTTTCAGCCACCCAAGGAATTGGCTTGAGAAACATGCTGGTGAAATCCTTGCTGGGCTAACTCTGTCGTGCTGGTCCCTGGCCCTTGGTGCTGAGTGGGAGAGTTTGACTGGAGGGTTGGCCTTGGCTGGCTACTAGGTGCCCACCAAGGCCCTTATCACCACACACACTGCACCACCACACCCCATTCCATGCCCCTGCAGAACAGGGAGAGAGAACGACAGAAAAGCTCTTGGCTTGAGATAAGGACAAGGGGATCATTCTGCAAAAAGACTTGGCTCAGGGAAATTAATTTATTTCAATTAAACAGAGTAGAATGATAAAAAATATGAACAAATCTACAACCTCGTTTCTCTATCTTCCCTCTTGTTCCCTGACTTGGTTTCACTTCAGACTCTTCTCCCTCCTTACCTGAGTGGTGCAGGGGAATGTCATCTCTGCTGCTCCTTCTTCCTTGTGCTCTTCCCCTGATACATGGGTTCCATGGGATGCAGTTCTTTGGGAGTAGACTGTTCCGGTGTGAGTCCTTTGTGGACCACAGGTCCTGCCAGGAAACTTGCTCCAACATGGGCTCCTTTCCACGTGCCAAAAGTCCCACCAGGTGCCTGTTCCTCTGCAGGCTCTGCCTGGGCTACAGCTTGCTTATATTTGGGCATGTATCCCTGCTTTGGGTATGAGGACCTACCTCCATAGGCTCCAGTCTTTGCATTTCATCTGAAGCAGTAACTAGGTATGAACTCTACCCCAGCTGAAGTCTGTCTGTAGGTCTTCCTCAATTAGAAGACTAAGCATGAATGTATGGCAGGAACAGTGACAAGGAACTCAGGTGTTCTACTCAGTTTAGCTAAATGGAGGTTGAACCATACTGTGGCATCCTTATTTTTAGTGAAGGTTTCATGCAGGTGTGAAGCATACCCAGCCAGATGCCTCTGGATTTGGTAAGGATGCATTAGATGAATTTGAGAAATTTCAAGAGAAACTTGAAAAAGTCTTGTGGAGTTAATGGAGAAGGACATCCATATGGAATGATGTTTCTCCTCCTCTGGAAAGGGAAAGCTAAGATGGCCCAGGCTGGTAGACAAAGCAAGGGAGAAATGCATAGGAGTTGCATGAAGTCATATCTCTACCTTTGGCTGAAAAACACAAATCTATGACATGCAGATCTCCACAGGGTGGCTGTGGCTGTCTGTGGGGTTTTGTAAGGTTTGATATGCATAGAGGTAACCCAGACACTAGCCTGTCACTAAAGTTTTTAAGAAAATTTATTGTAACAGTCAAGAACACTGCAATATATGAATCTAAATGATCAGTACAGCTGGCTGAAAAGGCAAATACAGAAGCCCATTTTGGTGCTTTTATAACACCACCTTTCACATGCTCTAAGTTCTCCCCCTGTGATTTATAGCCTGCCTAGCCCCTGTGTGGGAGCCTCTAGGCATGTCTGTGACCATTTTATCCCTTGAAGCAAGGGAGTTAGGTCTCAGCAGACAGGAAAAGAGAGCATACACAGTACCCTGCATGAGCAGGAATTTCTTCCCACGTTAAAGCTTTTCCCTGGGAGCAAAAGTTTCCTTGAATGGGTGCTAAACTCTCCCTTCTCGCTATTTCTTCCTAAGGTCTTCTGCTTCAGCAGTTCAATACATGTATATTCTTACACTGACAGGCTCTGGGAATGCCTCATGCTTGTCTCTACTTGACTGCACTGGGATGATGGTAGTACCTCTAGGTAATGGGCTAGGGGGCTCTGTGGAAAAAGGTAGGTTCCTACTATCCTGGTGGTACCATCTGCCTGGCTCACAGGAATTGGTGCATCTGTGCTTTCTGTGGCACAGGTGTGAACAGACTCCAGGGGGTAGAGAAGCCAGGAAGAGTTTTAGACCAGGCTTGGGTCATCTTCCCTCCACTTTAGTCAGTCCTTGACACTTCCTAAGAGAGACAGTGAAGTCTGGTATTTCACCCTTCTTTGAATCTGCTTCTAGTTCCTCTGAGAGGAGCCTGGGGGAAAGCAAGGACCTGCAGTACTCAGAGTACATGAACAGTACTTAGAACTGTAAAGCCTGCTCATAAAAGAAATGCAATGGGCAGTTTTAGCATTACTTAACAAGATTGCTTCAAAGGCTTTCAGCTTCATAGGAAGCTGAGTGTCCTTGCTGAGCTAGTGATGAGGGTCTGAGAATGGGGACAGGCGGTATCTCCCTGCATTGTAGTTGAAGGCCAGCAGCAAGTTAAGCTGTGAGGGACCTATCTGGAGCTGATGATGTGAGAAACAATTACAGTCAGTAGACATGGGAGCAAGACAAGAGCAAAGGATCTGAGTTATGTCTTACTTCAGTACAGGCTGCATCAAAGGTGGTGGCAGGTGTAAGTTTTGATTTGATTCATCTGGGGAACAGATCTCACATAAGAATGAATGCTGTAGCTGGGGCATGTTGTCTCATGACCTATCATGGGAGCACCCATCCTGGAGGACCATGAGAGGAGCTCATCAGGGAGTAGTGCACTCCAGGAATAGTTCCCTCATTTCAGCAACCTACAGTCCTTTGCAGGAAGTTCCAGGGCTTCCTGAGGCCACCTTTGGTGTGGCAGGCCATGGTGAACTGCTCAACATTGGTCCCCACTGTGGCCTGAGCTCATACAGGGTGTTGCCACCAACCCCAGCTTGATATTGCTTAGGAACAGGGCATAAAAGTTGCATATTTATTAACCTGCAACACCTCCAAGCTGGAGACTTTAATTTTGCACAGGCAAGCATAAGGCATTAAGCAGTTAAACCACTACTCTAGAAATAATATGTATAAATGAAGATCTATTTAGCCAACAGATGATGAAGCCTGGAGCTGTTTACATTTAATATTATTAAATAAACTCCTCCTCTTGCAATCATATATTACACCCTCAATGAATGGGGATAATAAACAAGCTCAGAAATCCCACTGTCAAGCCTACTTGCAAAGTGTAGCTCATGTAGTGACATAAACATGGCCATGTGAACTGGAGAAATGCAGCACAAAAAGCCCAGAGATGACTAACAGCACAGTCCCAGCTGCAGGGTGATTGAAGAATGGGCAGCACACCTTAGGCAGAACTAACACCCTTTTAATATTTGCAGATGCATTCAGTGAAGATCTGCTGTAGTGCTGAGGGGGACCTAGACCCAAGCAATCCCTTGCACAGTTTCTGATAGCCAGTGAGGCCACCAGGAGCTCACTCTGCCAAAAAGCCTTTAAGCTCATCTGTAGAGTAATAACGTTAGAGGAAGGGGTGGTTGGCAGGCAGTGTTTGGCATTCTCAGGCCTTATGCAGCTGTTTGAGGACAGGCTAGACCGCCATTGTGCAACCCATGCTCTGGCCCTACAAGCACAGGTAGCCAAGCAATGGCAAATAAAGCAACCCATCGCTGCACCTTTGCTCTATGCTGGAGATTGGCACCTTGATCAACTTCATTACACTGATTGTACTCACAGAACTAGTGACAGAGAGACCTTCATCCTACTTTGTGCCACTGCCACAGGGGGGAAAAAAAGGGAAATTTTAATGCTCTCTTTTTATTTTCAACAACATTTGGAAAAATTCAGGCATCATTTCACAAACTTTAGAACTTTGAGGACAACCAAGCTCACAGAGACAAACCACTGCAAGATCTCCAGACAGTATGAGACAATGAGGGGTATTAATGTCATTATTCATGTGGTGGCAGTGTTCCTGGCATGTAACAGAAAGCTTGAATTTTCAGGAGGAAATAGCTGTATTCTCCAGAGAAGTTCAGAGGCTCAGGGGTGTGTGTGGTGTAGTGTGGGTTTTACACAGAAAAAATACATTTTGAGGGTAAAATAGCCTTGCAAAATGAACTGCAATTTATGAAGCATGAAATCTATACACAATGAGGAGAATATACAGATCAGTGTTTTAGGAAAAAGCGGGCTGAGCCAGGATTATTCTGGCAGACAAGTTTTTCTGCAACTCTGACTAAGGGGTATGATCTCCATGTGGCTATTCTTAGTTTGTTTCCAAATCACAACTGTACTTGAAATAAGAGATCATTAATTGACTGGATTTAAAACAATTCAATATTTTAGGACTTGCAAGCCCTCTGAAAATTCTTTAAAGCCACCAAACAACAGCAGATCTCTCTTTGCCAAAGTCTACTGACAACAAATTCCCCTTTCTGGTTTACCCCTTTACATGCCATGCAGTGGTATTAATCCACAGATCTTTATCAGAGGCCACTGTAAAACCATAGCACTGGAATTAACCCAGACTGGCAACTCAGTCTCCTCAGAATACACTATAAAGCAACAAGAACTTGTCCCCTGCTTGTGCCAAGATGCATTATTTCCCCAGTGTCCAGCTGACCTGTATTTCAGGACATGTTTTTTTCAGGTCACTCAGCAAGTACTGGTCAATCTACAACTTAAGTAAACGATCTTTTCTTGCAGACAAACAGAGCATCCAATCCTGGCACTGCAAAGACATTAAGGCTGCTTAGGCTCCCTCTTCACAGATCAGTAATGAAACCTTAAAAATAACTAAGAAGTCCTCCACAGTGACAAAGTTGGATCACTGGTCACTTTCAATATCTGTCTGTATCCTGTAGTTATAGGTTTTTTTCAAGCTTTATCAAAACATCTAAGATACTTATTGTTGCTAATCTGTGTGTCTCCTTTGTTTGGCACTACGTGTGTGCTGGGCACCAATTTAACATAGCTAGGGTCATTATATTGATCTCGTCTCCCAGGAGAACACTATGGCAAGGTCAACTCTAATCTTGGACACCAGTGACCAAATATCTCAAGAAAATTAGTATCCTATCCATATCATCTATACTGAGATTTGCTGGAATGAAGAAGTGCTTCTAATATTTTAGCTCCTCTGTGTTAGCCACAAGGAAGTGAAATGGAGGGTATTCCACAAAGAGAACTATAACACAAGCAAAGTATACATTAACAGTTTTATTTTCTTTTCCATAATCTCAGAATAACTGAGATATCTATATTGTCTGATAAAAGTTTTTAAAAAAAGGAGGAAAAAAAAAGCCAGCTAGAGAGGAAGCTGGGAATCCCCAAGTGTTGTTAACATAGCTTATTCTCTGCCTCTTGATACTGGTTAAAAATTTCCTCTTGCCAAGTTCTGTGACAAATCAATGTGTAAACATTACATGTGCCATCAGCTAGCAAAGCTTTTGGAATTGCTTTTCCTTTCTACAAGCCTGCTCATAGAAATGTTCAATTTACTATTAAATCTGTTCTGATGTTCAGCAATTTTAATGCACCTTTTTTTGTATAGCTTTGGGAAGTAACTTTCAAGTTCTTCAGAAGCAAAGCAATTGGCATATACTTACAGTTATTGGCCCAATTATTAACAGAAGTTACCATCACCAGGCATTGAGCAAAAAGGCTGAAATATAGTAATCATATATTTTGACAAGTGAGTTGAAAGCATTTAACAGAATCACATTCTCCTGCACCAGTCTCTCAGGAATATCAGACCTTCAGACTTTTACAACAGCTTTTCCAAGATTTTCTCCCTTTAACATTCCAATGAAAGCCACTGGCATGTTCTCGAATCCTTCAGTGACTTGTTCATGGTACTTCACTTTTCCCTGTAAAAAGTAAGAAAGGAAATTGCTGAGTTTTCGTCCACCAAAATCGAATTAATTCCAACAAAATTTTCTCCAGCATGTATATTTCATCTAACATGCAAGCTGGCATGCATCAGGGTAACCCTGCAAAACTAAGCAGGCTGCTGTGAGGATCTGCTTTTGTTCTAAAATATTCTACTTCGAGTCATAACAGGGAGTAAAAATCACTGCCAGACACATGAGAATAGGTTTAGTGCTACCTGGTTCCCAAAGTCAGTCATTTCCCCAAAGTCAAGACTGTCTCTACCTATACAGAAATACAGAGTTACAAATCCAAGTCATCAAAAGCTGATCCATCCCAAGTCCTCATGTCTGTAAAAGTTAAAGCCTCTTAGCCTTTAGTGTTCACAGCCATGAACCAACTTAGTTACTAACTCAGCTTCCATTTACAAAAGTAAAATATACAAAATTCCTTATTAAGTCCTTCTAAAGCCCAGCTCCCAGTTCCATAAAAACATTCATTCTTGCCAGTAACTTCAGCACAACACTACAGTGGAAATCCTTGCTCATGCTGCAAATAACTGAATGCAAAATAGAGGAATTACCCTAAATACGAAAATCTTCATTACCAGATAAGTGTTTTGAATTGTTCTGGAAGCATCCTTATTCAAAGCCTACATGTATTCTGGAATATATCCAATTCCACAAGCTAACATTGTCAGTCTCAACCAAGCAGAAAAGATCAGGCATGTTTACTACAGTTTGAGTGTCCCCAAAAGGCTCAAAGATCAAGTCAGGGAGAAGAAAAGTATCATGCTGGGACCTCACCTAAACAGCTATGACAAGAGACCCTTTGCAAAGAGGCAAGCTATGGTGTGAGTACACCTTACAGGAAACTACACCTTCCTTCCTTACCTCTACTACCCACTTTAGCAGTGCCTTCACACCTTCCTCCCGGCGGTTATTCCAGCGGCTCACAATAAACCCTTCCATTCGAAGCTCTTTGAAGATCATTGGAATCTGTATATAAGGTCCTGCAAGAGAAAGGAACCAGAAAACCACCTGCAATATCAGTTTCCTTTAAAATATGTCCCAATGCATAAAGTGAGCTTTTAGCAGTAAAGACCACTGAATCACTTTGTTTCAGCCAGCTGCAATCGATATTTTTTTTTCTGAAGAGAATTTCCAGGACAAAGACTCGTGGACAGACAGCCATATAGGAGAACAAAGCCCTGATTCGTAAAGTAGTGGGACTACAGAAGAAAACAGCAACATTTCTGAAAGTAGGTTCATTCACAAGTAAACTGGACTCAGCTTCACCTGAGTGGCTTCAGCTGAATCTCAAAAATACTGTTTTGGCAGCTTGTTTGATAACCTGCCAGGCTCCCATCCTCTTTCTAACTCTCAAAACCTAAGTTTTAAACTCTACAAAACAGTTCCCTCAATCATAAAAATGTTTGATGGTGTTATCACTCTCAAAAGCCTATTCCATTTATTTCAAAGTGATCTGAGAGTTCAAAGCCAGTCAGCTGTCAAAGAGAATTCAGACCTCCCATTTCTTCTAGAAGGCAACTTTGGAAAACCTAGTATTATTGAAAGTAAATATTCATTTCAGCCATATTTCTCAGCAGTTTCACTGGTAGCTGAAATGTTACTGGGGGTAGGGGGCGGCGGTGGGGAGGAAAGAAACCTTAAACTGCAGCAACTAAAAACCTGAGGGAAATCTGTTATAAAAACGTGTGCACTACTGTGTCAATGGCATCATCTAGGCACCTGCCCAGAGCCCTGTGGAGTCCTGTTTTAGGTAGTTTAGTCACTCCTTCATTTCTAATCAGCTGATGTTCTCCATCCAGTAGGAGTGTGTACAAAGGAGGATGAGTACATGTACACACAAGGAGTGTGGTCATGCTCTCACTGCCCTAGAGCAGCGGTTAGTTACTCAAATGTATAAATATACAAACACTTAAATGGCACAGGAAAACAAACAATAAAATCTCAAAAGACTCCATTATGTCTCTTTGCCATCACCAAACAGGAAATCATCTTAGACACAATAAGGCAGACCCACACCTTTCTGAGGCACAGAGTCATTGTACAGAGAGATGGCTCCACAGATTGCAATCCTTCCGTATTTCTTCATCTGGCTGATGGCAATACTGGCAAATTCTCCACCCACCTGTGAAAACCAGAGCATGTGCACCATTTGAGACAATCCAGTGTTTAGCATTGATTACCAAAATCTGCCAGCCTTGTATAGTTGCAACAAAGGGGTTCAGTCAGGGGGTGGAGAGGTGAGTTGCACTAC
Organism: Formicarius rufipectus; assembly: GCA_013399695.1. Taxonomy (NCBI): domain Eukaryota; kingdom Metazoa; phylum Chordata; class Aves; order Passeriformes; family Formicariidae; genus Formicarius; species Formicarius rufipectus. The sequence goes on from VXAU01002829.1 coordinate 672,903, forward strand.
TCCAAAAACTTGGTGGCTGCAGAAACCCCTACACTTAGAGAACACTATAAGGACTCAATCTCTCTCTTATAAAAATCAGTTATGAATATAGGGATTCAATTTGATTTACAAATCTGCTTCACAGATCTTGGTTTGGAAGTGTTGGACAGGATTTGCACATAGATCCTTCCTCCTAAGGGCATGTCTAGATGCACTAAGAAACGCTTGCATTTCCTACATACCAGTCTGCACTTTTACATCTTCATATCGTGGTGAGGTCAAGCTTTTACTTCCTGATTTTCTTTTCCAAAAACAGGGATATGTTATGATTAGAAACTTTTAATGGTGAGAAGGTGTGAGAAAATTTACTGCTGGAGGGAACTCTGCATATAAATTGGAAGTGAGCAGGACAGGAATGAATGTGACCATAAAACCTATTTAAGACCTTGGCATCAGTGGACATGAAAGTCAGAAGGCTAAGGCAAAATAATCAGGAGTTCCTGCCACAGAGACAAGCACTTTGCCCTGCCACCCTATCAATTGCCAGGGCAAGGCAGGTATGTTGCAATCCACACAGAACACATTTATTTGGCACACAGACTGCTGACGGAAAGAGGTGCTAAAGAGATTATGATGGCTTCTTTTTAACCAGGTAGCTAGCCGGGGAGTTTTAGGTCAGTATATCTACTAATATCCGTGTACGCAGGCTCTATATTATCACCTATAATGCATATGTTAGCTGTAGTAGGAAATTAAAAGAGCCAGAGCTAGTTCCCTGACTTGAAGGTGAACTGACATGGTTTAACTGCATCCATACTGTTAAACTCTCTTAGCCTTCCAAACAAGATGGTCACAAACAGCCGATCCGGAACAGTGCACAGCCCCTGTTCATTCCAGCTATACTTGGGAGGTATCAGAAATCCTCTTTGGGCCACTCCAGTAGTTTTACAAGTGGGCCTTGCCACTCTTTTGTTTACAAATACCAGTGCAGTCCCCATGACCATATAACGTGGTGCAATCCACACTCACTCCCCATTTGCAATAGCAGAGAACTGGCTGTGGTCCAGGTGGGGCCAGGATTGGACTGCAGCTGTCTGTGTTCTGCATCAGTTAAATGTTACTGTGACCCTCATCTCCCCAAAATGTGCCATATTTTTCAGAGAGTGAAGTAAAACGTTTTTCTCTCCACTCACAGACACTGCCAACAATCCAGCATTTCCTTTCAGTCTTTGTCCTTTCTGTTGCTGCCCAAGTCAGCTGCAGAAACATGTGTGGAAAGGGAAGAGGAAAGCAGAAAACTCTTTTTCTCAATTAAATGGATCTCAGTATTGAGTTCCCAGTGTAGTCTTCAAGGAGATGTATACAATAATGAGTTCCTGTATGTTTTAAGGAAGTTTAAGGAAGGGCAGGGCCTCCTCTCTGAACTTACATTATCAAAGAAACAGTCGTAGCCATCAGGAGAGGCTTTACGCAATGCTTCATCCAGAGAAGTCACAGTCTTGTAATTAAAAGCTTCATCAAAGCCTAGTTTTTTCAGATAGGCAACCTTGTCATCTGAGCCAGCACACCCAACGACTTTGCAGCCCTGCAAGGAAAGAAGAACATTTCTAAATATCCCCCGACAGCATAGGCTGACACTCAAAGAGTGCTGGGTGGAGGGCTCACCCGTGAAGTGCAGCTGTTGCCACTGTATGAGATCCTGAGCTCTAGGAAACGTTCAACTAGCTTTGCTACATCTTCAGGAGTTTGTTCCATCTTGAGACCCTAGTGCAGGCATACCTTCAGGGACGCTTGCTTTACTGACCATTCACAACTTTGTTACCCTGTCTCCCAGCTGAGCCTTCTGAGGAGCAAGTGTGAGCAGTTCAAACCACTCACCCCAATTTTAGCAAGCTGCCCCACCACAGAGCCCACAGCACCAGCAGCAGCATTAACCAGCACCGTCTCTCCTGGCTTCATCTTGCAGACCTCCAGTAGACCAAAGTATGCAGTGAGGCTGCAAAGATAAAAAAGAATGGCTCAATGCGGAGTAGAAGATGACAGACACGGAGATGGGACTTGATCACATTGAACAAAAATATCATCACAGTCAGAACAAGATTCAGTTTTCCTCATTCTTTATGAAATAAAAAAAATTAACCTAACCTTCTTAATTTGGCTTTTCCACAGCAATCCCAGAAAAAAACAAAGATATGTTACTGGGTTCACAGAGTGTTGTGGCAGAAATCTAAGGTGAAAACAGCTTTCTTTGTGCTCATTAGCCAAAAAGAAAAACACAGATAACTCTGTAAGGTGACAAATTGGTTACACACCAGATGAGATAGTAAATCCAAATGGGACAGAGGTCAGTAGCCAGCTGGTATCTACCAGACTGATGTAAAGATTAAATGATACTCATTACAAATTAAAGCCAGCAGAAAAAGTACAAAAGGGTGGCAAAAACTTGCTGAATGTATGGGCTCACTACTCCTGAGGACTAGTGTGTATAGGTATGGCTATAGGGCGAAAAACGAAATCATTGAGATTCAAAAAGGCCTCCAAGATCATCAAGTCCAATCTTTGACAGATAACCACCTTGTCAACTAAACCTGAGCACAAAGCACCATGTCCAGTTGTTTCTTGAGCACTTCCAGAGTTGGTGAGTCCACCATTTCCCTGGGCAGCCTGTTCCCATGCTTTACAACCCTTTCCATGAAGAAATTCTTCCTGATGTCCAGATTGAACCTCCCCTGGCATAGCTTGAGGCTATGTCCTCTTTTCCTGTGACTAGTTTTCTGATCCCCATCTTGCTACAGCATCCTTTCAGATTGTTGTGGAGGGCGGTAAGGTCACCCCCAAGCCTCCTTTTCTCCAGGCTAAACAACCCCAGCTCATACAGCTGCTTCTCATATGAGTTACTCTCTAGACCATTTGCCAGCTCCATTACCCATGTCTTGACATGCTCCAGCACCTCACTGTCTTTCTTGTAGCGAGGGGTCCAGAACTGGGCCCAGTATTTGAGATGCAGCCTAATCAGTGCCATAGTAACCTGTAGGAATCATTCAGGTTCATCATTAAAATATCAATTGGCCCAGAATCTCAGAAAACTCTACTTCTAATTTATAAATTCAAGCTGAGAGTTTCCCACTTGGTCTGAACTAAAACTGTGAACGGAACCAACTAGAAACCATCTGGACTGATGTTAATATGAAATCTGAGGAATTCTTCATCACATCAATTTTACAATGCTTTTGAAAGCCTTTCATATTAATAGGACTGACCAAGCGCTGATCTCCCATTAAAACAACACAGAATGAGTCAAGAAATGCAAGTCGATGACTGAGAAACTGCAGTAGAGAATATGGATTCCAAAGGACAGCAGTTGTCTGCTGCAGCGCGATTTAAAGGACCTCTGTTTAGCTCCATGAGAGGACAGAGATATTTTGCCATTCTAGGGGTAGTTCTGGAAATGTGGTGATAGCAGTAAAGCCCACCCAGTCAGGAAAAACAGACTGGTCCAGATGTCTGTGAATTTTGAGACTTTGTACTGAGGTGAACACAGACTGACATGGATTCTTTCCAGCCCTTCCTGGATCCTCCTTCTGCCTTAATACAGCTCCTCAATGAGACACCATTCTCTTCAAGGCAAACCTCCTCTGATCTAGAAAATGGGCTAAACGTCAGGTCCTCTACAGGGTAAGGGCAGCCAGAAGCACATGTGTTTCTTACCAGAGAGAACAAGTAACATGCTGGTAGAACAAGACAAGTGTCATACAGATAGCTGGAAACATCCTGCACACCAAAACCCAAATGATAGTTGCTTTTCCATTTCAAAACTCACCCTGGCATGCCAACTGTTCCAAGAGCTAGGGATCTAGGGAGTGATTCTGGCCAATTAGAAGGAAGGAGATGTAGGCCTTTCCCATTAGAGATGAAATGAGTTCTCCAGCCACTGTCAGCGACAACAAAGGCCCCCACTGTGAAAGCAGGATTCTTGCTTTCTACAACTCTGTTTAAAAGAGAGTGGGGGGGGGAAACAAACAAACAAACAAAAAACAGAATATCCTATCAGAGACAAATAAACACTACCTCTTCAAATAAATATTTCATGTCAGGACATTTAGCCTGTACCTGCTGATGTTGGAGGTGTCAAGTGCCTTTCCTAAAATGTCCACAATCTCTTATTACCAGGGAGATACTGGTCAAGATGATTCTAGACTCAGCCCTGCCCACAGCACACCCAACTTACCCACATGAGTGCCAACTCATTTTTTTTTACGATCACCTGATACAAGTTCAGACTAGGCTTCTGTGAGTTTGAATGCAGGAAAAAGGATGCTGGGATTAAAGCATGTAAAAGCAAGGAGCTGCAGATAGGTTGTTACAAGCAGTTAGTTTTTCAGACAACCTGTACCCCCTTTAAAAGCTGAAGATCCTGAAGATGGAACCTCTTGGCATAATGAGACCAGATCAAAAACACTATCTAAAAACAAGGACAAGTTCATATTATCAGTGTCTCTATGCCAAATGAAAATTCAACTGCTTTATCTCAACAGGAAACCTATGTTGGAAAGGGGTAGGTAAGCAGCTTTGAATTATTAGAAACAGTTGGCCTTCTGTTCAGCAGAATTGGTTGTTAATTTATGCCAGGCCTCAATGTCCCTGCAGAGAAACAGAAGAGTCAAAGGCCACAAATGTTTCTAGGCAACATCTTATAGGCAGCACAGCAGGAACAAGCTGACAAAGGGAAACATCTGTGCAGCTAAATTACAACAAGCTTGGGAAAAGGATGGTTATACAGCCCTTTGGAAAGAGCTGCATTTCTGGTGACACTGAGGTATTTTCAGCAGAAGTAGACAGCATGCATGGTAGCAGGCATGCAATTACTAGTACATCAGGTTTTGAAATGAGAAGTTGACACCTATAGCAAAGACAATGGTTGGTCCTTCATATCCGTAAAATTTGCCTTTGAAAACAGCATGACCAGAAATAATGTACAGATTTTATCAGAGGCCGAAATGCTCTCCAAAAAGGCAAATGAGGTTCTTAAAGTAAAAACACACTTCAACCAATTACAGATAAGAATACAATTGCAGAAGTATGTAGACCGAAGTCAAGAACAGGTCACACAGGCACCAGATGTCTCAAATGTTAGCACACTTCTGTTGAGAAGTCATGTACATATACAACAGGAACTGAAGATCTTACCTGGCAACCTGTGTGCCTATCATTACATCCCCTTCCTTCATGTCCCTTCGACTGTAAGCTCTGTAACAGAGGCAGACGTGGCTTGCTTTGAGCAACTTGAATAACATTCCAGATACACTATGATAGTAGTAGCTAATGTCTGATCCAGAAAGAAAATACCAGCAGTGCTCTTGAACAGAACACAAAGAGCTTGTCACTGTAATGGCATAGCTGGCTGTTTTCTAGAGGCAATTCCTTGAGCATCTTGTCTTTCCAAGTACTGGACCAGGGTGTTGGGGTACACCATATCAGTAATCTTCCCAGCATGGTCCTGCACCACAGGAAGCCTAAGACTCAAAGACCTATCTCAGACACCAGTGTTCTCCAGCCTCTTCAGACTAGCTAGTCTCGCTGAGTTTCAGCTGCCTCCTATTAACATGAATCTATAAGCAATGTCAAACTTAGAATATGTATCCTTAAGTAAAAGGTTGCTAAGATAAATGAAGCATGTGTTGCTACAAGGTTGTATAGTCTCATTTCAGTATCTTGCATTTCAGTGGAATACATGACAAAGAAAAACAGCCAATTCCAAGAAAAGTCTAGGGTGGCAGCAATGTTATCCCAATATCTTGCAAAATCAGTAGCAGCTCCATATTTTGAGTCTTGTAATTCACACACATTTTATAAAAAGCAGACAAAGGCATTGGGAGTCTGCAAACAGGGAATGCTGTCATTACATGCTCTTTTGAGGTTTAAGAGGCAGATCAAATTAGGCATCTTAGACAGTAATTCAGAAAGAAGAAAAATATGTACCTCATGTAAGGATCAACACTGAGAAACACTGATTCAAGGAGCAACTCTGCAAGGAAAAACAAAGCAAATTCCTGGACATTACCAGCGCAGTAAAGCACAGTTTCCACAAGTCAGTCTTTCAGCTAAATTGATAGGAATTCTTGGCAAACCACCATATACAGCTCAAACCCCTTAGCCTTTAGAGAAAACCTACCAGAAATGACTACTACATTCATTAGTTTTGGGTTATTGATGTGCTATTACAACAGACATTTTCTGCAATGTATCAAGGAGATTAGCATGTTTTCAACCCTCCTTCATTGCATTTGCCTCGTCTTTCCGTAGAAGGATCAAGTGGCCAGAACTCCTAAGCAAAATTCTTAATTTTGACCCATATGTAAAATGTCATCCCATGATTCAGCCACCAGAGGGTGGCAAGAAACCTCGGCACAGGTCAAATACAAACACTATTTGACTACCTTAAACAGAAAGCATTAGTTTTTCTTTTCTAAGTAGCCTAATCTACTTTACTGTCTCTAATGACACTAGTTCTCTGGAAATATACCATTAAAGGTATTTTAATTTTCATTATTGTTCACCCATCAGTTTTAGCTGTTCATATCCACCAACTAATATTTTTCATTTCCTGTGCTGGAGTGGTCTAGCTAGTACAAGCTAGAAATATATTCAAATATAAATATCTTCCCATTACTCAAGAGTGAGCAGGAAGGCCATGTAATTTAACAGGGAAGGCCACCTTCTTTAGAAGTGTTACTCCATTATAAAGTTATGCCTCTTCTTGCTGTAGAATTTAAAATGGGAAGGAATAAATTACTCTATGTTCTGAAATACTCACAGACATGGTATTTTTAAGTGTGTCTGTTTATGTAAGAAGAAAGTGGATTTCAAACATTTAAGTTGTAAACATAACTGGTACTTTAATGCAATTTACTTTGTGCACCTTCTAAAGTGAAGTAAATTTTGTAAAGTAAAAGCGGTGTGATAATGCTCAAGATGGCATGGTTAGTACAGATGTCCAGGAAAATGTAAAAATCAAAGTTTGTTGTTTTATCAGCAGCTCTCATATATAATAAGTTAACATACTCCCTACCCTTTTCAAAACAGACAAACACAGGAATAAAAACTGTTCATTTTTACTATTTATATTCACACTCTCTTGTTGCAACAGATCAAATATAGCAGGACTAAGGAGGCAAAAAATCTAAGGACTGATGCAACAACAACAACGACAAAAAGTGTTGAATGCAGGCAGAAGTCTCGACATGTTCCTTCTCAAAATAAAAGACCAACCTTGCCTAGCTCCAGCCTTTAGGTCTCCCAGCTGCAGGCTCATTCCCAATACAGTCACTAGCTCCCTTCCAGCACTATCCTCAGTATCTTCCCTAAGGCATGAAAAACTCCTAGAAGTAACATCTTCTCCAGTTTTTTCCAAAATAAAGGAGATAAAAACTTTTCACTAGTTTGGTTTTTACAGCAGTTACCTCATTTCCTCTGTCCCACAGTCAACTTCTCTCTAAACTAAATTCTGTTTTCCTTGTGGCTGTTGGTTTGAGACCATAACACTTCGGGCAATTTTCTCCACTAAGCTTTGTTTGCAAACACATTCAAATGCCTTTGTCATCAGGCACCAAGTTGTGACTAGGCAGCATGAAACTGTGAAAGGCATGCCGCAGCTACAGTGTCTTGAAATTAGAACAGCTCAGCCACTGTTTCTATGGGTATTTTCAGAAGGCAACATGTCTTAGAAACCACTAAACCTATCACTATACTTGTTCTTCACAAGCCAGAGAAACATACAAACTGTTCTACATCAGCAGCAGCAGCAGCAATTAGAAAACCACCCGAAAAAAATAATAACAGGTAGCACCCTACTCACCTCCATCCTTCAGTTTTGGCAGATCTATTTTTTTCAAGTCAAAGTCGCTGGTTTTGGGGAAACCCTCAAAATGCTTTTTCAGAACCCACACCTTAGCAGTCACCATCCTACACAACAAACAACACAAAGGGCACCTATCAAAGTGATGCCAGATAGTACTGGGCTGGTCATGGGGGATGGTTTAGACTTCATGAAGCAGAACAGTTGTCTCAATAATGTGTCATCACACAAGAAAGCCTTTGCTTGCTTCTGTGGCAGTATCACCGGGGACAAAGACCCCCACATTGCCGTATTAACCCAGAGCTTCCTGCGACCTGGCAGATCTTCTTGCCTGGTGGCAGCAAGCCCTGGAGTGGGACGTCAGCCTCAGGATGATGTACGACTCTCATTCTAAAGATATTGAAGGGAGAAAATCTACTAGTTTAAAGAGAAGATAAACAAACAAAAAAAATCAAACAAAAAAAAACAAACAAAAAAGCATTCTGTAAGGAAAAAAAACCCAAACAAACTTACACTTTTGTCCTGATTACACGGGATGAGTACTGATCCTAAACTTTTACAAGCTTGAACCAAAGCAAATGAGAAAAACAAAGGTAAGCAAAATTTCTTTCTATGACACTCATTATGTTGAAAGAAAAGACTTCTGCAGTTGCCAAGCTCAGGGCTTGGAACTGGAAGCACATTGTCACCAGCGTTGATACAACTTGGAAAAAAAAAATTACTTGTATTAATTCTATCCTCACAACCCCTTTTCCCTTCTTATATGCAAGTTCATCAACAGAGACAAAGAAAGAGACGTTGTACTTAGAGCAGGCAGGCAGAAGACTGTCTTCTGGTGTCAAGTCTAGCCAATAACCTTCTCCACCCAACTCAGTCGGTGGCTGGACTCCTTCAGTCACTCACACTTTTAGAGGCGAAAATGTCTGCTTTTATGGACAGAGTGGGTACCGCCCTGAGTACACTTCCCCGGGAGTAAGTGTAAACCCTCAGTAAACACTAGATAGGACACACCCATTGTGATTCACCGTTCTCCTATCAAGATCTGAGATGATCCCTCCAGGCCCCCATAATTCAGTGCCTAGTCAGCTGCACAGGAATGTTATGCAACACACAAAGCTAAATGCACAAATCCCACGGTTCTAGAAATCACAAAAAACCTGCAGTCTGGAGATCAAGACTATCCCACTGCACAGAAATTTCTTCAACTCACTTTTTATCAGTCCAGTCCTAAAACTCTTAGTTCTTTCTCTGGAGAAAAATATCAAATTAAAAAATGAATTTCAAATTCATTTTTCAGTTCATCATTTAGCATAGCTAATGAACCCCGTTCATCACTCATGGCGTGTGCTCTGACATCCTCATTATTCCCAGAGCACGCCCTGAAGGATCAGAGCTTCTGTGGCTAAATCTCACCGTTGCCGAGCCACCTTAAGAAACAGTAGAAACCTTTGGCATTTTGCCTCATCTGTGTTGCAATGAGGCACGTAGTATGGGAGAAAACTTCGTCCTGGGACTACAGGTCTTCAGCTTTTGTTCTTGAGAAAACATTAAAGTACTATAGGAAGGGTGAAAAGTGTAAAGGAACCAACACATAGAGACGTGTTTAACTAAGACAGAAGCACAGATTAAGAACAAGAACCTGAGGAGGAGAGGAAAAAAAAAAAAAGGCAAAAAAAGCGCGAAACGTTTTATAAAAGATGCACATGCAAAGACCATGGAGAATTGAGCAAAATCTCCATTATTTACATAAAAGCTTAAGCCACCCCAAATCCAGAAATTCGTCAGCACATAGCAGCTTTCTGCAATGAAACAGAGATATTCCTGGTTCCTCAATGAGAAACAAACACTTTTTAATCATTTTTATCAGGACACCTTCCACAAAACGAGAAAAGTATCATCAAATTCAATGTCAAAGCATCCCACATTCTGTAAGTGGGCAGGGGAAAACCAGCATTTCCATCTGCTGCTGTATTTGCTTTGGTATCAACCGTGCTTAGCTGTTACAAAAGATACCGTGACACTGCAGCAACAACAAAGCAAAGCTAGCAACGGGCTTACAGGAGCAAAAGGTGAGTTCAGAGTAACCCAAACCTATCCCACTCATTCGCTTACACCCACGGGCACTGAGAGGGGTTTGCCCCAGCACTGTGCTCCAGCCAGGAGTGACCAGGGACAAAGAGATGCTGGCTAGGCGGACAGCCAGTCGCTGATGTGCCATTTGCATCCCTGGGGAGCCAGCAGAGATCCAAGAAAAGCTTTGTCTCCCATCTTGTCCCAAGTTTGTGAGTCATCAATACTGACTCCTCGCTTTTTGTCTCTTTTGTCCGTTTGCCTCAAGGCTCCAGCCTTGCTCTTTATATTCCCACCAACATCTCTTAATAGCTCGAGTCTTCATGTCTAAGTCCAGGACTTTGATACCTGTTTCATGCTGTGCTTTGTTTTCGGTACCTGTACCTCTCAAACGTGTGCTGCAATCACAATGATCTGCATTTCTAGGTGCCAGTAGTACAGGCCATTTCGGTCTCTCTCCAACTGTTTCTTCCGGTGCTTTCATTCTCAGACCTCCCATTCACATCAATCTTCACATTATGATAAAAAATTTCTACTTCCTGTAATACAAACATTTTTGAGCAGAGCAATGATCCTGCCTACAAACAAAACTGAAAGATTAATTCTACTGAACCATTTTTTTATTACGTTTAGTCCTAATTCTGAAAACAGAAGAAGTTTGCTGCTGACCACTTCTCTCTTTCTATTGAAATCATATCATTACAGCCACTTCAAGGCTAGGAGTGTTTTCTGTAGGTTGTAAAACAAGAACTCCCAAAGTAAACAAACAGAAAAGAGAACACAGACATATGATTGATTAATGGATTCACAAACTAATTTCTAGGTTAACAAACCAAAACTATTTTGTGTGGATATAAAATCATAAGAGATGTTAAGGACTGCTTTTCTTAACCATACTGAATAACTCCAAAGGATAAATAGTAGCGATGCAACATGTGTGGGGCTCCATTTAAAGTTTTACTGGACTAAGCATACGATAATCACTATCTCAACTCCGGAAGTAGTAACATGCCCCTGTAAACTGTAAAACTACTTTGTTTTCAGTGGGTTTGAATAATATATTTCTTTTGTGTGTTTTCTGTATGATGTGTTTCATAGACTGTTACAGCAAAGAGACTGCTATGATAAAAACTTCAGGAAGAACAGCTCATGGCAGTGAAAAAGAATTTAAAAATAAAATGATACATTTCTGCTTTTTTTTCTTACAAAAGAACTGCTAAACCTTTTCTTGAAATTGAAGTCCAAGACTTCAATTTATTCTGATGTCTTTAAAAATCTCCTTGTCCCCTGGCCTAGCCCATTAAGTTACAAAATAATAAAGAACATCTAAGAAAGACGTAATGGATTGGGAAGTCTGGGCTCTTTGCACTAACAATACATAAGAAAGGGAAGATTCCATCTGTGCTCAGACATTGCAGTTGCTGCAAACTGTAGCTGAGCTGAAAGCAAAGCACTTCACGCAAGTTGTCACAGCTCAATTCCAAAAATCAGCATGAATAAGGAGTTTCACAAATTAAGGCAAAATGTGAGAGAAGAAGGAAGAGGTGAAAACTGGAATCCCATGCTACAAACTAGCAACTGGAAATGAAGATTGGGAATAAAAGACACAGATAAGTCTGAAAAAAATGACATAGTTTGACTAGATGCTGAGGAAGTGGTGGTGGTGGTGGCACCTGAAATCTGAAAATATTCACATTAAAGTAGAAAAGTGATAAACTTCTCAAGGAAGCATGAATCAAACCAGAAAAGTTTACCTTTCTTAAGTAATCCCAGCTGTTACTCCTAACTGGTGTGGTATGATTTCCCAGCCTGGACTTGCCCAAACCTAACCTTGAGGACAAAGTCCTCCTAGAAGCTTGTCACAGTTACAAGCTCAATTCAAATCTAGGGCTACCTTAACGGTTCACTTTCCTGGCAGTCACGATTAGCAGATAATGATTCTAGTACTTTTTCTTTCTTCTCCATTCTGAAGCAGGAACACCAATGCTCAAATCTACATTGGAATAAACGAGTATGATTAAAAACTGAGTAAAGTGAATGTCTCAGACGTAGTTTATAGATCGCTGCTAAGGAAAAAACCACTACAACCACAACAGCAGTTTTTCATGTAATCATCTTATCTAGTCTCTTCCCCCAGATCCAATGTATGTGTCCTTAGCAGATTGTCCAAAGCAACCTGCCAGGCACCAACATAAAGGACTTTCCAAATACCTTAGAAAACAAACAAATCTCCTTCCCAAACAAACACAGACAGATTTCTAAGCGGGAGAGACCGTCAAGAGAGTAATAATCCAGAGGCTACCTCAAGATTTCCCATATACATACAGAATTACCAATTACGTGGGAGTGAATATGTCCTCAAATCATATGTACCTACAAGTTTTAGCAAAAATTACCTGTTCCTCCCCGCTGGCTTAGCTATTACAAAGCTTTCTCACAATTTTATTTTTTTTTCCTGTTGTAAAAACAAAGTAAAAAGGCAAACCACTTCCCTGTTACTTTTGGCATAGACTTTACTGCAAATATCTAAGCAAGCATGACAGTGCATTATGAAAAAATAAAACTGCAACTTCACTTCCTTACCTAATACCATTGAGTCCTGGAAGAAGGTCAAAGATTGCAAGTGAGTCATTGCTCCACTACAATACTGTGCCGCCCTGGACTTTGTTACAAGACTCTAATTCCAACAAACGTTCAAAAGAGCAAGTTCACATGAGGAGGTGAAAAGGGAAGCCAGCCAACACCTTCACTGAAACAGGTCAGCTACCCTTCAGCTCTCAGAAGTTGCACATGAAATGAGATTCTTAAGACCTACATCTCATAAAAAAGAGAAGCAAGAATTCCACAGACAGGAAGGAAGATGGGATTGAGTGCACTTTCAGCAAGTTTGTAGATGACACCAAATTGGGTGGGAGTATTGATCTGCTGGAGGGTAGGAAAGCTCTTCAGGGGGATTTGGACAGGCTGGATCAATGGGCCAAGGCAATTGTATGAGGTACAGCAAGGCCAAGTGTCATACTGTAAGGGGGACAAACAAACCCAGGCAGCACTACAGGTTGGGGAAAGAGAGGCTGGAAAGCTGACCAGTGGAAAAGGACCTGTTGGTCCTGGTTGACAGCAGCTGAACAGGAGCCATCCATGTGCCCAGTTGGTCAGGAAAGCCAATGGCATTCTAGCCTGTGTCAGAAAAACAAACAAACCAACAAAACAGCACAGTGTGCCCAGCAGGACTTTGGGAAATGATCATCAACCTGCACTGATGAGGCTGCGCCTCGAATCCTGTGTCCAGTTCTGGGCCTCTCGCTACAAGAAAGACACTGAGGTCCTGAAGCATGTCCAGAGAAGGACAGTAGAGCTGGTGAGGGGTCTGGAGAGTAACTCGTAAGAGTAGCAGCTGAGGAGAAAAGCCTGGAGAAAAGGAGGCTCAGGGGTCACCTTATCACTCTCTGCAACTACCTAAAAAGAGATCTAATCCGGGTAGGGGTTGGTCTCTTCTCCCACATAACAAGTGACAAGACAGGACTAGAGCAAAAGGCCTCAAACTGGGCCAGGGGAGGTTTAGCTTCGATATTATGGATTTTTTTTCCAAAGAAAGGTCTGTAAAGCATTGGAACAGACTGCCCAGGTGTTACAGCTTCAAAACATTTCATGGAATTTTTTTTCTCTCCCTTACCAACACAGAACGAGATGGCTTGCTGAAGCCCAGCCCAGTCCCCCACTACCTGCTCTCAGAGCTAGCTAAAACCTAAACAAAAGGGATATCTAATAGCTTTGCATTCCAACTTAATGGCCGGGGGGAGTCCTGGGGGAGGTGTGTGCAGGAGTGAGAGGTTTTTTCCTAGTGCTGGCCATATCTCGCTCTTCGGTCTGTGGGGGTGCCGGCCACTGTTTGCTGGGGTGGTGGGGCACTGGGAGAGTATTCTTTCTGACTCCCCGCGCCCCGTGCTGTTCAGACAGAGCAATCGCCGCTTCCTGGATTCACTGCAGACTCCTCGAGGGGCCGACACCGTCTGCAGAGAGGCTGCTGCCCCTTTTTCCCCCCTGCCCAATGCTTTCTCGGACACAGGACGGCAGGAGGGGGTCTTTGCACTGCCCACGGGAAAGGTTTCATCCCGTCCCCGTGGCCGCCATTCATTCCCACGTGAGTTTCGGAGCCAGCGCCTCTCCCTGGTCTCCCTCTTTGCCTCGCCGGAGCCCGTGAGTCACCGCGGCCGCTGCATCCCGAGGCGCAGCATCGCCCTCCGCTGTCTGCCAATACAACTGCTCCAAAGGGGCAGACACAGGATTTGTTGGAAAGTCTCTGGTTACGGTGTTGCCGTTTGTTCTGTTCTGGTTTTTGTTATATGCATGTATTTACAGTAAAGAACTGTTATCCTCTTCTATACGTTTTCTGATTAAAGTCAATTAATTTCAAAGATTGAGGTGGGTTTTGGGAAGAGGCGCCCTTTCTATTCCATATAGACATCTTTTAATTTTTATTCCAGATAGACATTCCTTTAAACTGAGACACCAGGGAAGTGGTGAAGCCACCATCCCTGAAAGTGTTCAAAAAACGTGTGTACATGGCACCTGAGGACATGGTTTACTTGTGAACATGGTGGTGGTGCTGGGCTGGCAGTTGGATGGATGATATTAAGGGTCTTTTCCAAACTTAGCAATTCTGTGATTCTACAGAACACTGCAGGTGATGTGGGCTGACAAATCAAGCCGAAGTCTCTTGAAGGGCCAGCTTTGCTTCCCCTGTCACTGCACAGCACTCAAAAAATTCTCTCAAGCAATGTTTTTACCTCTCCCTTGCTTAAATGCTGTTACAGGCCAAACATATTGCAACATCAGTAAACACAAAATTTCATCAAAATTATAGAGCCAATACAGCCACACAGTTTCACTTCTTAAGATTTGCAGGGACCAGCCTGTTACTGCACCACAGAGAGAAATGTTTGATTTGCAGGGACCAGCCTGTTACTGCACCACAGAGAAATGTTTGATTTGCTTGATTTTACAGCTGCCAAAAAACCCTGTAATTTTTTAAAAGCTTAGATTTCTACAAAGGTTAAGTGTCCTTCTTCAGCTTAAAAATCTCTTGTAGTGTAATAAGTGTACCCAGCAGGGAAGTGACAAGCATGCTTTCAAGCACCAGTAATCCCTCCGAGGCCCACTCCTGAATTTCTGTAATATTACAAGGGCAGATTGATCCTTGAACAAGTTCCTGCTTGTAACATGCACAACCAACTTCTCAAGACGGAAACTTGCTACACCAGCCCACTTAGCATACACAAGACATATCTGTTATCTGTTACCACTTCAAGAGATAAATGAAAAATTGAAAGGATATGAGGGGAAAAAAAAAAAAAAAAAAGAGGGATCTCAACAACAGTCAAATGAACTGGAGTGGAAGAGTGGAAGCACATAGCAACGATCAGCACAACATCTGGGAAAACAGGCCGGAGGATCTCCCTACTCCTGCAGCACACATCAGCTCAGCATCATACTTTACTATTGTATTCCACCCTGATCACGAGAAAAGAGTGGGAACTAAATGATCTTTAAGGTACTTCCAAGACAAATCATTCTATGATAATGTGCATTATACCAAATGTAAAGCAGATAATTCCTAGCTCTGAAGTCACAAGTAGGTATTCTACAAAGGTAAAAATGCAGTATAGCTTCACCAATTTTTGATATGAATATTTTAAGAATTGAGGAAGTGTTTTATTTTAGTAACTACATGATACTACAGCACAAAATTATATAGTCTGTTGAGAAAGCAGAAGGTTCTTTTAAACTCACTGATGTGCTTACTAAAACCTTTAGGAACTGAAAGCAGAGTCAGAGTAGATGCATAAAAGACACTGTACTATTTTGGTAAAGTGACACCTAATTTCATCAGGTAAATTTAAATCCCTGTGGGAGTTTTCTGGTTCCTCATGTATTTTGAGGAGTATCCTGTGAAAATCTGCATTAAATACTAATTAAAACCACAACAAATAAATGAATGAATAAATAAATAAATAAAGTTTGCTTCCTCCTAATATTGATCTAATTCGTAAGGTGGTCATTCGTAAGGTTGTTTGTATGAAGTAATCATTAGTTGTTGCACTAAGACCAAGTTACTAATTGAGAGTGCTAGTTGGCATTATGGAGTCACAGAGTAATTTCAGTTGGTAGAGATTCTGGGAGGTCATGTAGTCTGTATATGTGGGCCAAAGCCAGACCAACCAGATCAGATTGCACACAGATATGCAAAACAGTATAACTTCTGAAAGATGAAGATTCCACAATCTCTTCAGGCAACCTGTTCCAATGTCTGACCCTGCAATAACCTGGGCAGGGGGGAAATCCCACAACTTTCTACGTATCATTGGAAAACACTGTCTTAGAAATTACATTAATCCTCTTAGTGTCACTGTGTGCTCCCCTCTGATGAGCTGGTTTCCACTCTCTTGACACTGTCTTGCTAAGCAGCTGCAGAAGACTGAGGCAAAAAGTTGTTGAGTACCTCAGTCTTCTCCTTGCCCTTTGCTACCAGTCAGCCTTGCTGCCCTTTGCCAGCCTTGCTTATCTCAGGTGGCATGTGTGTGAGTGTGTAGGCTTTCTTTGCCTTCCTTTTCTGGGTAACATACCTGCAGAACCCCTTTTCATTATTCTTTGCATTCTTTGTCAATTTCAGATCCAGGTGTGCCTTGGCCTTTCTTAGTCCATCGCTACACAACCAAACTGCCTCTGCCCAGATACCTGTCCCCACTTCACGGCGTTTCATTTGCTTTCCTTTTAGTTTGACTCCCACGTCCCTACTCAGCCATGCTGGTTTCTAGCCTTTCTTTCTCCTAGGGATCACTTCCCCAGGATTTCTGCTCTATGGAAGGTGTCAAAGGTGTTAAAGATCAACTTTGGTCTCCTCCCTTGTCCTCCAGGGCAGTCTCCCAGGTGTGCTACTGACTAGCTCCTTGAAGAGCTGGAAATTTGCTTTCCTAAAGTTATCATGGTATAATAATAACAAAAATTCTCCTAGATAAGCAGCTGCTAAAAATGCATTTTCCTTCCTCAAACCACGTGTAATAATAATTTCAACATGCATGTTAAGTAGCTGCAACTGGATTTTATATTTCTTAAAATGGAGTACCCAAATTTAAGGCCTTTGACCTTTAAGGTCAAAGCTATTACAGAACCACTCACGAAAGGGTGGAATTATCTCTCTCCCTCATATCATATATAAATGGGGAATAAACCTGGTTATCTTTATAACTGAAAGCCTCTCACATCAGAAGTGGTTCTGCTTTATTTCCATTTCCTTATTTCAGGCTGTGGTTAATCTAGATGACAAAGGAGTATGTACAGCTCTTGCTACCCGGCTGCCAGCTCCATGAGCCACACACTGACAATGATTTTGGCCATTTGAAGAAAAATTTGCCACCTTCAGTGTAGTCCCAGCAGTCACCCCTAACATAAAGGAGCAAGGAACTCTTCTTCTGGCAAGAAACACATAAGCACATTCGTCACAGATGGCAGAATTTTTGCCAATTAAAAATTATTAAAAATAATTTGATAACATTTTCAATTCACCAAATAAAAGATGACGTTTAATAATGGCAGTATAGTTACATAGCACTAATCTGATTCTTCTCCATAGTTCACAATATTTCTCAGTATTGTGCGGCGGGTGTTGGCCGAGCGGTGTAAGCCCCCGCCTGTGGAGCCGGCTCCTCCTCTGAGGACCTCGGTTCGAAGCCTGGAGGAACTTGCTGCCACAGTCCGAGCGTGCTTGGCCCTGGCAGATGTACCTCAGGAGTAAAGCGGGTGGGGCCAGTTTCACGCACACTGTGCCTCACCTAAAAAATCCATTGTGCAGGCTTATCCCAAATCTTTGTTCATGAAGTCTAGCCAACAACAATTGTGTCCAGACCCTAACTAAGGAACAGCTGATTAAAAGAGGTCATCAAGTGCTTCTGGCTGCAGTACTGTCTCAGTGTTGGCTTAAACAGCAGCATCCAAGTTCATTACTGAAGCAAGCAAATACATATTTTTTTTCCTCAGCCCTGCAGTCTGAATTATTTCAAATGACTACAGTAACATCAAACTCGGTTGTTCAGGACAGTAAGTTTTACAGCAAACTTCCAAGCTGACGCTGTACAGTCCTGACTAACCTCTTCATACAGCACAACTACAGCAGATTCAAGAAAGAGCAAATGCATCCAGCCTACTTTGCTTCCCCACCTTGACCAGTGCAGCAATAGACAATTCCTGTTCTTCCAGTGACACACATTCGCAAATTTTGAGCAAGTTCTCCTTTTTCTGTTTGAACAGAAGCTCCTGTAAGTCACAAAAACAGATTTGACCAGGCAGAGGGCTCTTTTTTTTTTTTTTTTTTTTTTTTTTGGAGGGTGGTTGGGGGCGGAGCGGCGGTGTAGCAGGAACGTGCGTAGGAAGTGTAGAACCGCACTGCCTTCATTTTAGTGTGATTTCCGGGCTGTACAAAGACACCTCCCGCCGCAGCCTGGAGCCAGCACTGCG